>JACVVK020000263.1:57500-75000 GCA_018292915.2 Batillaria attramentaria
CGACGGAAAAGCCTCGTTACGGAGATGAATTTGTTATCCAGTCTGCGCTACGGGGCCTTGTTTGTCTGTAACCTCCGCATATTGCCGAGATATACATGAGATAGCCGCGTGGCAACACTGTTGTTCTCGAAAACAGTAGCCGCTTTTCTTGTAACAAGCACTACTGCGTGCCTACCGTTATTTTCCGACGCCGGCGAAATGGTATAGGGGAGAACCCAGCGGAAAGACACACCGACCTTGTACCAGGGAAGATAACACTGTTCCGCAGTGGCGTAATCGCGGTCTACACCCGAAACTTACACACGTCTGTTTTTCTCTCCCCTTGCTTCTACCACTGTTGCACGTCAGCGGCGATGCCAGAGGATGTAAGAAGCCAAAAGAAGAAAAAAAAGAGAAAACAGTGATGGAGTTAGCTGTCTGTTCGTGTCGTTAGAAACTACTGCAGAGTGCTGAAGGCGAGTTCCGTTTGCTGACTACACTGTGAGGCAGGTAAACAAGACAACAAATTATCTTCTCCCGGCGTGACAGTGGCGTGGTCTCTGTGTCTTTACTTGCCCCTTGTCAACCACTGTGGTGTGCGTGTGACACTTGCCCGCCCGCGCCGACTGAGCCGGGGAGACTGAGCAGACGACAGTTACGTCCAGCACGGAGATGGATGTCCGAGGCCGTCAGTGGTGATTTATACTGTGATGTGATTAGATGTAAGAGGCCATGCCTGCATGGTTGGTGAGAAACTGGTGATAGAGGAGATTAGTTATGTTGACGGCCGATGAAGTCTATGCCGTTTGCTTTCGACTGTGAAAGCTGAGTGAAGGCATTGAGTGAGTGACGTGAGCGTTGCAAGAGATGCAACTTGTCGGAGGAAGCCAAATGCTCTCTCTCTCTCAACCAATTATTGTCAAAACTGTTCCGCATATCACACACACACGCACACACACACACACCGTGATGTACACACAAACACACACCACACACACCACATACCACACACACACACACACACACACACACACACACACACACAGAGGGGCGGGTGGATGGGGTGGGAAGGCTGTCGGACTCGAGCTTGAAGAGTCTTGGGTTCGGAATCTCGAGGGAGTCAAGATGTGTAGCGGCTTCTTCCGGGTGCTCCGGCCAGTTTCTGAAATCCCTTCCTCTCCCCCCAACCCCCCACCACTGGCACCCCCCCCCCTCCACCACCAGCGGTGGCCGCAGAAACATTAAATATCAAAACACCGACCTACATCCTCCCTTTCACTTGGAGACGTAAGCAAGTGGGACTTTAACCACAAAATCAAAGTCTCACTCGATCAAGACAAAAACAAAAAAAGAAGAAAGAAAAAAAAAAAAGAATCATGCAATACTGAGTTTGAAGCCTACACTGAAGGTCTTAACACCGAGGTCATAATGTCACAACCCAAGTCTCTGAGATAAGAAACAAATATAGACTGTTGGTCGTGACGTAATCCATGAACCGTTTAACATGTTACCCGCAGCCTAGGGAAATGACTGCCAAAATAAATCTTGTAGGGACGGATAATCATTTCGGTAAACAGACGGTGGTGGTGGTGGTGGTGGTGTGTGTGTGTGTGTGTCAGTGTGTGTGTGTCAGTGTGTTGTGTGTGGTTTGTGGTGTGTGTGTGTGTTGTGTGCCATGTGTGTGTGTGGTGTGTGTGTGTGTGTGTGTGTGTGTGTGTGTGTGTTGTGTGTGTGAACTGCAATGTCCTAGGATTGTTTATCGTTTGGCTGGAAGCCAGTAATTTTCCTGGAGATTTGGTGCTGGATTACGGCGCGTGAGATAAATCTTGTTGGTGTCATATGCCGCTCTCTCTCTCTCTCTCTCTCTCTGACCCCCCTACCCCCCCCCCCCCCCCCCATGGGGGAGCCGGGGTGGCCGAATGGCAGAGCGTTGGACTTCCAGCGCTCGGGTCGCAAGTTCGAATCCCGGCTGGGGCCAAAATATGTGTGCTGGCTTTTACTTCGTTGCCCCGTCTTTGATATCACCGTTTATGGGGGAAAAAGACGTTAAACTCCCAACCCCCAACCCCCCCCCCCCCCTGCATTCTTTCATTCGCAATGCATTCCTTATATTTATTCATTCTAATTATGTTGATATGTATTCAGTTTGGCCAAAAGCAGACTGCCTTCTTTCTAAACAAAATAGCTCCAGCCTCAAAGTTTTGAAAAGTGTTTCAAAAGAGTAGGTACCATTTATCTCAACTGAATAAATTTATGCATAATTGGTTACTTGAAAATATGCACAGCTAGTGGTTAAAAATTCCTTGCAGTTGCTGAAGGAAGAGCCCGGATAGGTATAGCAGAGGTGGTTGAGCGTTGGGCACCATTTATCTCAACTGAATAAATTTATGCATAATTGGTTACTTGAAAATATGCACAGCTAGTGGTTAAAAATTCCTTGCAGTTGCTGAAGGAAGAGCCCGGATAGGTATAGCAGAGGTGGTTGAGCGTTGGGCTATCCGGCAATGCTGCGGTCGTGAGTTTGAATCCCGGCTGAGAGCCAAACATGCGTGCTGGGTTTTTCCTCGTTGTGCCGTCTTTGATATCACGTTTGTGTCACGTGGTGCGGGAAAATGACGTTAAACCCAGAAACCCAGAAACAATCAACTAACCATCACTGCAACTGATACAAATTGCTGTGTCAGTGACAGGCCCTCACTGGAAGCCTCTGCCTTTATCCCGACCTTTTCCAAAATAGCACACGGCGGTCACCATACAACCGCAGTCTCTAACCTACTTTTTCCCCTTTGACCTAGAAATGTAAAGCTCTTCTCCATCAAGGAAACGCCCGTCCTATTTTCGTCTCCATTCAGGTAAAAGATGTAGAGAGTATATGAAGGGAGAGTACCTGCAGAAAGGATTCATGCCACGGAGCGACCTTTTTTTCCCCCCGCCAGTGCAAGCAACTTACGTTGTGCGCCGCCTAATCGCTATCACCCCTTCTACGTATTACGTTCGTATTGCACGTGCACTGCCAGAATAGCGTGATGTGTTTGTAGTACAACGTCTCACCGTGCTTAGGTGGGAACTGGGGACGCAGCCGTACTGGGTGAAACTTCGAAGCCGGAAGAAGAGTATTCTTTGATGCGCCATTTGATTGTTTTGTACCCTCTGTGCCCGAGGTTGTATCAACAAGGGAAACTGTCCTTTAGAAGAGAATGAATTGAAGCGGTTGGCTTCGATTGATTAGTGTAATTGTGTATCCTGAGGTAACGCGTTTTGCACCCAAATGTGCTACATGTACCAGTAGAGCAAAACGCGTGTGCTGTAATATTACGTACGCCAGTCAAACTGCAATATTCAGCAAGTTATTGTGACGTCTACTGGAGCCGTAACGTGGTTTGCAACTTTGCACCCAAATGTGCTTCATAAACCAGTAGTGCAAACACGTGTGTAGTAAGGTTACGACAAACCGCAGATGCATTTCAGTCACTGTAGGTCTACACTGCTGAAAACCCCTTCATTGTCCAAATATGCATTTGACAATACTGTATTGGCAGAGTCAAGTGAAATACAGCAAAACTTGTTACAAGTGAAGAACACTGACAGACAACACACACACACACACACACACACACACACACACACACACACACACACACACACACACACACACACACACATGCACGCAAGCACGCACACACACACACACCGTGACAAACACACACTGGCACACACGCACGCACTGATACACCTGAGTCAAATGAAAGAACGTACGCGTAAAATTTTCTGAACAACTTGACCAAGGAACCAGCTAGGAAGCCCCAGAGACTATCCACATGTGTATGGTCTCTGGAAGCCCCTATCCATCCCCCCCACCATCCCCCTCCCCCTCACCCCCTCCGCCCTTCCTTCAGTTGCAAGTCAGTGCTAAAATCTGCATTGGGTCATCACCTTCAATTCTTCATACTGAGATGCACCTGAGCATTTTCGCCTCTATCTTGGTTCACTTGCGTCATAAAACAAACACGCCCCTGTAGCTGTTGATGGCAAGGGGGGAACTTTAGTCCGCTGCCTATCAGAAAACCTCCAGCAGCCTTGTGTTCAGCTATGCTTCCAGGTCGACACTGAGATACCCCGCTCCACGAAATCCTCTCCATGGGGTCCGATTATCGGTAAGGGAAGGGAGGTAACTGCCTCGCGGCGGGAGACGGCTTCCATCAGATGGTTACCGTTCTTGACATGTTGTCTTTCTGTAACGTTTCGTAATCGGGTTCTGAGGTAGATGAATTGTGGCTGTATGATGAGTAATGCATAACCTTTCAGATCATAAGTCTGTGTGTGCGTGCGTGCGTGCTGCATGCGTGCGTGCGTGCGTGCGTGCGTGCGTGCGTGCGTGTGTGTGTGTGTGTGTGTGTTGTGTGGAGTGTGTGTGTGTGTGTGTGTGTGTGTGTGCGCGCGCCGCGCGCGTTTGCCATGTCCCTGAGTTAGCAGGTTGGGGGTGGGAGATGAGCTGATAATGACCCGGCTGGGGAAAGGGTGGGAGGGATTCACTGGAGGGAGAGGTGGTCACAGAACGCCTGCTAAAACTCTGTGAACTTTTGTGCTTGGTCTAAGGAAGTTATTTCTGGCTTTTGAGCTCACCGCCACGTTTACAAACCAACGTTGTCTGACCTTTCTCGTATGTCTGCTCAAAAACAAAGGCTTTATGTTGCCGTTCATGCACCTGAAAGCTTGGCAGGCCATATGCATAGCGATACATACCTAAAGTATCATGTTCACCGACAGTCGACCGAAAAGGCAAACCGTGGCCAAGCATGCAGGGTGGGTGAGTGGGGTTTTGGAGGTTTAACGTCCTTTTCCACCACATACTGGTGATATCAAAGACGGGGCAACGATGAAAAAGCCAGCACAAATATTTGGCCCTCAGCCGGGATACGAACTCACGACCCGGCCGAGCATTAGAAGTCCACCGCTCTACCATTCGGCCACCCCGGCTCCCCACAAGCATGCAGGGACGAGATGGCTTTCAGTACGAGTGTAAACTGAACTGTATATATGTATATGGGCAGGAATTTGATGGGATTTTCCCTCACCAAATCGAGTCAAACTCACGTGCAGACTCGTTCACGGTGCCTCTCTCGCCTTCGTGTACACACGCACTTACCATAATATCAATTTCGCACGTTAAAAATCCCATCGCAAACGGTAGAGCCTGGACTCGCCGGAAACTTGAACAATCACACACCATGCTAGTCCGATTCATCTCACTCAGGAGGCCTGGGTCAGATTCCTACACTGATTCACAACTGAAAGGCTGTTTGGAGCATTGTGGGGCGGCGGGGAGTTTGACTGTGTGTCGGTTGCGTGGCAACTTGGGTTGGAATCACTTGAAAGGTGTGACTGACAACCACAAGATCCTACCGTGACGCTACAACCGTTAGAAATCCAGAACGAAATCGCTGTACGTTTTCTGTGTCACCCGACAGGTCCGCAAAGACTGACATTATGGGTGTGGGAAATCCGAGACAACGAAACGGGACTGTACTGTTCACTGATGGCAGCTGGTACGAATTTTCACAGTAAGACCGCAGATCAACGCATGAAGCACTCATCTACCCGCACGTAAACAACTTTTCAACAGTAAGATGTATTCCTTTTCAGGTTCTTCTTCGTTCCAGTCAGTCTGCTTTGTTGCTCTCTGCTGCACGAGCTTGGATGCGCCATGGATAGAATATTTCCAGCCATGTTTTCCCAGTAGTGTGCTACAGACTCTAATCTATAGAGTTTGTAGTATACGAACTTACACTATGAATACTGAAAAGGGTGGGTGACGCTGTACTGACTATGAAACGCGTTCCTACCGGGAGTGGAGGGGGGGGAGGGGGGGAGGAGGGGGTGGGAGCAACTGGGGAGCAACTCGAATTTCTCAGCAATAGAGATAACTGACAAGAAGTAGGAATAATGAAATGATCATTTAAGTCAGTGTCGGTTATCTCTCTTTCCGTTTTTCGTCTCTACCCCCGTGTAATTGAAAGCTCTCATTCAAATTTCTGCTCCACATTTCTGCCATGCTCCACATCAAAGACACCAACACACCTCATTAACCCCCCGCTTCACGTCGAAATCTGGACGATCGTTACAATTAGCCGTTGCCATGGTTGCTGGTAAACAACAACACCTTGAAGTTCAACCCGCGGTGGGTGTTTTGCAAACCGCTCCACAGAGCCTTCAGTGCTTATTCACGGGGTGAGGGGGGGGGGTAAGTCAAAATGGCCGGCAGTTCTTCCTGTGCTACTACGAATCAAACGTTTCGACGTCTTCTCTCATGGGAAGCAGTATATGTTAAACGTGTGAGCATACACATAATTATGGCTTTGCTGCATGAGGTGGGTGTTTGGGCGTTTAACGTCCCTTTTACACCAAATACTGGTGATATCAAAGTTGGGAAAGACAAAAAAAAAAAAAAAAAAAGGCCAGCACAAATATTTGGCCCCAGCCGGGAGTCGACTGAACTCACGACCCGAGCATTGAAAGTCCAACGCTCTACGTCGAAACGTTTCAATCGGGTTAGAACAGGGAACACTTGAGGCCATGTTGTCTACCCCCCTGTTTTACGAGTCATAAATATTGAAATGATGTGTTTACCACGAGCCCTTCGCGCGCGCGATAAACATGAAACTAGACGAGCGCCTTACAAGACACGACAGCTGATGTCGAGGGTCTCTCCTTCTTCTCCTGCAAGGAACATCAGGCGAAGCAAGTCAAGCCTGGTAGCGCATTTGACAAGCCCTTCGTGTTTTGTGTGATTGGCTGCTTTTTTTTTGCTTTTTTTTTTTGCTTTTCTTCTTTTTTCCTCCCAACATCCTGTAATAATGTGGCATGTGCACGAAAGGACTGCCACCCGGAAATATGCATTCAGGGGACACGAATCGTGTTTTCCCACACCAGAGAGCACTGCTATCCCGATAGCTCAATGGAAAAAAAAGCAATACTATATAGCGCCACCCATTTTTTTTTTTCCTGCATGCAACAGTGTGTGGTTGTTTTCCATTCAGGAATACCTGAAGTGTCAAAACACAAGTTTGAAAAATGAGAGAGTAACGATCGAGCGAAAACGTGAAAGTACTGGTTGTTTTACACCCGGCTTACACGGTAAATGTTAAAGCCTCTGTTGTCACAGTATTTTACTCCTGCTATGTCGCTCTCTTGGTGCACTCGCAGAGAAGACACGGGATACAACAGGATACAACTCCAGTCCAATACTTTATTAACAGAAGATGCGTGGAGAACAAATTCATGAAAGAAAAACCCAGAACGCTGTGCAGGGCTGCTTATATATTAACAGGTCAGATCTAGACTGAACATTCCTCAACTTACTGGCAAGTTCGAAATCTTTCCAAGGTGGCGTAATCTACTGACGTTACTGCACCGGCATGTTCTGGGATGGTCTAGAAATTTCCATACAGTGGCTTTTCCATCGACGTATAGAGACAGACGCACCGCGGTGCTGGAAGTGTGACGCCGCCGCGCGCCATGTTGCGAGTACCTGGAAGTGCCAGCTGTTTACATAGCGCGCATAGCATTGGAAAGACGTTATCAGCTGTTTACATAGCGCGCATAGCATTGGTCCGCTTTATCTTACGTCACATTTCTGGTGACGTCTTTCTAAAGAACTTTGTATTTCGAACGAGGCGTCCTGTACACAGAGCATCTGAGTTCTGGTATTCACAAGATGGCCGCGACAGCGACACTCGCGAGCAGCGGTGGCAGCGTGCGGCGGTGCGTCTATCTCTTTATGTCTGTGGGCTTTTCGCGATCTCTACAACAGCCTCTACTGATGTTCGTAACGCCGCTGAGATGAAAAACTGCCGTTTTTCGAAGCTCTAACGCTGTTTGCCAGATAGAAGGATGTTTCATTTGACCATGGCGGCCGTTTTCGTGACTGGCCGTCTTTTATGGCTTCTAACAGCATTGAAATACGACTTTCTTTGAGTCAGCGGTCCGTTCCTGAACAGACTGGGACGCGACAAATCTTCCAAAAATAGCCATCGATCAGCGCCGCCTAGTTGGTCCTCAGTGTGCAACCAAACAACGTCGTCTACAACACGGTACACTTCTAGAGCAACATGTACGCCGGCCAGAGTCACCACAACGGTTTCAGGGCCCGTATGGAATAGTCGAGGTTAGGGCTTTTAGCCCTGGGTTAGAGTCTAACCTCGAACTAAACTAGCTCTAGGGTTAAATTTTCTGCTTGTGTGTGTGTGTGTGTGTGTGTGTGTGTGTGTGTGTGTGTGTGTGTGTGTGTGTGTGTGTGTGTGTGTGTGTGTTTTAATCAAGAAGCGGGCCCAGTCCAGCAAGGTGCCTAAACCGTTATAGAAGGATTTTTTTTCTTCCTTTCTTCGCTTCCTTTTTTTTAATTTCATTTTGCATTTGGGTTTCTTTTGTCCTAGTCTGGGTTAGGCCCGTAGCCGTGGCTTAAATCAACCTCGACTTTTACATACGGGCCCAGGTGCTATATTTGACCCAGTTGACTCATTCTGTTGCACGGACTAAGCGCATTCGACGAAAAGAATTCACACGATGCTGCTTGACTGTCACTGATACATATTGAGCCTTTAATATTCCAACTCGGCCTATTTCGGCTAGCTCAAACGACAGTCTTTAACCTGAAGGATTATTGCTGGTATAAGGGATGGGGTGGAGGGAGTCAGTTGTAGGGGCTACATGCGGTGTCTTGAGAGATCTGATTATGACGGCGGGCGCACACCACTTAAAAACATCACAAGCGTGCCCCCGGCTCAAGCAACATGTGTCAAATTCGTTAAAACTTAAAAGACTGAAAACGGCGCAGCGGCAGCAGAGTTCCGCGGTGTTTTTCCGTGTTCAGCTCAGTGCTGGAAGAAGAAATTGGCTAGGGGGCTATTTTAGGAGGAGGAGGAGGACCCTAGTGGGAGATTAACTGACTAGCAGCAAGACCTCCGCTATGTCAGTAGTCCTTGATGAAAGCGATGATGAAGACGAGGAAAGACCCTAAGGAAAACTGGTGAGGGGTTGGAGAGGCGTGTAGAGGGGGTGGAGATAATAATAATAATAATGTGTAAATTGTATGTATGTGATATTGTGTTTTTACAGAGAGAGAGAGAGAGAGCCGAGGTTAGGATCGAAGCATGACAGAAACAAAACAAGTCTCGCTAATGTGGATAAACCCATTTTTCACGCCTCGAACAAAAGAAAAAGGCGTATCAGATCAGATGCGATCGTATCATAATATTTTTCACAGCCTAAACCAACATACACCTGCTTCGTCTAACTTACCTGACTGTCAGACAAACAGCTGGCGTTCACATCAAAGGGGAATCCCACCCCGCCTTTCCGTTCTCTGTGTGTGTGTGTGTGTGTGTGTGTGTGTGTGTGTGTGTGTGTGTGTGTGTGTGTGTGTGTGTGTGCCGCGTGTGTGCGTGCGTGCGTGTTCACTGAGTCTAAGCATCTGACGGCAGTTAAGGTTGTGATCTGTAGATAAGGAGACAAGACAGTGAGGGGAATGGGGTTGTACACACTCTGTGTGTGTGTGTGTGTGTGTGTGTGTGTGTGTGGCGTGTGTGTGTGCGTGCGTGCGTGTTCTAAGCATTTGACGGGAGATAAGCTTGAGATCTGTATATAAGGAGACAAGGCAGTGAGGGGAATGGCCCGGGGTTGTAGACACTGATGTGTGTGTGTGTGTGTGTGTGTGTGTGTGTGTGTGTGTGTGTGTGTGTGTGTGTGTGTGTGTGTGTGTGTGTGTCTGTGTGTGTCTGTGTGTGTGTGTGTGTGTGTGTGTGTGTGTGTGTGTGTGTGTGTGTGTGTGTGTGTGTGTGTGTGTGTGTGTGTGTGTATTTTGTGCATACGTGGGAGCGTGCGTGCCAGTATGTGCGTCTCTCTCTGTTTATGTGTCTGTGCGCCTCTTGGCGTTTTACACGGTCTCACCTACATAACTATATACCGAACACCTTGTCGGCGGATTTCCCTTTACCTGCGCCATGTCTCTCCTCACTCCAGTTCGGCCCAGCCAAAGTTTAGAGTTCATGCTAATGCCCAACGGAGGATCTTTCCCTGGGTGTGTGGTTTGTGGTCAATGCCTGCTGTACTACCTGCGAGCTGCGGTCACAACTCTGGCTGTTTCACGAAACCGCTCGCTTGACTCGAAAATCGGTGAAGAGGGGTGGGTGGGTGTTTGGGAGTTTAACGTCCTTTTCCACCACGTAAGGGTGATATCAAAGACGGGGTATCGAGAAAAACGCCAGCACAATATTTGGCCCCAGCCGGGATTCGAACTCCCGCGCGTCAGTGACCCGACCATTGCGGAAAGTCTAAAGCACTAATATTCGGGTGTTCATCAGAAATGTATGGTTTCCCAATAATTTGGTATCCTATTCTAGCAGAAGGAAACACTCGTGAGACTATGGTCTTTTAAAACAGATCATGTATTTGATGAAAATAATTTGTTTGTTTATTTCACGCTAGCAGTGTGCTAATTAAAGAAAGTATATAGAAATCTGTAGCTGGATTGTAGATGTTGTTAGTGAGGATAATGAAAGAGGGGGGGGGGGGGCGGGGGGAGGGGGGGGGGGCAGAGAGTATGCTGTCAGTGTGGGGTGGAAAGGTGAAAGGGCGGAGGAGTGGGGGGGAGGAGGAGGGGGGGCGTTTGAGGCGGGTGTGATAAGGAGGAAGCTGAGGGCGCCGGGAAAAAGGGGGCAGATTCCAGAACCTAACGAAGCATGATTAGTATCTTCATTACACTGTGAACCAGCTCAGCGGCACGTACAGCGGGCAGTACTGCTGACTACATGCTAGGCTATGATAAGACAGGTGGTGCATGGTAGCCTGGCAGATTCTAGCAATAGCGGACAAGCCAATCATCTCTGCCATGATGATAACGCCGCAGTGATCCAATCAAAACTGATCAAAGTTTAACACGAGCACAAAGAATACAGCAGGTTAGTGGTGTATGGTTGGCAGGTTCTAGTTAGGTACTAGAATGCCACATTATTGCAACCACAACTGATACTGAAGGTTTACCGCGAACAATGTAAGGATTCGGACAACAGAAACCGGTGTATGGTTGGCAGATTCTAGCAATAACAAGCCATCCATATCTGCCATAATTCAAGTTACTAGTATGCCACAATGTGCCACAATAATACTGAAGGTTTACCGCGGCCAGCATATTAAGGAAACAACAGGAAGTGTATGGTTGGCAGATTCTAACACTAACAAGCCATCCCTACCTGCCATGATTGTGTCACACTGTGCCAACCATAATACTGAAAGTTTACTGACTGACCACAAACAGTATAAACTGAGGAGGCAACAGGAATTGCATGGTTGGCAGATTCTAACAATAACAAGGGTGGGTGGATGTTTGGAAGTTTAACGTCCTTTTCCATCACGTCAGTATGGGTGATATCAAAGACGGAGGGGCAACGAGAACTGAACAGGTCAGCACAAATATTTGGCCCCACTAGTCGGGATTCGAACTCACGACCCGAGCAAACCATCTTTGCCACAAGTATCATGTTGAAGAATACCACAATCATCCAACCAAAACGACTAAAGTTTTCCGCATGCAGACACTGAAAAACATTCAGCAGAAGGTGTATGGTTAGCAGATTCTAGCGATAACAAGGCAACCAGTCTGCCAGAATTACGTCAGTCTGTGCCAACCATAATACTGAAGTTTACCACAAGTCGAAAGAATCAATCTCCCGCAGTTTTAGAGGTACCCCACTGATCAGCGTCAGAGCGAATATGCGTAAACTAGTGCCCCACAAAACGTAAGTGTCAGTTACTGGCTTTTGCAGTACCAGCGTCTAAAACCAGGCACATTTCGGTAGAGTTAATGCGAACGACCCGTGTACAAACCCTGACACAGATTCTTGAGAAACAGACTTTTTCTAGTTGAAGTGAGTGACTGCACAAAATGTTGCGGATGTTTGGTTGTTGGTGGAGTATCTGGTATTTCTATTTTGGCACCGGGAATATGTTCCAGTTTTGAGCGAAATTCCTATATATTCGGCTGTTCTAATTTTCACTGAGACAGGTCTATTTTCGTATTAACGTTAAGGTAATGTAGCCCGGTAGTGCCTGATCGTGTGTTAGAGGTATGATGTGAAAAAAAATGACATGCTTGTGGGAAAGTCTGATAAAGACATCAGTACTCACACACACACTCTACGCACGCACTGGCACGCACGCACTGGCACGCACGCACGCACACACACACACACACACACACACACACACACACACACAAACGCACGCACGTACACAGTAAACATCTGCAAATTTCTATACTTTCTTCTAATTCAACGATCTTTTGTGCGCGCACGCGCGCGCGCGCACACACACACACACACACACACACACACACACACACACACACACACACACACACACACACACACACACACACCTATGACGACCATTCGCCTGCACATATTTATAAATACATCACATATCATGCAAGGCTTTACTTACCAGAATCCAAATGGTCCGATTCAGTAAATCGGGTGTTCAGAGTTTGCAGCCAAGAAAATTTCCCCTCAGTCCCTGCAGCTCCGAATCCAGCACAGTGGAATCACAACACTTTCGGCAGTCTTCAGATCTTGGACAGTCTGGTGTCGCAGGCTTAAGTCCAACGTCCTGATGATAATATGTGTTAATATGTGTGCGATAATAATTATGTGAAATATTCTCCTCACTGCAGCTCTGAATCCAGCACAACACTTAAAAATTATGACCTTCGACAATCTGGTGTCGCAGCCGGGCTTACGCTTAACGCCCTGATAATAATATGTGTTAATATGTGTGTGATGATATGTGAAATATTCTCCTCACTGTAGCTCTGAAATCAGGCACACTGGGGTCACAACACTCATATATTCTGATCTTCGACAATCCGGTGTCATTCGTCCAATTTGCTGTCATGTGTCAGATGACAGTATACACGATTCAGTCATACGTCACGTGCTGTACTTCCACCGCTACTATAGACTTCCCTTCATCACAGAAACTGAACACATGCACGTACAGTGACAATACTTCAGCCCGCACTTGTCAACGACGCCGGACTGAACCGGACAGTTCAACTCGTGAGACTCGGACTGTCACTAGACAGAAGATGACTTGACCGTGTAACGGAACACTGAGAATCAGTCCAGCCGCTTAGTTTCCTTCAATTGACGAATACCAGCGGTGCCGGAAAAAGTCTTTCGACGCTGAAAACAAGGGTGTCTTGTGTAGTGAGGTTTTATCACGTGAACTGAATGTGAGCTGGCTATTCATACGGCGCGTTCAGCAGGCCTTGCAATCTGACATGCTGTCTGTTTTCAGTGAAGACGGCTCTTCATCATGTGCGCAGCTCTGACACTGGGTGCAGTATTCTCTCGATCGTGATTCCGCCTAGAAAGTTTCAATCCTACTGTTCCGCGGCTGTAATTTTGTTTTGAATACCAGAAGATCTGGGGGTGGTGGTGGAGGAAGGCTTTATATGGTGCACGGACGGAGTTCCCTGTTGTACGGAGTTCCACGTGGTGCTGGCGATCCTATGCATAGGTGAAATAAACACTTTGAAGATAGCAGTCTGGAGAAATATGCGTTGCATTTATCGTTGTCAAATGTAGGAAACAAAATTCAGAGACAGTTACACAAAAAATCCACAGAATTAAAGAAGAAACTGAACAAAGAGAAAATGTGGACAAATGAGAAAAAAGGATATGAAAGTTTTCGTCAGTTTTACTAACAGGGAAGTCTTGTTCCACCGGCCGCAGAATTGCCAAAATCTCCACAGCTGAGAGAACTAGAAGAATATTTGTGTCCACCACTGAATCGCCACAAATTCACACAAGACACGCTTTTTTGGAATTTCAAAAACACGCTGGCCTGATCTTTCATCAAAAAAGAGCTTTCGGCCAGCTATAAGAAACCTTACACTACAAAACTGAAACAACCTGGGCAGCGGCCGTACGGGCAGGTAACTGGATCTTCAATCAAAACTGGCTATTGGCCCGGCGGCTCTGCTCCGAGTTTCACCAAGGGGCCAGTCTGTCGGACAAGCCACTGACAGCCCAATACACGTTCAGATCTGCAGAACGGATTCTCTCTCATCCAGCGGTTAAGCACCATTTCCCATCCTTCCTCATTATTTTGCCAGGTTCCACATGAAAGGCAACACCTTCTGAATAACCAAACCACAGTCCTATGCACACGGCAGTGCACCGGCTGTGCAACCAGTGCATACACAGAAGAAAATCAGTATAACTGTGCAGTTCATTCACAGAAGAACGTTTAGTTGTGCAGTACATTCACAGAGGAAAATTTAACTGTACAATTCATTCACAGAAGAAAAATTAAATGAAGTCAGAGCATACACGTCAGTAAATTTAGCTGAAGCCGGTGCACACACACTGCACACAGAGGAAAATTTAACTGAAGTCACTGCATACACAGAAGAAAACTTTTGCGAAGTCAGTGCATACACAGGAGAAAATTTTACCGAAGTCAGTGCACACACAAAAGAAATCCGTAACTGTGAAGTCAGTGCACACTGACACAGACTGAAGAACATGAACTAATACTCTTTGCAGCTCTGGTCCGGGATTCCCTGCCGCCTAAAACTAGGGCCGGTCCCAAAGGCTGATGATGTAATTTCACAAATATTCCTCCAATTTGCCAGATAAGCTTATCAACACCCCTCGTTCACTGAAAAGCCGGCAGACGTCCGTAACGAAACTAACCAACCGCCAATGAAGTGCACAGCGTTTCAGTTTGGTCGATCTGGCTGAACCTGCGTGGGGGTCTCTGTCTACCCCTTCACAGACTGCACACACACACACACAGTCTGACGATAATCCACCCCATGTGCACACTATCTCTTCACGCTTGCAGACAAAAACAAAAACAAAATAAAATAAAAAAAAATTAAGAGAGAGAGAGAGAAAAGAAAAAACACACACACTGGACTTATAAAGAGAGTCAGTGTCAGAACCTGAAACCCAGGCAAGTGTTCGTAAGGCGAAACAGAAACTCATTATACTCAATACTCGTCACCAGGAGCCGAGCTGACGGCCGCACGGGCGCGCACGCACACACACACTAACACTCACAAAGCAAGCACAGTTAATGTTCAAAGATGCGGGGAGACAGAGCAGCGTGTGTGAGTGCTGATGTTGAAGAAGTCTGCAGGAGAGTCAGGTTGATGCGAGATTTTCTGCTAGATGAATTGCGCGCGTCAGTAAACCGCTTCTAGCTGCATCTTTATCTATAGGGGTCGCGCAGGGTCAACGGTTCTGTATACTTTAAGGGTTCTCGGAGATACTGACTCTGAAAGGGGCAGGGGAGGGGAAGAAAAAGGGAGGCCCGGGGGGGGGGGGTAATAGTCTACTAATATCTTTATTCACTGCAAGGATGAATTTGATTATTTCAGGGACGTGGGCACTGGAAACAGCTTGCTGACAAATTATGGGCCATGTAGGGATTCGAACCCGGAACCTTACTATCTCGAGTTCAACGCACAAATGGTTTAGGTATCCGATTTCACGAGAGAGAGAGAGAGGGTTTAAACGTCCTTTGCCATCATCACACATGGGTGACTGATATCAAAACGGGGCAACGAGAGATAAGCAACGTTGTATGTCCATCGCGCATGCACGCACGCACGCACGCACACACACACACACACACACACACACACACACACACACACACACACACACACACACACACACACACACACACACACACACACACACACACACACACACACACACACACTCATACACACACACACACACACACACACACACACACACACACACACACACACACACACACACACACACACACACTGACACACACACACACACACACACACACACACACACACACACACACACACTGTCACATACTGTCACACACACACACACACACACACACACACACACACACACACACACACACACACACACACACACACACACACTGTATAGTCAAATATAGAGGCTGCCGCGCTCTGACGTACACTAAAAAAAACAAGTTTTTGTGTAATTGGTGTCATTGCTTTTAAGAATCATAGAATCGCTTTAAGTTGTCTTTCGGGGCCTTCGCCGCTTTGGCCAATCAGAATAAAAGCCATTTGTGCACGTGGTTCACGTGAGGGTGCGTCTTTGGTGCAACTACAGCCGCTTTGATAAAAGTTGGGGAAGGTCGGTGGGTGTTTGAGGGTTTAACGTCCTTTTCCACCACAGTGATACAGGTGATATCAAAGACGGGGCAACGAGAAAATGGCCAGCACAAATATTTGGTCCCAACCGGGGGATGATGGGACTCACGACCCGAGCATTTAAAGTCCAACGCTCTACCAAGTCAAGTCAAGTCAAGTCAAGTCAAGTCAAGTCAAGTCAAAGTTTATTTCAAAACCCCGTTGGGGGTACATGAAACTAGAAATTAACATACATCAAGCTCACCACACCGACCAACATACATCATAGTCACTCGCACACACGTTTTGCAGGACTCACACATACATACATACATACATACTACGTACAAACATATAAATAGACATAATGGAATGGAATGGAATGGGGTGTGCCTAATACATACATACATACATACATACATACATACATACATACATACATACATACATACATACATACATACATACATACATACATACATACATACATACTACGTACAAATATATAAATAGACATAATGGAATGGAATGGAATGGGATGGGGTGTGCCTAATACACATACCTACATGCATACATGCATACATACATACATACATACATACTACGTACAAATATATAAATAGACATAATGGAATGGAATGGGATGGGTTGAGGTGTGCCTAATACACATACATGTACCTACATGTATACCACATACATGCATACATACATACATACAACGTATATTTATCAGACGTGTTTTGTTATCTCGGTTATGAATTTTACAAGTTTGTTTAACTGCGATATATTTTTTGTACTCATTAAGTCTTTAAATTTCAGGACATTCGGCCTTTTCCAAAAAAACTCAGGGATGTATTTTTTTCTATTTGCACAAAAATATGGACAGACTAGAATGTAATGAAATTCGTCTCCTACGTCATTTGAATTGCACTTCTTACAGACACGTTCATTCCTAGGTATTTGTAAAAATCTCCCACTTTGTATAGGCAGTCTGTGGTTGAGTGTCCTGAAACGGATAAACTTCTGAGCCAGCGTTATTGGCAACTTACTAATAAAGTCTTCACATACAAAATGTTCCTTAAAAAGTTTATAATTATAGCATGTGTCTTTTGCCTCTAGTTCTGCGTACCATATCTGTATGAACTGGTCCTGTAAACAACGCTTAATTTTCTGTTTAAACCATTGACTAGTAAACTGAATATTTTCCTGAGTAATTCACATACCTCTAAGACCCACTTCATTTAATATCGTCTCGTCCGAGACCAGAAACCCGGATTTGAAAACATCTTCCTTGTACAACTTCAA
>JACVVK020000263.1:80000-92500 GCA_018292915.2 Batillaria attramentaria
TCCGCCGCGCCGAGAACGACACCTGGTTCAATTTTTTTTTTTTTTAAGTCTTGGTGTGAAATTCAATGACATTTTAAAATAAGGATTTTCTGAGAGGCCCACACAACTACCACCGTCCCCATAACCCCTTCAGCCCGAAGCGTTCGAGAGTGCGGATAGACGGGCGCGCGCGCGTACGCGCGCGCACACACACACACACACACACACACACACACACACACACACACACACACACACACACACACACACACACACACACACACACACACACACACACACACACACACGCGCGCACGCACGCACGCACGCACGAACGCACACACACACACACACACACACACATACGCACGTACGCACACACACACACACACACACACACACACACACACACACACACACACACACACACACACACACACACACACACACACACACACACACGCCTATTAAGAGTCTCCCATCCATCATACTGCCGGCCGAAACAACATATTCCATGATTAGTGGCTTCCACAATTCCACACTTAAACATCTTAATAAATTACACAATAAAACAGTTTGATAAAATCCACAAAAGTTAAATTGCTTGATATACTCCCCAACTGGTCAGGTTTGTATAAATTCCACAATAGGAATAGCTTGATAAACTCCCACCCTTATACAGCTGTCATAACATTGAATAGAGGGATAATCTCTACAGGATAAAGTCCTACAACAATTAAATTGCTTGATAAATTTTGTAATTGCTTAGATTGATGTAATCCCAAAACTGAATGGCTCGATAAAATTCCACATTGAAATAACAGCTTGGAAAACGGCACAGTCAAACAGCTTAATGAATTTAAACAGTCAAACACCCTGAAATATTCCACGATGAAACATCTTGACAAATGCTACTATTGAATAGCTCCACAAATTGATAATAAATAAACTTGGCTCTTACCAAGTACCAAAAGAGTAAAATGATAATAATAAAAAGTACTTATCTAGCGCTTATTTTCACAGCCAAGCAACTCATAGCAACCACATGTACTCGGTTTGACAAGTTCCGCAATTAAAAAATAAATTGATAAAGGTGGCTCTTACCAAGTACAAACAGCACACACGGAACAAAGGCAGATGTCATGTTGCTGATGTTCTGACCGAAGTAACACAGCTGTATACAAGGAACCCGGTCAACGCTGGCAAGCTTGCTAACCACTGACTGAACGTAACCTGGTCCCGACACTAAACTTTATAGTATTTCCAGTAGGCGTTTGAGCGTGCGTGGGGCTTGTTAGTACTATAATTTTGTAAAAGCGCTTACTGTTACTAACTAATAGGTCAGTTCAGTATAGCGCTATATAAGTACTGTCATTATCTGTTTGGAGCCCATCATAGTTTCAATTATATTCGGGTCGTAAAATACCAAACCAGATGGTTGTCACACCATCTCTTGTGAATATCAAGCGTACTGTATCCCCTTTCCTGAAATTTAACGGTCATTTTTCCGTGCACAGCCTCCGCCAAGCCCTGTGAAATGAGTCGCTAATTACCTTTATCGTTTGTGACAAATTTGGTCGCGCTCTGCGCATGCGCGAGGGAACTATGGGTTATCTGTTTTGAATCTGTGTGGTACGTGTGTGCTCCAGTACACGTGATGACCAAGTAGCCCCCGTTTGTTTGTTTGTTTGTTTGTTTGTTTGGTTGGTTGGTTGGTTGGTTGGTTGGTTGGTTGGTTGGTTGGTTGGTTGGTTGGTTTGATGTTGTTGCCTTTGTCAGTTGTTGCTGTTGCTGCTGTTGTTGTTGAGGCAGGCAGGTGTAACGCTAAATTGAAAAGATTATTGTCTTGTAATTTGTTTTATCGTTTTATCGTATGTCACGTCGCGATTTCACATACAGGCGGCAACTTGGATATTGCCAAACGAACCAAGGGAAATTGGAACAGAGTGCGTTTAGCCTATGTACCGCCAGCTGTCTCCGTCGATAGGATGCGTCTAGGAAAGAGCAACACCACTGTGCGGCGGTGTTGTATGAACAGTATATATTATAGGTACAGATACAGATACAGAGAACTTTATTGTCCTTAAAACAGGAAATTTGTCTCCGGCTTCACCGACAAGTAAAGGAGATAATGAAATCACACAAGGAGTTTGGTTAATAAAATCTCTCTCTCTCTCTCTCTCTCTCTCTCTCTCTCTCTCTCTCTCTTTTTTTTTTTGGGGGGGGGGGGGTGTCTCACTTTTTCGGTAGCCTAGATTGTTAGTTTATCTTTGCTTATTATGCTTTGGTTTTGCTTTTACTTGATCATTATTGTAGATGTAGTGAGGACTTCTTGTAAGATAGGCAGAGATGCCTACAAGAATTATCCTAATAAACGTTTCATCATCATCATCATCATCTCTCTCAATCAATCAATTATTGTCAAAACTGTTCGGCATATCACACACACACACACACACACACACACACACCGTCACACTGACACACCGTGACGTACACACACACACACACACACACACACACACACACACACACACACACACACACACACACACACACACACACACACCGACCGTCACACACACACACACACACACACACACACACACACACACACACACACACACACACACACACACCCACCGTCACACACACACACACACACACACACACACACACACACACACACACACACACACACACCGTGACGCGCACACATACACACACACTTCCATCATCATCATCATCATCATTATCATCATCATCATGTACCGTAAAGTAGAGACGTAGACAAGGAAATTGTAAAATTGGCCCGGTGGTCAGAATGGTTAAACATATTACTCTTTATCAGCCCGGCAATGGCGCTATCATCCATGTTGGCAGGCTATCATGGGCGTGCTAACCGTTGCCATACCGGATCGAGTAGCCTACATACACCTACTTGTATCACCGAAAATTACAGCTCTGTCAGTGTAACGGTTGCACTGTAACGCTGTAATCACACAAGTCATGTAATTGGAAGGGGATGCTATCGTCTTAATAATAATAATAATAATAATAATAATAATAATTATAGGGCACCTATCCCCGGGGAACGAGCTCTAGGCGCCTTACAATCTAAAACCGAAGCAAAAAAAAATTCACTCAATGTACACTACTTAAGAACAACTATAAAGGTAAAAGAGCACACACACACACACACACACACACACACACACACACACACACACACACACACACACACAACTGAGTAGGAAAAAAATAAAGGACAGGCAGAGACAGGCAGTGACGTTCTGTGTCTTGATCTGTGTGTGTGTGTGTGTGTGTGTGTGTGTGTGTGTGTGTGTGTGTGTGTGTGTGTGTGTGTGTGTGTGTGTGTGTCTGTCTGTCTGTCTGTCAGTCCTAACAAAGGGACGAACCTTGAGATGTCATGTTCTTCATACATGTGCAACCTATAGCTGAACCAGTGCCCGTTGTCACGACATCCTTCCCTCGTGTGGTAACGATAGACGGGGTACGCAGTACTCTCAACTCTGTACCGAGATCGGCGCTTCTCTTGGCCTCTGCAATGACCCCCATAATTATCGGGTAAACGAGACCTGAGCCGAGCTAAGTGATAGGTAAGAAGAAAAAAAAAATACTCGGTGACAAGAAAAGTGGACAGTTCTGAACAACTTTGTGGTCATCGTGGTATTTCACAGTGTGCACAGAAGCGGTGAGTTCTGTCACATTCACCAGCACACTATAATTATTTTCAGCCTGTTTCAGAGATTATTGCCTGCATGAGTTGTCTCCCTTACCGCAACAAGCACGCATTTTTCGTGGCGGAGCACGAAGTTGCCAAGAAAAATGCATGCATGCTGCGGTTCTGTGTATGCACGGGGGACAACTCATGCAGGCAATAACCTCTGAAACAGGCTGGGCCCGTATGTAAAACTCGAGGTTAATTTAACCCACGGCTACGGGCCTAACCCAGACTAGGACAAAAGACCCCCCCCCCCCCCCAAAAAAAAAGCGAAGAAAGAAAGACAAAAATCCTTCTATAACGGCATAGGCACCTCGCCGGAATGGACCCGCTTCCTGATTTAAAAGTTTAAACAAAATACAACAGAAAATTTAACCCTAGAGCTAGTTTAGTTTTAGGTTAGACTCTAACCCGGGGGCTAAACTCCCTAACCCTGACTTTTACATGCGGGCCCTGAAAATGTACTGTGCTGGTGAATGCGACAGAACTCGCCGCTTCTGTGCACACTGTGAAATACATGTAGCACGCTGAGCACAAAGTTGTTCAGAACTGTCTACTTTCCTTGTCACCGAGTACACTCCCCCCCCCCTCCCCGTCTTAGGTATATTTTGTCTCGGGGCAGGTTGTGACAAACCGCATTTATGGGGTTTTCATTGATTTATGGGGTTTTCATTGATTGTGTGTTTGCCGTTTTCAAAAGTGTATTTTCATGTGTAGTGTTAACTAGTGTTTTAGACAGGTAGTACTGTACTGGAGTTTATCCCAGTCTACCTAACGTTTTCACGTGCGGGAAAATGCCTATGCACGGCTATAGCGGTTGCTTGAGTTTTACTCTGTACTAGAGACTGTTGTAACGCATGTAGAACTGAGTTGTTGTCAGCTTACGAAGTGAGCAATTGCGACAAAGATTGTGCGCAGTCCTACTATTGACCGGTGGAGGGAACAGGTCTCTTTTTTCCCCACCCGGCTTCTTTGTGTTCCGTATGCCATAGCGCTACAGGTATGTTTGATTTTTGAATATTGTTTGTCTATTTCAAGATCAAGTGGATTGTTTGATAACCCTATGGGTAACTTGATGCTATTATGATGTATATCTGATTAGTTCTGAATGTTGCACTTCTCAAATGGTTATTCAAATGAGAGAATTTTTGGTACGATGTTTTGAACTTCATTCTTGTGAGGAATCAGTTGTGAGAATATGGTTTGAGGTTGATGATGAGGATATAAGTTTGAATTGTTTGATATTGTATGGGTATTTGGTAACTGGAAGGTGAATTTGTTGAGAATTTCTGATATCAATTCATAACTGGAACTTTCGAGATCGATGTCAGATGTTATTGTTGTTGAAATGGAACTTTGTTCAGGATCAAAGTTAGTTTATGGAGAAGAAATACTATCCGAGATAGTGGTAGTAATTACGGGTTAATATTGTACAGGAACGACGCCGGAGACCCGGTGAGCTGACCGCATTGTAATATGTCCGCCTGATCAGCGTACACGACACCATGTTTGTCTACTATTGTCTGCCCCGTCGTTGTGGAGCTTGAAGCCAGCGACGTGTGTTTGTCTCCCTTGAGATCACGTGCAGCCATCCCGTCGAGCGCCGTGTCAAGGTGGAGCTCTCCCTGAGTCTGATGGGGTACACCATCCTCAGCGTATTATTTGTGAAGGTGTCTGCGGTCCAGCATTATTCAAGTCACTTCCAGAAGAAGTGCTTCCATTCACTCATTCCAGGAGAAGGTGAAAAGATTTGAATCGCCCGGAATTCCAGAGGAATCGTCTGGACTCAAGTGTATATATTTTCTATTCAACATCAACAAGTCTTCACCCAGTCTACAGCATCGTGTCGACCAAGCTTGTTGAGTCATCTTGTTTATTTCACTTTATTCATTTCACATCTAATTGTGTATAGTTAGTGGTTTTGTCCGCGTTGTAGTACATTTTATATCCAGGCACATATCCTTTGAATAATCGATGTGCTGGTGAAATTGGAGGTTTCTGTTTTTCAGTTGTGAACGTAATTAAGTCTTAAACTACTTTATTAATTCGTGTGATCGTCTGATTGTTTTTGTGTATAAAAGGTCTCAGTCAAAAGAATAACTATTTGCTTGTGTGTATGAAAGGGAGTGGATGACGTTTGCATGCGTGCCTTTCTGAATGTCTGTGATGTGAAAGCGGAGTGAGAGTGTGAGACCGCCTTACGTTACACAGGTCCGTCTCTCGGCTAGCCGATTTGGGGTCAGTGCAGAGGGTAAGCGCAGTGAAGCCCGATAGTACAGAGTCGAGCACGCAGTAACTCTCAGCTGTCGTTGTCAACACGGAAGCATAGTATTCCTGTTTCCGAAACGACCTTCGCTTAAAGATACTAATGCTGCCATTTCACGGCGGGCATTACCTCGCCGGCCACCTGAAGCACGAGAAACACGGTCATAAGCACCGCGGGACCGTCCAAATAGTGCCAGGCAGGCGCGTGTCTTGGAGGGCATGGGAAGAAAAGTTAGGAAGAGCTCTTTCAGCCCTGCCACCGTATCACCTACGGTCTCGCAGACCCTAACAATAATATGCGTGCATGTAGCCGACTCTCATACGCTCTGCAGAGTGGAAGATTTCCCCTATAGGATGGATCCAATACTTCTTGAGAAATAGGGTTTTGTATGCAAGAGCCCAGCTTGAGATCTAGCACACTTGAAAAACTCCCAGGCAGAGGTCGTTATCGCTATTGAGGGCTGAAAGGGTTAAATTATCTAACCCCCCCCCCCCCCCCCCCACCAAAAAAAAAACCCCAAAAAACAGAAAATGTGATTTTGATGGTTGTGTGTACGACTGTTGAGGAGCAAAGCCGGTTTTCACTCCTTTCGGGATCAGTATCGGCTCTGGCAGACTCTTTACTGTTCGTAACGGACCAATAGTGTTAACTCTCCGCTACTCAGCAAAGCTAACGCAACTAGAGATAGGGGATTTGGTCTAGTGGTTAAGGCATCCGGCCGGATCCTGAGCTGCATGGTTCGAGTCCCCGGTGGGCAGGAATATAGTGGGATTTTTCCTTACCATATCGAGTCAAATCCATGTGCAGACTCGTTTACGGTGCCTGTCTCGCCGTGAACATTTCAGCCGCAGAGATGGATATGTGCGCCGAGGAGAAGTCTACCATCCATACCATACCATCTACCATACAGACCCTCACACCCTACTCCCCCTCCCTGTCGGCAACACCAAAACCATATCATGTCTTCTGTCGCATGATTTCAGGGATTTTAGACGTTCTACCTTTTCCTCCTGTTTCCTCGCACGTCCGCACACTGCCTATACATGTGAGCACTGCCTTGCACTATTCAGTCGACGCACCCCCAATTCCTGCTCTTCGCCTGGCCGATTCCGGGCGCCTCGTAGACTTTCAAACCACGTGGTTTACCTCCGTGCTATTCTCCCCTAGCGCGATTTTGCTGTGGATGCAGCGATTCGGGAGAAATTTGCCGAAACAGAGCGATATCGATGCTTTCTCCTCGTAAATTAGCGACTCATCGGACATTTTCAAGTCACGTGACACAAGGGACCTTATCCCCCGTGTCATTACACCACTGACTCAGACACCTTGACAGTGATAGCGTCTGTAACGCTGGCACTGAGCCAACGGCATAAGCGTACTCGATGACGCGGTGACCACACCGGCTGTGCGCTCCGGTAGTGTAACAACAGCCGTAGAATTTGAACGTTCGACCGCTCGCACAACTGACGTGTAAACAACATTGTATCGCATTTAGAGCTGTACTAATCATCAAGACAGAGTATGTCGAGCACACAGGCAAACTCACGAGCGAAACTGTTCCGAAACATAAGCTGGAATTAGCCTGTTTAATACTTAGTTTGTACACAGAGCTTGCCGGCTGTAAACTGGCTGTCACAAGGACAGTAACGCATGACAGCGAGGCCGGTAGCGACCAAAATTGATATCTAACATGTTTCGTTGGAGGAAGCCCAAGAAAGAGCCAATCAAGTGTAGCGTTGTGGGGGACCATGAGACGTCGAAAAAGACAGAACTTCTGTCAGCGTATACTGCTGTTTCCATGTCTCCAGAAGAATACGGACCTCAGGTAAGCATACCCCACTTTGATAACTGTCTCCGTCCGCGTATCCTAGCGACAGAACGTGGGCTGAGTTTAAACACCGTTTATTTCATAAAATACTTGTTTGGTTGTTGTTGTTGTTGTTGTTGTTGTTGTTTTTACATTTTACATATATATATATACATACAGGAAGAAAAAATAGACGCAAATTTGACATCCGGCATAGTACACATACACATATAAATACAAATTTATCTGTATCATACTCGTTCATACCCTCACACATACACACAGCTTGCTGGCTTGCAACTACGCACATAAAAGGAGAGAGGAGGATGGGCCGGAGAGAGAGAGAGAGAGAGAGAGAGAAATTGCGCGCCTTAAAGTGTAATGCACCAGGCACAGATAAGATGAGGTTTCATTGAATTAATGCCTCATGTGGAAGCCAAATTCTGCAAAACTTTGTATATTGCCCAGCAACACCGTATCTATATCTTTCTATATAGTATACCGATGACTGACTAGCTTTGTAAAGGCTGTTAAATCCTGGCCGGGACTCTGTTAGTCTACACTTGTAAATAAGGGGTGGGTGGGTGTTTGGGGGTTTAACGTCCTTTTCCACCACATAGGGTGATATCAAAGACGGGGCAACGATGAAAAATCCAGCACAAATATTTGGCCCCAGCCGGGATCGAACTGACGACCCGAGCATTAGAAGTCCAACGCTCTACCATTCGACCACCCCGGCTCCCGCACTTGTAAATTTAAAAAAAAATTGCTACTAATATTAACTTGGGTTTTTTAACCCACTAAACCAAACCCGCTGTCACACCATAAATCCCTCGTCATTACCGTCATGCAAAATGACAGGTATTCGCCAACTACCCGGTGAATCAGATGGTCGGCGGAGAGTCGCACTCACTCTGGCTGGCCGACACTGACTCACGGGAAGAGTTCGACGGCTTACGTCGGCTCGGCCATCTTCACACTGACGTCATCTTGATCTGTTTTTCGGTTGTCGCCCCTTCTTCGCTTGAGGACGTGCGGCAAAAGGTGACATTACAGATTTTTTTTGTTTGTTTTGTTTTGACTTTCCAGTTTTCATTTCATTATGATTGCAGTGCTTGTAGGCAAAAATCTACCCCCTTCCTCCCCCCCCCTCCCCAACATCACACTGTATTGCAGTAGTTTGTTATGTATTTGTTTGCAGTCTCATTTCATCTCAGCCTGGGAAATGTTCACCCCACATACTTCAAAAATAAATGCAATTCGAAAATTCCAAAACTGAAATTGCTGAGCTGGCCTTCCGCAACACGTGATTGTTATGTGTTCGTGTCCAGTGTCTGAGAGAATGCGTGTGATTCACGTGAGCGTGCCTATTGGGTTTAGCTCACGGCGGTTTGAGTCAAATATTTGGGATGAAGCGCCTATATTAATGCGATTATTATTGTTATCATTATTGTCTCATCTCATCTCATCTCATCTCATCTCATATTATCCTTTACATTTTCGGGACTAAACGTGAAAATGGTCTCAGCGAACACACCACACAGACACACAGACACACAGACACGCACGCGCGCGCGCGCGCACACACAAACACACACACACACACACACACACACACACACACACACACACACACACACACACACACACACACACAACCGCACAACCCCCGCCAGCAAGAACGCAGCAGCATATAGCACAGCACGCAGATTTCGTTACGTCACTGTGTGCGTGAAAGTATGTAAATTTCGGTGGGGAAACGTCACAAATTTATTTTTCAGCACTGAAACTTGCTGCTGTACAAGGTGAAGTTATGAAGATATTGCATTTTACACAGAAAACCCACATTAATCCACAAAACTGGCGGGACAGTTCGTGCTGATGCGAAGAATGATTAGAAAAACGCCACAATCACAATGTCTCCACATGGTGTGCTAAACTTAACATTTGATGTCAGTGGGTCCCAGAGGTCTTGCGACACGCCCGCGAGGACACACCATTCATGTTGGTGGGAACGGAGACTGATCTGCGGGACGACGCCGAGACGGCAGAGAACCTCGCCAAGAACCAGCAAAGGCCCGTAACCGCGGACGAAGGGAAAGAACTGGCCCAAGAATTAGGAGCTGTGGCGTACATGGAGTGCTCTGCGAAAACATTGGTGGGTGACTTCAGCTTCGATTGAAATGACATCTGTTTGTTCGTTCGTTTGTGTGTTTGTTTGTATGTTTGTTTTCAGATCAACCTCGACTGAACTGACTCTGTGTGTATGTGTGTGTGTGTGTGTGTGTGTGTGTGTGTGTGTGTGTGTGTGTGTGTGTGTGTGTGTGTGTGTGTGTGTGTGTGTGTGTGTGTGCTTTTTCAAATCAACCTCGCAGGGGACTGACTCTGTGTGTAGAAGTGCGTTGTGCGTGTGTTGTTAGGAGCAAAATTTAATGTTTAATTATGCCGACTTGGTTTTTTCTTTACCGCCACAATGTGCGTGCGTGCGTGCGTGCGTGCGTGTGTGTGTGTGTGTGTGTGTGTGTGTGTGTGTGTGTGTGTGTGTGTGTGTGTGTGTGTGTGTGTGTGTGTGTGTGTGTGTGTGTGTGTGTGCTTGTGCGTGTGCGTGTGTTAACAGGAGGGTGTGAATGAGGTCTTCCACGAGGCGTTACTGGTCGGTCTCCACACAAAGTTCTGGAATCAATTACTGGAATCAGACAGCAGAAGACGGTGCATTTTAATTTAATAAATATAATTATCTCTACTTCCTTCTGCGCTTATTTACATAAAGTGACTAACTTATTTTTCTATGAATTATATCTAGCGGTACTGCACCAGTTTTCAGTATCGTGCCACTACGGTAACGGGTTATATGGTTTGTCGGTGCTGCTGTTTTCAATATCATTGTATTCAGTTTATGATTGTCAAAATGTCACGGTCTGTGATTTGTATGTACGGCTGCCGGCAAAGTCTGAAGTGCAAAACAAGCCAGGAGGGGGTCACCCAAAAGAGAGGCTGGCGGGTGGTCGTAAAATGCCAGCGGAAAGGCGATCGGAAACCGGGTACTGGAGTGGTCGCTCGATGGAGATCTAATTAAGCAGGAAAACTGTGCCTGCCGGGCCAAACCGGCCGTAAATGGTCGCCCAAAAGAGGTTCTATGAGTAAACATGAAATGAAAATGATTGTCTGACATAAAGACAGTCAGTTTCCGTATTGTCGGCTGGTTTGAGTTTGCTTCAGTTCATTTGCTGTGGTTGAGTCAATGATACATACATACGCTCTGTCTGTCTGTCTGTCTGTCTGTCTGTCTGTCTCTCTCTCTCTCTCTCTCTCTCTCTCTCTCTCACACACACACACACACACACACACACACACACACACACACACACACACACACACACACACACACACACACACACACACACACACACACTAAAACCACGACGACCACCACCTCGTCCACACAACACAACCACTGACTGTAGACATTAAACAGCGCCAGTGAATAAGGAAAGACAAATCAGCTGAGAGAAAATAGCTGCCAGCAGGGTTCCTTCCCCTGAATCCGTTCTGAATCCGGTTTCCGTGCAAAGCAGTAGCTGAACAACTCCCAATCATTGCTAGTGCCACACACACTCACTCAACATTTAAACAGAGAACACACTCGTGTATTGCACACCATCGTGTTTATTGCTTTCCTTAACAATCGCTACATTGCACAACTGAACCCGTTCTGACTATGCCGGCCGGGCGAATAAATTCTTTGGAACAACTGAAGTGAATTGGCTACAATTACGTTATTCTACTTCTAACCATGGATTATGCATACATTATTGCAATCTGCCCATATTTGTACGAGACACGATCAAATATTGATACATTTGATCATTAAACTACTAAGCCTTTGGTGCGGCTAGGCAGGGGAGGGAAAGGGTTAACATTGTCAGTCTTGGGACCCTGAGAAAGTGGCACAATTCTTACATCTGAGCACACATCTAGAGCTGTCGTCATTTTGTAAAAGGATCTAAGTGACATGGAGCTTATGGCAGTGAATTTCACGACAAGATTTGTTTTCACGAAGACTCAGTGGTTGGCGGCAGTCGTGTCCATCAGCAGGCAGTGGATTTCACGAAGCGGGGACGGTGGTTCATGGCAGTTTTCACGTAGACACACAAACAAGGTTGTAGGTTCCTGGCAGTGGAGTTCTGAATGAGCCGGCAGTGGTTCACGGCAGTGATGGCAGACTGGCGTCATGACTGAACTGCACTCCCAGCTGGCCGTTCAGCACCTGGTTATTCACTGTACACACACAAACAAATAAACAAAGGCCTTTCACACAAAAGTTCGTGGTGATGAAGCAAAGTATATGAGTTTTTAACAAGTCAGAAAAATTCAGATACAGTGTCAGTTAAGCGAATAGATAGTAGACCATTTACCGGGTGGCTCCTTCTGCCTTGATTGTACTGGGGAGCCGGGGTGGCCGAATGGTAGAGCGTTGATCTTTCATTGAATGCTCGGGTCGTGAGTCGTATTTTGTGCTGGCCTTTTTCTGGTTGCCCCGTCTTTGATATCAACCATACGTGCTGTGAAAGGACGTTAAACTCCCAAACACCCACCTACCCACCTTCCCCTGACACGGTTGTACAGTACCAGTTTTTGAATTTCGCTGGGGAAGGGAAAAAAGCCGGAGATCCGGAGGGAAACCCCGACGGACAGTCCGGGGC
>JACVVK020000263.1:97500-147500 GCA_018292915.2 Batillaria attramentaria
TTTCTGTATCTGTCAGATTGCTTCGTAACAGTGCAATCTAGTTACACTCTGCTTTCTTTACTATTAACCCTTCCTATTTGACAAATGGTTCGTATAATGCAATACTACTACTACTACTACTACTACTACTATAGTAGTAGTAGTAGTAGTATTGCATTATACGAACCATTAGTAGTAGTAGTACGAACATATATTGCATTATACGAACCATTAGTAGTAGTAGTAGTAGTAGTAATAAGAAGAATACATCAATTAACTTTCATTTAACACTAGTGTGCGACAGAACTTTTCAACTGAAGCTGTAATCTGAAATGCTGTGATTAAGAGAAATGATATCCGTAGATAATACTTTGCAGTAAGTGGCATGTCTTTATGGGTTTTCCTTGTAAAAAGCTCACTCTCATGTTCGAGTAAAGGTTCAGGTGAGAGTTCAAGTGATATGGTAAACTTAACTCACAACATCACTTGACATCACACCACAGGTCAAGCGATATCGAACGGTAAACTGACAATCACTACTTCTCCATGCAGAGAAAGCATGTCTGGCGTAATCCCACCGCTTTGTTTTTCAAAGTTGACGAAGCCTTCTCCCGCCTTTGACAACTGCTTTTGAAACCATTTGTTACCTCTTGCTGTGGCTAAAGAATGCGACGCTTCAAGGAGGAACCTCGTAAATTGTAATCGTCTCCCACAAACGGCGGACAAAGTCGCCAAACCACTTTTGAGAAAAGCTGCAAAAACTGATGTACGGTCAGTTTTAGTGATTTTGAGATTTTTGCATTTTCGGGTCCTAAAACAACCAATGCAACTTGTGTAAAAGTTTCAAGGCTGAATGTAGCTTATAAACATGTTAAAAAGGAACATATAATGCAAATACGCTGTATCGGCATGATTCCCACGTCACACTTTACAAGCCGTTTTCTCAAAATGGTCGCTTTTCGACTGCAACCTTTGAAATAAGATATCTCAGGCGTACACCAAGCTACAGGAATGATCATTATACCAAAAGATAGCCTATTTTCTGCACTTTCCAGTGATACTAATAACTCCATATGCCCCCAAATCACCCTTTGTCCCCTTTTTGTTGAAGCCCATCAGAATTATTACCCTTTGTTGTTTTACTTTGGAGTACAGGATTACCACCCAGGATTTGCTCAAGTTACGTCCTTTCCTGAAAGTGTCCGTTTTGCTTGAAGTAAAGCCGATGTATTAGACTACAGACCTGAACCTCCCTGGGTTTGTTTTTCTGCACTTGTTCCTGGTGAAAGGGTTTTACCGAAAATTTTGACAGAGGTGAAGTGTTTCCTTGAGCTGCTCAGCGAGCTGTGGGTCTTCGGTTCTGAACGATCTCAGTTCAATCATAATTGAAAATAACTTCATTATCCCTTACGGAAAATCGTATGGGTTTAGGATCTCTTAGCTTAGGAGAAAGTCAAACATTGGCTGTTCAGGTAATCTTCCATTGTGCTGCACCCACAGCATAAATAATATGAAAGAGGAACAGCTGTCCACGATAACCCTTTCAAAAAAAAGTATATAAAGAAGAAGATAGGGTGGGTGGGTGTTCAGGAGTTTAACGTCCTTTTCCACCACATACGGGTGATGTCAAAGACGTGGCAACGAGAAAAAAAGACCAGCACAATATTTGGCCCAAGCTGGGATTTGAAAGAGGGTGTTTGGGGGTTTAACGTCATTTTTTTCACCAAGTAAGGGTGATATCAAAGACGGGGTAACGATGGGATTTGAAAGAAGAAGAAAGAAAAACAAAGAAGAATAAAACCAAGACGACGAAGAGGAGAAACAAAAGAAAAAAAAGAAGAGAAAAGCATAACATCAATGACTTTGCCTTTTCAAGCCAGATTACCATAGCAATTTTACGGCGACAAACGCACTCTTCGTTTTGTTTTGGAAACGCGAGGACTTCTGAATAGGCCGCCATCTTGTATACTGAATATTTAAATTAGACAGTAATCACACTCAGACGTGAAACGGCAGGGGTGAGATGGGGTCGGCGTGGCGTGGTGTGGGTAGGGGTACGTTGGGGAAGGAAAGGGTGGAATCAGTTTCCCATCAATCAGGAGAGTGAAATATTGTCGTGTGCTTGATATTATGCATGTTATGGGATAACGTAACACCGCAGGAGCTAACCGAAATTCTGTTACGATTTTGTTTGTGTCAAAATATTCATTAGAAAATCTTGCATGACTTCACGGAAAACGCTTGTTTCTCATCATCGTTATTGTCCGTTTTTAAACCACTACAACTACCACGACCACCACACCACCACCACCAACGCCAGCAACATTTACAACAACGGCAAACTGTCAAAGGTCTTCCTTCTTCTTGTTCCTTCTTTTTTCCCCTCTGTCCCAAGACAGTTTGAATCCCGGCGGGGGCCAAATATTTGTGTTTGGCCATGTTCTCGTTGCCTAGTCATCCATACGTGAGGGAAAAGGTCGTTAAACCCCCGAACACTCGCCCACCCTTATCTTCCCAAGACCGCGACTCCATCCAACACAAGTAGTAAAACTCATTTTCGAGTAATCTTGAAATCATCTCCCGGAAAAGAGAAAAGAATTGAAATACTCCAGACATTCTTGCCGCTTCGCCGGCTTGAAATCAAGCACCACAAGCCTTTTCATTCCCTAAATGATTCCTGAGTACAAACTGCACGTACCAAAGAAAATGAATGCTGAAACGCAAGATTGCTTTTCAAGGAATAATTGAAAATGTAATAGTGTACCAGAGCCAGTTAAATTTTAGTCCACTACTTTTGCGAAATGATCGCCCCCTGAAAACTCTGCCCCTACCGGGACGTGCAGCCAGTCTAATAAAATAAGGCCCAGCACTCTCGCGCGCAGGTGTAATGACAAGGGCGGAACTGTACTGCGTGTGTGTGACCTGGGCGGAGTAGATAAGTTTGGAACCCCCCTCTCCTCGCTGGCCACTCGAAACCCACACCTACAGCTGCTATTTGCTCGGGTATGCTGATTTTGTTTTTTGTAGATCGAATATTATATAAGCTGCCAAAAGAGAAGTTGAACTCAGAACATCCCAGACAACATTGAAACTGCAACTACAGTGACTACCCACCAGCAGCTGTGTCAAGACTGCGTACCGTGAACTATCGAACATTTTGGAGTTTGTTTATCCTCGCTGTCTATAACTCGGACTCGCCCGAAAAAAAAAAGAAAAAAAAAAGAAGAGATTTAGTCAACAGAGTGGACCAGTTTTGATGACATAAAAAAATCAGCGAAGGAAACCTACAGGAGTGAAGGAAAAAAGTGAGGGTAAAACACCATACGACGACAACAACAACCATAAAGAAAGGTAAGTTGTTTGTTGTTTTTATATTCATGAATATTTTTAGGGGGAAAAAAAGTTCAATGGTTCGTCAGAGGCCAAACGCAAAGACAAATTCTGCACACCACTGTCTAGCATTTTCCGTTTCAGATTATTTCAGATCTACATAAATAATTATCATACCCGTTTGACATATATACATTTTGTCAACCATGCTTACTCAACACGGGGGGAGCCGGGGTGGCCGAATGGTAGAGCGTTGGACTTCTAATGCTCGGGTCGTGAGTTCGCATCCCGGCCAGGGCCCAAATATTTGTGCTGGCTTTTTCATCGTTGCCCCGTCTTTGATATCACCCGTATGTGGTGGAAAAGGACGTTAAACCCCTAAACCCCCATTCACCCACCCACCCTACTCAACACGGTATTTAAATAGTCAAGTGAAAAAAAGGAAAGTTATCCCCACATTTAAGGTTGGCTGATCTGGTTTTAATGTTCTATTTCGCCAAGTGAATGGTGATATCAAAGGTGTGACAAGAAAGAAAACAAGTCAATACAATTATCTGCCTATTAATCGGGAATAGAAAATCACTACCCGAAGGCAGAAAGCTCCAGATAACCATTATTCAGCACCTAGATGTCCATTTTTAAAATAAAGATGAAAAAGATGCAATGAATCATAATTGTGGGAATTTTTTTTAAGCACTCGTATCAGTCGAACTGGATCGACCTACACATTGATTTTTTTTTTAAAAATTTGGGTTAATATATTATTTTCTGAACGCATTTGAGACGTAGGCTAACACTCCATGCCTGTGAATTTATGGCTATGTGCTTTTAGCTTCAGATTATGATATGATCATTTACTTGGTTCCTTTATTTGGTATTGGAGAATAAGAATGTAAAAGCAGTACTTTCTTTCTTTTTTTTTGCCCCAACTCTTTGCCAGCTCCTGTGGTGTTCCTCCCAGGTCATGGGTGGAACCCACGGAGGACTCGGAAGCTGGGACAATTTTTATTATGCATGATGATGGAGATGAGGATGATAGTAAGATGATGCTATGGAGGTCCATGTGGTTTGGGACGCTTCCTGTCATAAATATCCCGGCATTAACCAGGCCCGGGCACTACGGCACCTGCGGTGCCGGCCGTGTAAGCATCCACATCATAAGACGTGTCATACTAAGGGAAGCACCCCCAAAGTCGCACCCGTGAAGTGGGTGAAACTCGGCTGTGTGGCAACAGCCTCCCCATCGGGCCCATAGCACACCCGCTCTGGGTAGGAGCCGACCTAGGTTGGAAAAATCCCGCTTGCCTCGGCTGGGATTCGAACCCGGGTCTCCCGGTCCATGATCCGAAGTGCTAACCACTACACTACGGGGGCCGGTGCAAAAGCAGTACTATTTTACTTAGTATCACAAAGCAGTTTGAATGTAATTTTAACTGTGAATTTACCTAAAGACACTCTATGAGTAAGTAAATTCTAACAAAAAAAAGCTGGTCTGCCGAAATGTTATTACTATACCACTTGTCTACCAGCTGGATTTGTGTACGCCTAGTTTTAATGAAATGAAATCCTCAAATTTCACATTTTATGTCTTTTCTTTCACTTCTTTTCAGACCACCCTTACCTATTCAACGCTTGAAGAACAACCGAAAAATGCCGAACTACCACACAGCCCACCTTACGATACTCGCTCTACTCATCTCCATGGCAACCGTTGCCATGGGTTGCCCGACGGAGTGCACGTGCGACACAGCGAAACATCAAGTGATGTGCACCAACCCTTCCCTGAGCGGTTGGCCGGCGGGCGTACCGGCGGACACTAAGACTCTGTACATCAAGGGGAGTTTCTCCACCCGGCTCCAGCTTCATCACATCAACGCTGGGGACCTGAGCGGGCTGACAAGTCTTGAGACCCTGGTGATCTCCGACACGGTGCTCGATTCCATCGACGAGAACGCCTTCCAGGTAGGTGTTAGAGCGACTGTGATGACGCTGTGCCCCACCGCCGCTCTAAACAACAGAAGAAGCAACAGCAACAACACCGCAACAACAACAAAACAACAACAACTCGAAGAAAAAAAAAAAAGATAAACCAACCCATCACCCTAGCCACAACAACTCAACACAACAGCAGCAATAACAATAACAACAACAATAACAACTCCCCCCCCCCAATAAACAACAACAACAACAAAAAAAAAAAACCCAACTTCCCCCCCCCCCAACAAAACAAAAACAAATACAAAGAAACAAACACACAAATAAATAAAACAAAACAAAAACACACAAACACAAAAAAAACACAAAACAACAACAATAACAACTCCCCCCCCCCAATAAACAACAACAACAACAAGAAAAAAAACCCAACTCCCCCCCCCCCAACAAAACAAAAACAAATACAAAGAAACAAACACACAAATAAACAAAACAAAACAAAAACACACAAACACAAAAAAACACAAAAAACAAAAACACAACAACATCATCAAACAAACAAACAAACCAAAAAACAAAACCCATAGAAAACAAAACTACAACAACATTGAATAAATAAATAAATAAATAAATAAATAAATAAACACAAAAAAACATACAGCAAAACAGCCAGCCAAACAAATAGTCAATCAATTAAACAACCCACGAACAAGTTACAGTAAACGAGGGAGAAAGCAAAGAAAACTCAAAAAGACACCGACAAGACTGTTAATGCTATGTGATGGTTCATTGAAAGTACGCCCGCACTCTACCGACTCACGTCAGCTTGTGTGGAATATAATTATTACACCCCTTCTGTTACAGAGGAAACAATCCGTTCCTCATATATTTCCCTGTGAAATTCTGTCTAACGTGTATCTTTCTTTCCTGAAGGGCTTGACTTCGCTTCGGTCTCTGGACATGTCCTACAACAGGTTGACCAGCATACCAGCAGGACTCTTTCAGGGACTGGATAAACTGACTTTCGTCTATCTCACAGGTGCGAAAGACGCGTGATTCCTATTTTATGTACTGTGTGCATAGGTCGTTCTTTCTATATTTTATATTTCGCTTCACACACACACACAAAAACCCCAACCCTAACAAAGTTTCCACGGTGCAGAAACTTTCAATGAAGCAGTTCACGCGTGGGTGTTGTTTCAGCAAGGATCCCAGATCCGGTGCGCTATAGGTATTTGGCTGACTCGATAAGCTAACTTGATCTATGCCACGGGCACGGCAGACGTTTGCAACCTATTTTCTGCTCAGAAATGTACTTTGCTTCTCTCAAACAACAACAACAACACCCCCAAAAAACAAACAAACAAAAAACAAAAACAAACAAACAAAAAACAAAAAAAACGAGACAAAAAAACAACAACAACAAAACAACATACACACAACAAATAAACGAAACACAAACAAACACCTCGACAAAAAAACAAAACAAAACAAAAAACTTCATGACTTTGCCTGTAATGGTTTTGGTGAAGCATTAACCCAAAAATGTATGATGACAAAATAATAAATGAACTATAATAAAAATAATAAAAATCTGATTTTTTTCAGGCAACACACACTGCAGTCTCCCTCCCTCAGTCTTCAAGAACTTGAAAACTCTGCGGGAACTCTACCTTGGCAGCATGTCCATCTCCGTGTTTGACCCTTCCCTCTTCTCCGGCCTTGACAGTCTTGTTCACCTTGACCTCAGCGACAACGAAATCAAAGAAGTTCCCGCTTCTGTTGCCAGTCCCACGTTCTTGCGAAGTCTGAAGAACCTTGACCTGAGCTTCAACCAGCTGACGACACTTAGCAACGACACAGGACAGCTGCTAACTCGCGTTCTGAAGGTTAGTTGTATATGCATCAAGCATCACATATACAGTAGAATCCTCTTGTGTTCAAGGTGTCTGGTGTAAATATGGGGTGGATATGATAGTAACAAATACTTTTATTGCTTGACACATTTGTCTGTTTTAGTAATCATCATCATCATCATCATCTTCGTGAGTATGTTACCGCATTATATCCGCTATGTCTTTAACTATATCCGCTATTTTTTAACTGATCACTGACTGACTGACTGACTGACTGACTCATTCACTCACTCACTCACTCACGCGGTCATTGGATGCGTGATGATGTTTGATACCCATTAGGCGACATGCTGATGTCGCAATATTGCTTGACAAGTCAGAAACAAACAAACAAACAAACAAACAAACGTTTTTGGCGGCGGCAGAAGAACAACGATTCTATCAATGGTATCAACAAGTTTTTTCCGGTTTCAATATTTTCAGGTCGAACTGGCCAACAACCCCTGGCACTGTAACTGTCTGCTGAAATGGCTGCGCGGGCACAAACGTCACGTGTCTACGCCGCACGAGAGCTCCAACGTGGTGCTGTGCAACTCTCCCGAGGCTCTGCGATACCGCGCTTTGGTCAGCATCCCAGACGCAGACTTCAAATGCACCCCGCCTACCATCGTCAAGTGTGACAGTGTGAGTGAGCCTTCAGCATAGTCACTGTCCAAGTGTTGACGGATTTGCGATTACAAGCAGGATGTTTTCTTCCTGTCAGACCCACCTGTGTATCACACTCATATGACTTCAGTCGAGCTTAACGTCCACTGACATGGCTCTGAAACAGTCAGACAGAACCATCGACCTGCCACAACCACACTGAACAGCTCCGTTTCGCCATTAGATAGTCACTGCTGCCAGCTAACTACCCACACTCACTCACAACAGATGCATTGAGATACATATTATGCAGTCTCAGCAGAACAGATACAGTTCAATAAAGGGTGGTTGGCTATTTCACGTATTGAAACAGTGTTGACAAAAAAAAAAAACCAACAAACAAAACAACAACAACAACACCAACAACAACAACGCACCCCCCTCACAACCCATACAAAACACCAAAACACAACAACAAAACAACACACAAAAACCCAAACAAACAAACAAACAACACCCCCAAAACAACCAACCAAACAACAACAACAAAACAACAGTTTAAGTTTCAGTTTTATTTCCAGAAACCCCAACAACAAAACAACAACAACAACAACAACAACGTACGGTTTTTAAGGTGACCTTTCTACAAGTGTGTACAATATTTGTGTAGCACCAACCAGTAAGAAATAATTTTCTCTTTCTTCTGTCCAAAACAGCTGGCTACTCAGTACGAAGGGGACTCGTTCACCGTGTCCTGCAACATGACCGGGGATCCCTTTCCGGACGTGTCCTGGTCGACCGCGGACGGCGCCATGACGGTGGGCAAACCTCCCGGACAACCACGCTCCCCCCAGCTGACCGTCAAGGAACCCACGGTCAGCATCAGCCTCAAGGCGACCCCAGCCATCAACGGCAACCTGACCATCATGGCTCAGAACGTCTACGGGATGGTGGAGGAGACCATCGTTGTGGTCGTCAAACCCAGCACCACCACCTCCACCACGACAACGACGACGACGACTCCAGGGCCAAAAGCCTCTGGACAGCCACCGACGGAAGCGCCTGGATGTTCCGGGAACAACATGATGCTGTTCGCAGCCGCTGGGGTGGCTGGGGTGGCCCTGCTGGTCTCCGCGATAGTCACAGGGGTGGCATGCAAGAAGATGAACAGCGCCAAAGTCGGGGCCGCGGAATCAGAAGGGGTATCGAAGAAGAAAGAAGCCAACAACAACAACAACGCCAGCAAGAAGTTCGACGACGAAACGGACGAAGAGGACCTGGGTGTGGAGGAGATTAACTACGGGCGGGTGAAGTTGCATGACGCAGGGGGACCCAGACCACCCACCGTCGCCCCCCGCCCCCTCTCCGCTTGGGACGTGTGAATCGTCACAACTGTCTACAGTCGGGATGTTTCGTTATCTGAGATGATTCTCCCAGAACCGTTGATTTTCTTTAAAAACTCTACCAAGTGCTTTCCTCCAGTCTATCGTGATCGGTATGTTTTTTTTTTCTTCTTCTTATAGACAAAGAACAGACTAAGCAGACTGAATCAATCACCCAACACGTCAGAAACGTTTGACTTAGACACTGATCGGAGAAATCAAGAACGCAAGCGGTTCTCAGAAACTACGTGAAAGAAACTGGTACATGTACTTTACAGATTACAAACACTCAAGATCCCAGTGCTGATGATCAGAATTCGTGCTTTGACCAAAGAGCTTCCCGACTGACTACAACAAAGTTACCATGTGGCTATTGTCAGGGTGTGGTGTATGGCCGTTGAGGCGGTGCAAAGCATCCCATGCAATCAATCAACCATCCACACATACTCACGCACTCACACCATGCAGGAACCGAACACAAACGACCACATGCAATTACCAGTCAGGAGAAATGAAGGTTTAGTTCCAGGATGCTGAAGTTTACTCCAGTCAGTGAAACAGACACACACACACACACACACACACACACACACACACACACACACACACACACACACACACACACACACACATGCACTCGTTCATCCATTCGCCATTCTCTCGCCACACTCTCACGTGATTCATTGTCATGGTCACCGTATCATGGTGACCATGAGCCAATGACGACAACACAGTTCCTGCAAGGATTGTATCCAGCTTTTGTTTGTGCGTGGACTTTTTGGTTTCTACACTCCTGACGATTTTAACTTCTTGTTCAGAAAAAAGAGAGAAAGAACGATGTAGCACACTGTGAAGTAATTATACACAATGGAGCCTATGTATCAGATGGCACCTTACTGATTATCTAGTGACGTCACCGATGGCCTTGAAAACTAGGGAGTGATAAAGACAGACCTACTTCTCTGACACGATTCTGCTACAGAGGTCCGACAGGAACAACCATTTCCCATTATTGTAACTTTTTTTTGACAGGAAAACACGAATTTATTTAAAAGCTTGCAAAAACTGTTTTATCGTTGCTGCTGCTTTTTGCTTCTTTTTTTTTTTTAAACTGATCACGATCTTTATTCCTCTTCCCTGGGAGATTGTAGAGTGAGTTTGGGTTGGTCTACACCAGAGAAGTTAAAGAGGCCATTGCTACCACCACAAGGCTTTAAACAGGGAGAATTCTGTTTGGGAACAGTTTCGCTTGTCACTGCACCTGCCCGCCTAAAACAACCTGGAAAACTCACCCTCCGCACCCTCCAGCCATGTTTGTCGACTGTCGTCAGCGACACTGCCACTGGCTACTGCGTTTTGGCTCTACAAAGCTGAACGCAAGCCTTGCTGAGCATGTATTTTCAATTCCAATTACTTTATTAATCTCAGAAGGGAAATTATAGGCCACCATAAAACATAATAATAATAATAAGACGTAATAATAACAAATAAAACTTGCACTAACAGGAGCCTCACTCGCACACACAAGTAAATCTAATTTCGCGCGCGCGCGCGCGCACGCACACACACACACACACACACACACACACACACACACACACACACACACACACACACACACACACACACACTCACACACATCCGTATAAGTCCAAAGTCCTCACGCTCTTAAAATATAAAATGTGTGCATGTGTCTTAGTTGTGTGACGCTGGACATACAAAACATCTCAGAACGAGTTTGAACCTTAATATGGTAGCAATGGGGCCTTTAACTGCGTTGTTGTTACTGTTGTTGTTGTCTTTCTTCTTGTTATTTTTCTGGGTGGGCTCAACACTTTAGACCCCTTGGCCGTTACCCGCGAGGTTAATTTATTTCGATTGCAAACTGTTTTTTTTTTGTGTGCCGTTCGACTTTTGTATGTAGCTGAGTGTCTGTGTGGTTATTTTCTACCGTTTAGTTGATTTTCTTCTTATAAAGTGTTGTTGTTCCATCTGCATTTTTTACTTGAGTAAGTTGGCTTTCATTTTATCAGAACTGAAAATATATGAGCGAACACTGAGCGAAAAGTGAATTCAATCATTGGAAAAAGACTATTTTTTGTTTGTATACGATTTTTGAGTGATAGCGTGATTTTTGCTTCTAACTGCTATCAGAACATGCTTCATTTTATCGAATTTTCCCAGCGCATTGTACAGCAACAAACTTCGTCGTGTCCGAGTATTAATTCTATCTTGTAAACCAAAGGGGAAAATGCTCATTTTAGGCATACACCAGACACTTATCTTGACTTGACTTGAGTCTAATACGATCAAAGGTCGAACCTGAGAACTGAAGTCGAAAAATAATTAATTACATGAAATGATGAAACGACGCAATGCCCCTGTACCGATTTTGAAACATCCTTACCAAATCAAGATCATTTTTGTTATTCACATGCTGTAGCATCAAAGTTAAATAAAAAAGAGGAAATGGGGGTTGGTGGGTGGGTGGGGTGGGGGTGAGTCTCGATTTAGATGTGACATCACCTGAGATCACTGTTAACGCCGAGTTTGACCAAAACACATGCTCAAACTCCACCGCGTTTGACAAAAAGCAAACTATATTACTACCAAAACAACATGAAAACTGCCCATCGACTGCGCGCAGTGGAACTGCTAGACAGGCAGTGTCGACTGTTGCTATCCCAAAGACAGCTGTCATGTGGATGAGGCATGCTGGCTCACGAAGAAACGCGAACCACAAACGTGTCAAACTCGCAGGTGTAAATAACGAACTGTACTGCAAAATTCAGAGAAATATCAACAGCTGATTGACTAACATATCCCCTGTAAATAGTGAAATCGTGAAACCCTCACATAGATTGAACCTGAGGTCAGGCGATACAATGAAAGTATGAACGAATCAACTCACAGAATGTCGAAACGGTTTCAAGAGAGACAACAAATCCGACAACTTCGTGAAATACTCTGACAGTGTGTTTTTTAGGGTTTAGGACATTTCGACATCTGCGCATTTTTCCTTCAAATGCATTTGTTACTAAGTGCCTTTAATGCCTTTGGTATTTATTTATTTATTTACTTATTTGTAATGGACTTGATTTTAAGATAAACGCCACAGGACTGAAAATTTGCCCTTCTTTGACACTGACTTTAATTTCAGTTCCGCTTGGACTTGCTGCCCTGAATCGCTTTCAGATAACATCCAAAAGTTGCTCTCTCTCTCTCTCTCTCTCTCTCTCTCTCTCTCTCTCTCTCTCTCTCTCTCTCTCTCTCTTATTTTGTAGCTGTGCGTGGTTCAGATTTGCCTGATTCATGCAGCTGGACCACACAACAGAAAATGTGTGCAGGCAAACACTGAATAACGTTTCTCTCGTTGATTTCAGCGCTTTCTGTGCGGCCCTGGTTGCCGTGCTTTCCATTCAGATCTCTGAAGGATGTACGTATGAGTTTTGGTTTACACCATATTTACATCTTTACATTATCACTGATTTTTTAAATTTTTTTTAAGTATCTACCCCCACCCCCCACCCCCACCCCACCTAAAAAAAAAAAGTCGAATTTTGTTCATCGAATGCGCATAACTCATGCGTCAAAAACAATGACTTGTGTCAAAATAAAGCATAACACATAACAGACAGCAGTGAAGACTCGGCTTTACGTTGCCCTAAACGTTTTCTGTGTAGAGACTGGTCTGGCTGATTGGTCTGTCTATAGAAACACAATCCCGGCGCCGTTCCTATAGGAAAAGGCACCGCAGGTTTTTGTCTAATATGAGAAGCCGCAAAGTTAAAGAAACAGAACAGGGAACGCAGAAGAAGAAGAAGAAAGAAAACTTGTGACTTTCTGTACTTATTCCTGAATGAAGCTGCTCCCACTACCGCTGGGCCAACCACTGCCGCACCAAATACTGCAGTACCGACCACTGCTGGGTCATCGACTGGTAGCTAACAAGCCCTAAATCATTTGACATCCTTGCATTTTCTCAGCTTACCAAGAAATCATACCTCAGCTGGATTTATGATGCTAATGTAAAATCACATTAAGCTGTAACTGAGGTTTTGACACATAATAATAATAATAATAATAGGGCGCCTATCCCCGGGACCCCGGGAGGCGAGCTCTAGGCGCCTTACATTCTAAAACCTTAAATAAAAATCACTCAGTGTACACTACGTAAGAACAACTAAAAAGTAAAAGAGCACACACACACACACACACACACACACACACACACACACACACACACACACACACACACACACACACACACACACACACACACACACACACACACACACACACACACACACACACACACACACACACACACACACACACACACACACACACACAACACGACTGAGTAGAAATGATAAAAGATAGACAGAGACAATTAAAAACCAAGAACAAGTACCAGTGATAAAACCCAAAACAAAAGGATAGATTGGAACGAGCCAGGTAAAACCTTAAAAGATAGCAGTGGTGAGGAGCTAAATGTAAGACGTTAAAAATGGGACCTTGCGCATTTTGAGGTCACAGCTCATTGCTATGATCGCGCAGATGAGTCCAGATATTTTAAAAGCAAGTGTGAAGGTGTCGTGCACAACTGACGCAAAACAAGTGACAGTTTGAGATTTGACTGAGCATATCTGATCGGGTTTCTGAAAGGGCTTCTGGGATTAATTCAGCAGAGTATGACAAGTAACTCACGATACTAGCATAATATACAGATCTTGATATTTCCAGCATTCACATTGCGTATATCTGTGAAGCCTCTGTCTTCCTTGTAGTTTTCTTGAATGTCGGTTGGTTGTTTTTTTTTTTTTCCCTTCCATAGCCACAGGGCGTTACAACTATTCCGCTGTGTTGTCCAAGTCGCTCCAGTTCTACCTTGCCCAGCGCTCTGGGGACCTGCCGGACAACGTTGACGTCATCCCATGGCGGAAGGACAGCGCCCTCAATGACGGAAGTGACGTGAACAAAGACCTGGAAGGAGGCTGGTATGACGGTGAGTGACGTCATTTTTTTTTTTTTTCGATCGTGACAGAGTGTTCTTGTACGATAATTTTTCGAGCGATCATGAAACATGTAAACAAAAATCATTTATTTGCGAATGATTGACTGATACGTGTGTTCTAGCCCGTATGATACATTACTTAGCACCAGGTAAAAAAATAAAAATAAAAAAGCGCCATTTAAAAACCGATTATCTTCGTTTCTTGCAGCTGGCGATTTTCTGAAGCTGAACTTCCCCATGGCTGCTTCCGCGACGAACCTGCTATGGGGACTGGTCCAGTTCCAGGACGCCTACGTAGCTTCCGGTAAACTGGCACGCATGCGCAGAGTGACAAAATGGCCGCTGGACTACCTAATGAAGTGCTGGGATTCTCAGGCGAAGGAACTGTACGGACAGGTGAGCCACCTCGTCATGAATACATGTAGAGGATCAGCATCCAATATATCTAGGCTCATGAATAGTTCCTACAAGGTCCTAATGCTTCCATTGTTATGCTCACAGATCGTTCTCAGCTGTTTTCGTGCTATCTGTCATTACACCACTTAGACACCTGGATAGTGACAGCGTCTGTAATGCTGACACTGAGCCAACACAAGCGTACTCGATGACGCGGCGACCGCACTGGGCGCTCCAGTAGTGTAACAACAGTCGTAGAATTTGAATGTTCCGCTCGCGCAACTAAGTGTAAACAACATTGTATGGCATTAAGAGCTGTACTAATCATCAAGATAGAGCATTTCGAGCGTACAGGCGCACACCCACGAACGAAACTGTTCTGAAACAAAAGTTGGCTCAGCAAAGATGGAATTGGCCCGTTTATTCTTAACCGTGTTTGTAATATCTATCATCGTATTGGTCATTAAGTTTAAACACGACTCTCCCACACGCTCAGAAAACAGACGGCTAATTAAGACTGCAAAACCTTCTTTCTAAAACATGAGTAAATAAAAGCGACATAAAAGGGACAGAATCATTTAACCTTCACAAAGGACGGCACGGGTCAACGTTTCGGCTTTCGCCTTCCTCAGGACACAAACAAATGGGACATAACTTCAACAAACAAACAAAAGGTAACTCTGCGGACGTACTGACATACACGGCGTGGATTGGGGGGGGGGGGGTTGAAATGAAATGAAACGGTGGGCGAGAAAAGGACCAGAAAACAGTAGTAAAAATATCACAACACCCAATACAACACAATACCAATCTAAAACATGAGTGCCGTGTCCTGTATCAGGTCTACATCATCTTCATCATGGAAAATTCTCTTTGACATTTCCTGCAGGTCGGTAACGTGAAAGCAGACCACTCGTACTGGGGGCGGCCTGAAGACATGACCATGGCGAGACCATCAAGTAAACTGCCGGAGAGACCGCTGCTGCCTTTGCTGCCGGCTACCTCGCCTTCAAGAATTCCGGTCAGTTTTCAAGCTTGTACGCTTCTGTTTTGTTGCACTGTATGCGGGAATTAAGGATGGTGCCGCTTAGACTGCTCATGAAAAATAATTTTAAAAAGGTGTTATATATGATGCGCGGCTCTCACAAAGACAGGACCCACTGCGCTAACACACACACACACACACACACACACACACACACACACACACACACACACACACACACACACAGAGGCTTCGCAGAACTTCTCACTGATACAGATAAGTGTACCCGTAGGCTTTCATTATTATTGTTTTATTATTATTATTATTATCGGCAAATTGTGAACATGCTGATCACAACGAGGGGACATGATAGGTTGGGAAAGTATCAGTGGTTTATTACAACATTTTACTATGTAGTCTATATCTTTCGTGTTTTTGTTTTTTTATTGGCAGACCTAACATAATTATGCTAATCAGTTGCTGTCCGCTGCTCGCTCCGTGTATGATTTTGCTGATAAATACCGTGGGAAATACAGCGACTCCATCAGTGATGCCGCAACCGTTTACAAGTAAGCCCCCACCCTCTCTCTCTCTCTCTGTTCATATAATATAAACCACACCAAAAAAAAATCATTCATGTCTCTGCACAATCACTTGAATAACTCAACCAGATGCTTCCCTGCAGATCTAAAATCGCATGATAACGAAATTAACAACTTCCTTTCGTCCAACCAGATCTAACGGCTACATGGACGAGTTGTGCTGGGGCGCTGCCTGGTTGTACAAGGCCACAGGGGAGGCGACCTACAAACAGAAGGCGCATAACGCACTTGTCAACGGCGGTGGTCTGTCCAGCTCTGAGTTCTCCTGGGACGATAAGGGCATGGGATGCGCGGTAATCTCCCTTCCTTGTCCAGTAGTATAGTGGTGTCTAGCATCGTACTGAGACACATGAACAGTTACAATGTCAGGGGCGATAAGAGCATGGGATGCGCGGCACCCGTTCCTGACACTCTTGATCAACTTGTGATCTTTACAGACTTTACCCGAGACCAGAGTCAGGTGTGCAAGGCTTAACTCCCCATCAGATCGCTTTTCCATTTAGAGATACCGATAACTTTATTGTACTTAAAAAGGGAAATGTCTTCGGCTTCACTGACAAGTAAATACATAAGATCACATAAGGAGTGTTGGCTGATAAAATAAAATCTCTCTCTCTCTCTCTCACGCGTGTGAGGACTTCGAGGAATAACACTCTTCCCCTACCCCTACCTCGCATAGATTTGTTTAAAACTAGTCTCTCTTTCGCAGGAGCTTTTCTCTGGAATTCATTGCCATCATGTATTAAAACGGTCCATTCACTGCGAACATTTAAGCAGTTACTTACGCAGTACCTTGCAAACCTCATGTAGCTCGAAAGCACATGCTAAAACTGAAGGACACCCATTACCTCACTGTTCGAGGTTTCTGATATATGTAGTATCATGCTCTTTCAAAATTTCAAATGTAAATGCATATAGACATGTACATGTATGTATTAGTCCACGCTGAAACTTGCTAACTTGATGAGTGCTTGAGAGAGAGAGAGAGAGAGAGAGAGTCACCTGTAAATATTTGATCTCAATGTTTTAATTTTCTTTGCTAGATGTGTTTTAGTAGTGTGTAGCAACGGCAAGTTTGTAAATTGACGATCTTCTCTGTCAAAACTTTAACCGTTGGAAAATAAAGTTTCATCATCATCATCATCATCATCTCTCTCTCTCTCTCTCTCTCTCTCTCTCTCTCTCTCTCTCTCCCCCCCCTCATGCCTCCAGCTGCAGCAGCACCAGAGTTAATAGATTACATAAAAACGCCAGTAATAACAATAGTAAAATCAGACAAAATGACGAAAGTTAAACCCGATTTTGTTGGTGCCCATCCTAGGTGTTGCTGTACGAGCTGGAGAAAGACGACGCCAACAAACGCCAGACTTACGCCAACGCCATCAAATCCTTCACCCAGAAATGGCGCAGTGGTAACGGGATGACGGTCACGCCGTGCGGACTTGTCTGGCTCCGACGCTGGGACGCTCTCCGTTATGCTTGTAAGTATCCTAATAAGTGGATAATAACGACCCACTTTTCCGAAGGCCATAGAGTCCTTGGTTTTCCTTCGTGTGCCTGTTAAGAGATCGAGTACCGTTTCTTGTATTTGGGGCCTTCCCTGTGTGTGGTTCTATAGAATTTGATAATTTCTTTATACAAGCTGAAAAAGTCTCTCATTGCCTTGGTATATGCTATTGTTCTAGAATTGTCATGTTTATGTGAAAAAGGATTTGACCTAGTGTGTACCAGGTTCGAATTCCCAGGTTGATAGGAATTTGATTGGGGCTTGATCCTAATTGAGTTAAAATTGGAAAATGGTTTGGAATATACTAATAATAATAATACTTATAGGGCGGTTATCCCCGAGGAGCGAGCTCTAGGCGCCTTACAATCTAAAAATAAAATAAAATAAAAAACAAACAACAAATTCACTAAACGTACGCTACGCGAGAACAACTGAAAAAAATTAAAAGAGAGCAGATTAAGAACAGATAACACAAGCAAAATGATAAAGGACAGGCAGAGACACTTAAAACACGAATGAGTCAAAAACCAAGAATGAGCACACACGACCTAGGTAAAACAAAACACAATTGAGAGAAAAACAAAACAAAAACAAAAGCATAGATTGGAATGAGCCAGCTAAAGCCTTGAAAGATTGCAGTGGTGATTGCATTGGTGCAGTGGTGAGACTGACACTATAAGACTTGCATATGATACCTCCCTTGCGCATTTTGAGATCACAGTTCATAAGTTTGCAGAAAACAGCAGAAAATGGCCTTTTTGTGCTTTCGACTGCAAGGGCGTCATCCGAATGTTATAGCCTTCCAATACGACGTTTTCAGTGAATGCCGCTCTTATCGCCACAATGGCTGCCGAGAACGGACTGGAACCCGCGGCCAACAGGAAATGGGCGGTCAGTCAGATGAACTACGCCCTGGGAGACAACGGTAAGGGCAGCAGAGGTCCCCGCAGTTACGTCGTCGGCTTTGGAACAAATCCTCCACAGCAGCCACACCACCGCTCTAGGTCAGTACCTCATACTCATCATCCTTCAGACCCCTGTCCTCCCTCGTCTCCTTGAGGAGCTGGGGTGGTCGAATGGTAGAGCGTTGGACTTCTAATGCTCGGGTCGTGAGTTCGATCCCGGCTGGGGCCAAATATTGTGCTGGCTTTTTCATCGTTGCCCCGTCTTTGATATCACCCTATGTGGTGGAAAAGGACGTTAAACCCCTAAACACCCACCCACCCACATCCCTCGTCTCCTTACTTTCCTTGACTAGCAGTCCTGTTTAACAGGTAAACTCATCGTTTCCTTTGTTATCGTTGTCGCCTTTTCAAGGCAGGAGCTGTTTTTACCCAGTCAGTGAACTAGATCAAGGCCAGAGTCTGGAGTGTGTCCACTGAGGCTCATTCAGGACGTAACGGGTGGGTGGGTGTTTGGGGGTTTAACGTCCTTTTCCACCACATAGGGTGATATCAAAGACGGGGCAACGATGAAAAAGCCAGCACAAATATTTGGCCCCAGCCGGGAAGGAACTCACGACCCGAGCATTAGAAGTCCAACGCTACGACCATTCGACCACCCCGGCTCCCCATTTAGGACGTAACGAATCTGATCAAATATATTGTGTAGGTTTTAGAAATGTGTAGAAATCAGACAGGCACTATCGGTAATTGTTCAACAATCTTATAATAATAATATTAATAATAATAAAGGGTATTTGTGGCGCCCCATCTCGCAAGAGCTCAGGGCGCGTACATAAACATAACATAAAAACGGCGTATATAACTTACAACACACACACACACACACACACACACACACACACACACACACACACTGATTTTTTTGCAGGTGGCATGCAGAGATGGAGGGGGGTTGGTTCTACAGCATGCCAAGTCAGCTTTGGGACAGGTGTCTTTCGTACTCTCGTCAGTTTATGTTATAATTATTTGTTTTATATCTTTTTTCTTTTTCTTTTTTCATGCGAGCATCTTGGGATAGCCGAATGGTAGAGCGCTGGACTTTCAATGCTGGGGTCGTGAGTTCGAATCCCGGCCGGGGCCAAATATTTTGTGCTGGCCTTTTTCTCGTTGCCCCGTCTTCGATATCTGCACCTATGCGTGGTGGAAAAGGACGTTAAACTCCCAAACGTCCCCCCCTCCCTTTCATGCTGGCATCTTCCAGGTTCTCTACCCAGGGATCAATTTAAAAAAAAATCTTTTTCGTTTTGGGCTCCAACAAAAGGGGGACAAGGGGTGAAAGGGGGACAAGGGGTGATTTGGGGCATACGGAGTTAATGCTATCACTTAAAAGTGTAGAATATATTATTATAAAAATTATTTCTGTAACACGGTGCAGGCCTGAGATGTGTTTGTTGAAAAGTTGTCCCTTACAAAGCGGCCATGTTGAGAAAATGGCTGGTAAAGCGTGACGTGGGAATCATGCCAGAATGACGTAGGTTGTTTTATATGCTCATTTTTTAACATGTTTATGAGCTGCATTCAGCCTTCAAACTTTCACAGAAGCTGTACTCGTCGTTTGGGGACCCGAAAAAATGAACAAATCTCAAAGTTGCCAAATTTGGCCTACATTATGTGTTTTTTTCTGTTTTCGCAAAAGTGGCTTGGAGACTGTATACACCTTCTGGGAGCCCACCACGTATACTATTTTGTTTTACTAGATTTTTTTTTTTACTACTTTATTATCCCTTTCTGGAAATTCGGGCTGCCTCCACCGTGGGAAGCGCGTCGCCGCGGTGCAGCGCCACCCAATACCTATCCTATATTTTTTACAATTTTGCTGGGGGATGAAAGCCGGATAACCCGGAGAGAAACCCCCAATGAGCAGCCCGGCAGCCAGGAAAAAAACCCGGTATCACATATTACAAGCTCGACCTGGGCTCGAACCCACGCTTCATCGCCGTGACATTGGTGACGGCCGTTCAGTAGCGCAGCGGCTTAATCCGACGCGCTACCTATTAGACCACCGCTCACCTTTCCTCCTTCCCTCCCTACAGCTCCTGCCCCCTCGCCCCAGCCTCGTGCACGTGGGACGATTACAACGCCGCTGGTGCCAATCCGCACGTGCTGAACGGCGCCCTGGTTGGTGGACCGGACAGTAGTGACAGCTACACCGACAGTCGGCAGGATTACGTCATGAACGAGGTGGCCGTGGATTACAACGCTGGCTTCCAGTCTGTGCTGGCCGGTGAGTGTTCTCTTTACGTCATCATTACGCCATGATAATTATGTGATAATTACAGCATGATTTCGTCATAATAACGCCAGGATGTTATACGTACGTCATATTTACGTCTTAATTACGTCGTTTCGAGTTGGCCGTGGATTACAACGCCGGCTTCCAGTTTCTGCTGGCCGGTGAGTGGTAAACAGACATGTGTTATCGTCTAACCTGATTTGTGATTGGTCAGAATTATTACGAATAGCTTAAAGGGGTTTGGTCGAAGATTTTGGTACTCCTAATAACTTGGGTTTTGTGACTTGTGCTATTTTTAGTGACTTTGTCGTATCGACGTGTAGTACGAGTATGGAAGTTTTAGGCCAACAAACTCACATTTCTCTACTACTACATAGAAGCCGCAAAGTCACAATAAGATCGCAATAGCCGCCAAAAGGAACATCTATTGATTTGGCAAACGGCCTTAAACCTACTTTTAACTGGGCACAGCGCGCGAAATACACATGTGCACATCACAGTCGTTGCGCTCGGTGTGTCCACTAACTACAAAACTGAACACAGCCGTACTCGGTGACATACCGATTGAAGATGCACTGTCCGCCATGTTTGCACGCCGAGTGACGTAGTACAGCCAATCAGAATCTGTTGTGGAAACCAGAGTCACAGTTGTGGCTATTTGAAATCCAGGTTGCTGTGATGACGCCACAGCGGCGGAAACCCCTAAAATCACAACTGTGTCACAACTGTGGCGCTCCGCAGTGCCCAGTTAAGAGCCGGCTTTAGAGCTTTTGTAGGCGGCCGTGTTTCCCTTCAGAACTCATTACGAACACAATTATAGACTTTAACCTTGATATTTCTCGCAGGATTGATCAGCTTGGGTAAGAGGGGAGCTCTGCCCGAGGTGACGATGAACTGCCCACAGTAACGTCGGTGCTGAAGGACAAACTTGTTTTGCAAGCCACGGCTTCACTGGAGATCCTCTAACAGCATACATAACATGGACTTGGTTATCGACCTGAGTTTTAGTAGGCCTGTTTTGGTTTTACTTACGGTTATTTTCTGGCGAGAATGTGTCCAAGAAGAACGTTCACCAAGGCCAAGGCCAAGACGTGAATCTGAATCTTGGATGTCGCAACTTAAACTTATTAATTATCTCACGTTGTAGTAGGTCTTTCTGGGAACCACGGCGTGTGTGTGTGTGTGTGTGTGTGTGTGTGTGTGTGTGTGTGTGTGTGTGTGTGTGTTCCGACATTGAGTTTAAATATGTAACTTGTCTCTACGTTTTCTTTTTCCCCTATATTCGTGTAGCTTATAGATTTTTCTTCCTTTGCTTATAGTCTCGTAGTTTAGCAACGGCAAGTTGGAACATGGTATTTCTGTCAAAACTTTTACCGTTGGAAAATAAAGATTATTGTCATTGTCATTGTCTCTCTCTTTGTATGTGTGTTGATGTGTGCTGGTGACTGAAGCTTGAGTATCAGAACAGACAAACACACACACACACACACACACACACTCTCTCTCTCTCTCTCACACACACACACACACACACACACACACACACACACACACTCTCTCTCTCTCTCTCTCTCTCACACACACACACACACACACACACACACACACTCTCTCTCACACACACACACACACACACACACACACACACACACACACACACACACAGGGAACGATACACCCATGTGCATGATTCCTAGATGCACAGAGTAAAGAAAGCTGAACCCTTCAGCCTAACACTGTGCACAGCGCAACACTCTTCTTGCACAGCGCAACACTCTTCTTTGTGTGTCACTCACTCCCGCACTCGCGCTGTAATGGAACTCGTGAATCAAGTTCATTGTCCGCTGCCTTGGCCACGGTGAAAAACACGCTTTTCACCGCTTTGTATAGTAGGATTCCCTCCTCCTCCCCCCCCCCTCCTCCGTCACACGCCTCCTCCACCACCCCCCTCCACCCCCACACGTCCCTTCCCTCCGTCTACTATACAATCACATACAGAGCGAAAACATGTTTGTGCGTTTTCTATTTTCCGTGTTTCTATGCCGGTGGATCGGGTAAAGTCTGTAAAGTTCTCTGTTATGCAACGCGGAAAGAACGTTTTCAACGTTTTGGTGCATTGCTCGTGTTTCACAGAGAGACACTGTTGAAAAAAATAATCTGCGTGCTAATTCACCCATTTAGATGAGAGATGACAGAATAATAATAATAATTATTATTATTATCATTAGAGATGAAAGCATAATATAATAATGATAATAAATATAATAACAATAACAACCATTTTAACTCTTTGACGACGGAGCGCAATTTCTGACACACGATTTCCTATAGGAAATCGTGTGTCAGAAATTGCGCTCCGTCGTCAAAGAGTTAAGTAACGCCTGACCTCTAGGCGTTTTCTATAAAAGATGTATATTTCCTTACATGAACAGAGAAAAGACACTCTGAACAAACACAAGACAGAACAGAAACACATAAAACTGATCACACACACACACACACACACACACACACACACACACACACACACACACACAGATGAACACACACACACACACACACACACACACACACACACACACACACACACACACACACACACACACACAGGCACTTTCCATTCAACCCACATTCACCATACAACTTGACACTGAGGTGCAGCGAGATCAAACGGTCAAAATACAGACAAATTCATGTTTACAAAGCACATTACAAACATTGTGGAAAATATGCATTGCGGCTGCGGAAAACTGGCTGACAGAATGTCCTCATAATCCGAAACTCACACCATCGCTATGCATTACTGTGCACACAACTGAAGGAACAAATATTTAAAGACGCAAGGGAGGGAGATAGGGGGTAGGGGGAATGAGGGAGAGTTTAGGGGATGAGGGGGGAGGAGGGGCGTCATGAGGAGGGAGTGGGGGTTGCTTCCTGGTTGAACCGGGAAGTCACGAAGACAGATAAGGCCTGGGTTGCCAATTACAAGGAACGAGCTTCGCCGATGAACAGTCTTCCATCTGGAGGAACAGTCACAGAGCTCTACTCCACCAGGCAAGTTTCTCGATTTCCGCAAATTAATTTCAAATTCTCCCCTCTGGTTTTTTTTTTCTGTAGAGATGAAGGTTGATTGCATTAACAATTCTACACGTCATGAAATGCAACAGGGTGTTTGCTTGGGGGGGGGGGGGACTTCATAAAACCGCTAGACATGAAAAAAAATCCGGTTCTGTTTTACAAGGAGCACTTTATCAATTTGTTCAGCTTAGTAGGTGAAATACTGGAACTGTCAATTTTGACGCATTTTTTTTCCCCCATATACATGACTTTCGTGAAGTGAAGCACAACAGCCCAGTGGAGGACAAAATTGTTTTGTTGCTGTTGTCGTTGTCGTTGTTGTTGTTGTTGCTGTTTTGGATGCTGTTTCTGTTAATGCTGTTCTTGTTTTTGTTGTTGACAAATCACAGAAGATCAAATAATCACGGGAAAGGGGTGAGAAAAAGTCAGTTTCTGCAAAATACGAGTATGACAGCGAAGCTAGTGTTGCGCATTTTTTTGTGGCAAGTTTCATGTTCAAGTTTATGTTCTAGCGCATAGAGGCATGGGAAAAATAATAATAACAATGCGTGATTATGAGAATGAACTATAAACACACAATTATTGCCACGTACGCATCCAGTTAACAAAACACAGTAATAATAATAATAATAAATGGTTTTGTGTTTTGTAGACCGCTCTCCAAAAATAAGCGCGCGCGCACACACACACACACACACGCGCGCGCGCGCACATCCGTATAAGTCTAAAGCACTCTCGTTCTTAAAAAACATAATTATATCTGAAACACTCGCATATTCATAAATAAAACTTACTCACACACACACACACACACACACACACACACACACACACACACACACACACACACACACAAACACACACACACACACACACACACACACACACACACACACACACACACATAAAAGTCTTGTGTACTCACACACCTATGAAAAACTTAAACTTACTCTCGCACACACAGAGACCACTTTCCATTTTCCCACACACTCTCATTATACAATTTGGCAGGTGCAGCGGCCAGCGAGATCAAACGCTCAAAATCCAGACAAATATATGATTACAAAGCACAATGTATCATACATTACAAACACTGTGGACAATATGCATTGCGGCTGCGGCCAGCTGGCTGATAGACTTATCTCATAAGGGATAGACTTATCTCATAAGTCGACACTTAGCCCATTGCTGTGTATTACTGTGCAGCAGCACCGTCTCATTAGCTTCACTCGTGTGAGAAGGGTTCGATCAATACGCTGGTTCAAAGTGCAATTCTGAAACAGGTGATCTGAAGCACGCACATTCCAAGGCTACCTGGCTTCACAGGAGGGATGTTTGAAGTATCGCTCGCTGACGCCGCATTCACAACTGTGCTTATGAAAGCAGATAAGAGATACTCGCGCCTACAGGTGTGCTCACGAGCGGGGCTGTTCTAAAACATGAGTTAGCTTTTGTGCATTCCTGTTCCATGGGCCGCGCTGCTCCAACCCCTGCAACGACCCCCAAATCGGGCTAACCGAGTGGGTGGGTGGGTGGGTGTTTGGGGGTTTAACGTCCTTTTCCACCACATACGGGTGATAGCAAAGACGGGGCAACGATGAAAAAGCCAGCACAAGTATTTGGCCCCAGCCGGGATCGAACTCAAGACCCGAACATTAGAAGTCCAACGCTCTACCATTCGACCACCCCGGCTCCCCAGGCCAGCGGAAATATTTGGCCCCAGCCAGGATTCGAACTCACGACCCGAGCATTGAAAGACCAACGCTCCACCATTCGGCTGTCCCGGCTGCCCCCGCTGAGTAAAGAACGTCGGGAGGTTTGAAGTATCGCTCGCTGACGCCGCATTCACAACTGTGCTTATGAAAGCAGATAAAGAGTATTTCGCGCCTACAGGTGTACGCGACTACAGGTGTACTCGCAAGCGGGGCTGTTCTAAAACATGAGTTAGCTTCTGTGCAGTCCTGTTCCAGGGACCGAGCTTCTCTAGCCCCTGCAACGACTAACGGGCTAACCGAGACCGGGCTGAGCTTACTAATGCCTAAGAAGGAAAAAAATTAAAATACTCGGTGACAAGGAAAGTGGACAGTTGCGAACAAATTTGAGGTCATTTTCAGCCTGTTTAGAGATTATTGCCTGCATGAGTTGTCTCCCTTGCCTCAACAAGCACGCATTTTTCGTGGCAGAGCCACCACGTCAAATGCATGCTTGCTGCGAGTCTGTCTATGCACGAGGGACAAATCATACAGGCAATAATCTCTAAACAAGCTGAAACTGTACTGTGCTGGTGAATGCGACAGTTTTCACCGCTTCTGTGCACACTGTGAAATAAGACGGGGACCTCAAAGTTGTTCGCAACTGTTCACTTTCCTTGTCACCGACTATTTTGATTTTTTTTCCTTCTTAGGCATTAGTAAGCTCAGCCCGGTCTCGGTTAGCCCGTGGGAGCCGGGGTGGTCGAATGGTAGAGCGTTGGACTTCTAATGCTCGGGTCGTGAGTTCGATCCCGGCTGGGGCCAAATATTTGTGCTGGCTTTTTCATCGTTGCCCCGTCTTTGATATCACCCTATGTGGTGGAAAAGGACGTTAAACCCCCAAACACCCACCCACCCTCCGCTGGCCTTTTTCGTTTCCGTTGCCCCGTCTTTGGTGTCACCCATACGTGGTGGAAAAGGACGTTAAACTCCCAAACACCCCACCCCCCTCTTTACTCAGCGGTGGGTTCAGGGCTAACAGGTCAATGACTACAGGCTCAGGCATCATAGTCCCCCCCCCCCTCCCTAAATATTGCTTCAGTCTAGAAAGAATGATTACCATGCACAGACCATTCACGTACCTGTACCTGACAGGATTTGTTTTTAAGTCAGTGCCACCTTTCCACTCAGGCCTCGCTGGAGTAATGCTAGTCTATTTTTTTGCGCAAGAGAGATCCAAAGCCACTTTACCAAAATCCACTGTGCACCTCTCCTGCGCAAAAAGTCCCAGCCCTTCACTGGCCGCTTGCCTCCTCTTGCTACCCCATGGCATGCACCGTGCCCTGCCAAATACAAAAGTGACGAAAATCACGCGTTCTGGTGACAACAAAAATCACTACAAGCTAGCACACTCCGACTCAAAACAGGGAACTTCAAACATAAACTGCCCTTGACTCTACGCGCAATTTTTTTTTTTTTAACCTCAGTTGCATGCAGTTCAAAACCTTTTTTATTTTTTTCCATTTTTTTTTTTTTTTTTTTTTTTTCCGATCGGCCTCTCTTTATTGGTTCCACACTGTTTTAAATTAATGTTTTTGTAATTAGTACATGGACAGATGTCTTAACTGAATTTCCTTTTCGAACATACTGATTATGTTTGTAGGTGTACCGTTACTTATTTACTTATACACATTTTGCCAATTAAAATTACATGATTAGGAAACTGACTCCTCTCCTTAGAGATGCCGCCCAAGTCCGTTATACCAAATAGTACATGTACAGCATTCAATACAAAACAATGCCCAACTTTACAATTAATAATATTTTCAATGTGTTTCCGTAATGCCTTCACACGCTTACATTTAAACAGAAAATGCTCAATATATTCAAGCTGGTCTGGACAAAATGGGCAGTTTTTATTTTCGGTTATTCCTGTTTTATAGAGAACGATATTAGTAGGATAAATATTGTGTAAAAATTTTCCATTGTAACTCACGTTATCTTGTTTCTTGTAGGGGGGCCGGGGTGGCCGAATGGTAGAGCGTTGGGCTCTCAATGCTCGGGTCGTGAGTTCGAATCCCGCCGGCCGGGGCCAAATATTTGTGCTGGCCTTTTTTCTCGTTGCCCCGTTTTTGATATCACCCTTATGTGGTGGAAAAGGACAAACTCCCAAACACCCACCCACCCTTGTTTCTTGTAATCCACGCGCAATTTGTGCCCTTGCGCCAGCAGTGGTCCAAATCACCTGCTTGCCGATGGGCTCCACTCAAATTCCTAGATTCAAGAAGTGTGTTGGAAGATGGGCCCGCCTCTGACACAAATAAGTAATGTCAACAATCAAATGACAACCGTTTCACATAACCCTTTGAATATTTAATAATAATAATAATAATTGTATAGGCGCGTTTCCCAATTTCATGAATCGGCTCAAAGCGCCGAACCCAACACGCACGCTCACGTGAATCACACGATTTCTCTCACACGCTGGACATAAACACATTACAGTCACGTGGTGCGAAGGATCAGCTCAGCTATTTACATTTCGGAATTTAGAATTGCGTTTATTTTTCAAATTTGGTGGGCTGAACATTTCCAAAGCAGAAGGGGGGGGGGGGGGAGCCGGAGTACCCGGAAAGAACCCACGACGATCGGCCCGAATGAACGGTGCCACATATGAGAAGGAAAAATTCTTTGCCCCGAGTGGGACTCGAACCCCCGACCTCTCGCATTGGTGACAAGTCTCTACACCACTAGACCACCGACCGCCCCATTTCTGTACACGCACAGTTATTTCCGTTTCAGACACGACTCCCGGATGACACGATGAGGCAGAAAAAGATGAGTGCAGATCTTCTTTTCATGGTTTTCATGTTGGTGGTGAGTGCTCTGCTTCTTAGAGGCAGCGTTGCTGTCAGTGAATGCACCGAGGATATGCGCGAGGATGGGCTGCACGTGGACTGCTCGCGCAGACAGCTGACGTCACTTCCCGTCACGTGGTCTGCTGACGTCGTGTGGCTGGACGCGAGTCACAACCAGCTTTCTGGTATAACGAGCCTTTCCCATCCCCGCCTCAACCATCTCCGCCACCTGGACCTCAGTCACAACCAGCTCCACGGCACACTAGACAACAGCACCTTTGCAGCACTTCATCAGCTGCAGTGGCTCAGTCTCCGGGACAACCGTCTTCAAGGTCTACAGGCGGGCGCCATGACGGGACTAGGACAGCTGACCTTCCTGGACATGTCCAACAACCAGCTTCAGCTGGATCACATCACCTACCCGCCTGGCGTCTTCAGTCCGCTCACCTCTCTCCAAGAACTGAGACTAATTGGAAATGATGATAGATGGGAAGGGGAATACCCGGAAAATGTGTTCACGCATTTGTCACGTTTACACACTCTGACCATCGACACGTTTTCCAATGGTGAGTTCGGTTCTGCCTTTGAAGGTCTCGTCAGCCTCAAAACTCTCAGACTGGGTAAGAACTGTCAGATCAAGTCACTCACCAACACCACCTTGCGTGCCTTCAAGAACTCTTCACTGGAGGGTCTGTTTCTGAACCCAACACACCTGGTCAGAATCGAGGCGTGTGCGTTCTGCCATCTTCCGAATTTAAAGATGTTGTCAATAACCAACGCCTTCCTGCCTGTAACCTATGCATTCGAAGCTTTGTACGGATTGCAGCATCAAAGCATGAAGCTGGTCGATTTTACTGGCACTCAAAGCACGAGTTACCCTGTGACAATAGACCGCCACACTGCGAGATACCTGAATAACATCTGCGTGTCTAGTGTCGGCGCCTCCAACACGATGCTTCAGAGAGTCACATCAACCTCCATCTTCATCCCCGGGTCTCCCCTGGCTAAATGTCTTGAAGAACTCGACATCTCAGAAAATCGACTCGTCGGGGACAGAACGTCTTTCTTAAAACTGCTGATTGTGTTCAAGAGACTGAGGAGACTGGACATGAACACACAGTACGTCTACTCTGTTGAGAAATCAGGATGGGGTCTGACTGAGGACAGGATGCAAAAGTTTGCTGAAATGTGGAAGAACCAAACCAGTGTCGTGTCTCTGAGTGTTCCAGTGAACATCACGTACGTCAACGTTTCTACAGCGCTTCCCAGGTGGGGGCTGACGTATAGCAAGATAAAGATCATCAACGGGAACAAACTGAAGACACTGGATGTGTCGTATTCATGGATGCCTCAGTGTCTTGGTACTCCTGTTGGATTCACGGCTCTGGAGACTTTAGACATGAGTGGCAACTACTGTTACAACGTCAGCGATTCCATCTTTGATCACGTACCGACCCTTCGCAATCTACGGCTGTCAGACTTTCACATCAGCAGGGACTACTTCAGGGCGTACGCTTGGCGCTTGTTCAAAAACCTGAAACTGCTGCAGACGTTGGATCTGTCCTACAATAATCTGATTCATGTCGATCCGTACATGCTACGCGCACAGCGCCACCTGAAGGAGCTCAACATGGCAGGTAACCGCCTTCAGTCGATGTCCGTGGACCTGGAGCCGCACGAAGACCTGGAGTTGCTGGACCTGTCGCACAACATGCTGCCCACGCTACTACCGCACGAGAGACAGGTACTGGACACACTGGCCGCCACACATGACGTCACTCTCCTTCTTCGAGACAATCCTTTGCTGTGCGCATGCGCCAACCTGGACTTCGTGCGCTGGCTGTGGGCCACGTCGGTACAGCTGGACGGAGACGGCAGCAGCGCGCGCAACTACACGTGCGTGACGGACACGGGTGAGGTGTCGGACACATACAGCGTGATGATGCAGTACGACTTCCACTGGCGTCGATGTGTGGGTCAGCAAGTGCTGGGTGCTGTGACGGCCGCTTTCCTGCTTCAGATGCTGGCGCTGGTCATCGTGTACGTGGTGAGTCGTTCGTGGACACACCTGAGATACGTCTGGAAGGTCATGAAACGGCTGCGTCTGCCACGTCGCGAGCACTTCCGCAGGGACGCCTACGTGGGTTACGCGGACGCCGACGTGGAGTTTGCCTGTCTGACGCTGCCCACCTGTCTGGAAGAACGTCACGGCGTGCGTCTGCTGCTGCGAGAGCGTGAGGAACTGCCGGGCTCCGTTCGGGCGGAGAGTATCGTGGAACACATCGACGACTCTTGGAAGGTGGGAAAAGTTTGTGTTTCTTAGGTGACACTTCAGAGCTCTTTAGAAACGTTTCCATGACAACCAGATGCTACGTGCATGTAGTCGAATATCGTTTCATTTCCAAAACAATCCGTTTTTATTGAATCTGCAGGTACTGCTTCTGGTCACACGTGACTTCGCCATGGATGAATGGGCATGCGGCTTCACGGTCCAGCAGGCACAGCGCAGCATCACCGACACCATGCCGGACCGCGTCATCGTCGTCTTCATGGAGGACCCGGCCCGCCTGCCGCCCATGGCCTCGCTGGAGCGCTTGCTGCGTATGGTGCCCGAGAGAAACGTGATGTACGTGCACAAGGACACGCCCCCACAGGACCCGCAGTGGAACAGGCTGGCCACGGTTATAACTGGGGATCCCACTTGCCGCGACTAAATGTACAGTGTGTGAACTTGACACTTTCACATAGTTATACTACAACAGTGGACATGTACCAACTATGTTACATCCTATAACTCCAGTGTGGACGCTTTGGTGTGCTGCTCTGACAAAAAATACGAGGTTGTCGTGAAGAATGCAAATGACATTTCCCGATGAAATCTTCACGATATCCTGTATTTCAGCTTACATCATTTTTTGGTCCTTAATCAGGATTCTACCCTAGAGACGTTTTCTGGGGTAACGGTCGTTGTCATTCGAAAACGGTCATCGTCTTCAACTGTTTTCTGGCCAGACATGAACTGTCGGAACCACCTGAACACAGTGGCTTTGGACGGAGATTGATCTCCAATACATTGTTTTAATCTTTGAAAGCAGTCCTGAAAAGAATCTCCCCGGCAGTAGTCATAATACGAGGGTTGTTCAACGAGAATTGGAAAATGGCATGTAACGTGACTTCTAAGCAAGATACAGAAAATATATTTATACCACAAGAAAATTCAGCCTTTCCTTTATTCACAAGCAAAAAAGGAATCCGATGCGATGACCCATTTAAGAGTATGACGTCATTAAAACAGTATACGAAACAGCTGAGCCTGAAAAATATGGAGGGCACGGAGGAGCAATACCGTTTTTACATTTTCACAAGGCTGAAGCTCGGAGAAAAACCGAAGAAAATCCACGATGATTTACAGGCAGTCTATGGGGCCAATTGTGTTCCATATAGCACAACGTACAAATGGATTCAAGCATTTCAAGCTGAGGAATCGAGCAGTAAGCCAGGTATGGGTCCAGCACGACCTTTTCCAGCTCGGAACGAGCAAAACATTGCCCTTGTAGAGAGACTGGTTGCTGAAGATCAACATTCAACTATCAGAGAATTGAGCGAGGCATCTGGCGTCTCTGTTGGTACCATTCACAGCATCTTACATGAAGATCTTCACATGCGAAAACTGGCTGCCCGATGGGTACCTCATCTCTTAAGTGAAGATCAGAAGAAACGGCGAGTTGAATGTTCGCGTCAGTTGTTGAATGACTTTGAAACGAATGTACCAAAACGGCTGTGTGATATAGTCACTGGTGATGAAACATGGCTTTGGTTTTATGGCATCCCCAACAAGCGTTGCAACAGGGCGTGGGTGGGTCCTGATGGCGATCGACCAGTTGTGTTGAGACAAGGTTTTTAAAGCCGGAAGCGACTTTTTCCCCATTTTTTTAATGCACAAGGAACTGTGGCAATCGATATTATGCCTGAGAAGACAACAATCAATGCAACATACTACACAGGAGTTGTGCTTCCCAAATTTGTCAAGGAAGTGTGCAATCAGCGCCCAACCGTTGGCACCTCAAGAACCTTGCTTCTGCATGACAATGCAGCTGCCCACAAAGCCAAGGTCACCACGACCTTTCTATCTGACCGAGGAATCCAGATTTTGGACCGCCCACCCTACAGTCCAGACCTTGCACCATGTGACTTCTGGCTTTTCCCTATCCTGAAAGAGAGACTCGCTGGCCAGAAGTTTGACCGTGTACAGGACCTCGCAAAAGCAGTAAAATCACAGCTCGATTGCATACCCAAGGATGACTACCAGGGGGCGCTTTTTGCGTGGCGCAGAAGGCTGGAAAAGTGTGTACGGGTCAAGGGGGAATACTTTGAGGGGATGTGAAGATAAGAAGTTGGAGCGATGTGTAAAACCAGAGTTACATAGCTGTTTCCAATTCCCATTGAACAACCCTCGTACATCATGGCTGGAAAATCCCTTCCAGAAAGGTCAACACTGCTGGCAAAAGACCCGTCACCCTTACCGGACATTTTGTCGCATGGAATAAAAACGGTTGCACGGAATCACGTAAAAAAAATTTTCGTAAGTGTTATGAAACTGGTCTACCATGTGATGTAAAGAGAAAGGTAGTGACATCATTAGTTCGTCCAGGTTGCAAAACATAATGAGTGGCCCTCGTGTCTGCCAGATTAATTTTGTGTACTGATGGCCAAATATCTCATACATTTTCCCACAACCACATGGACTGAGAATTGATTCGTCATTTATTTCTCGTGTCGTGCCATCTGCATAAGTTAAGCTTCATTGCAAAATCATGATTTTTCTTTCGAATTTGTGACCGTCGTTTTGCACCTGACCTCACTTTGGCAAGCAGCCAAAAATATGCAGGTGAGGCTGGATTGGTCGATTTAGATATTTCACTTGATTTGGACTTTTATATTATTTCTCTCATGAGCTTTAATATCTTGGTCAGAATAAATGTAGAAGTGCCTTTATTTGGCCCAATACTGGAAAACTTCTATAACAGTGTTTTCTCAAGTTTGTTCTCGTTTTCCAAAAAATGTGATGGGGTTGGGGGGGGGGGTGAGGTGACCTCTCTAAGAATTAACGTAACTTTGCCTGCCCCCCCCCCCCCCCCCCCCCAAAAAAAAAAATCACCATTACGAAAAACCAATTATACCATTGGGAAAAGCATTTCGTCTACTTTCTATCGATATCACTATCTCAAAATAATCAAAAGGTGACTTGCGACTCATATTGTCTTGTCTTGTTGGGTCACATTTCTCTTTCTGTACTGGTCATGTCCGTAGGGTTTGAGTTTGAGTTTGGTTGTCAGCTTATCCATCTTTGCTTTGCATATGTCCGAAATGTGAAATAAATATTGATTTTAATTAAGATGCCTTTATTCGCGTATACCTATGGCGTTGCCATCACGTGATACACCCATTACCGCACCAGCAATGACCTTATTATTTGCTAGAGAACGAACAATGTTTGTTTCATTGCTAACGCAGTGTAAGAATCGACTAACGCCAATGAGCCTTCAAGTGTTTACCTGTGTGTCGTTTTAGCATTTTGTTTTTCCTGAAACCCATGCGGGGTTACACCCGTACTGAACATGGACAAAACATGTTTGTGTGTGAGTGTGTGTGTGAGTGTGTGTGTGTGTGTGAGTGTGTGTGTGTGTGTGTGTGTGTGTGTGTGTGTGTGTGTGTGTGTGTGTGTGTGAGAGAGAGAGAGGGGGGGGGGCGGGGGGAAATGAACTTTACTGAAATGAAATGAACTTTATTTTCCAAGGATAAAAGATTAGGTAATGTCTTCACGCCTCTATCAAGACTACAGACCATGAGCACATTCTCTGATACTGAGTTTGGGTCTGCTTTTGAAGGCCTTGTCAACATCAAAACTCTCCATTTCGGCGACCACTGCAAGCTGAAGTATTTCCAGAACACCACCTTGACAGCTTTCAAGAACTCCTCCCTCGAAGAAATCTATGTCAACGCCAAGCACATGATTACCATAGAAATCTGTGCGTTCTGCGGTTTTCCCCATCTGAAGGTTTTGTCCATCACCAACGCGTTTATCACCTTACCTGTTGTTCTGACAGCCTTGTACGGACTTCAGTTCCAGTCTGCTGCTGCGAGACCGTGAGGAACGGCCGGGCTCCATTCGGGCGGAGAACATCGTGGAGCACATCGACGACTCGTGGAAGGTGGGGAAACTTTCTCGGGTGACACTTTAAGAAACCCTTTAGGGCGCTGTATAAACCTTTCCATTTGAAGCAGATACTAGTCAGATCTTTTGCTTTCTACACTGAGGTGATCACACGATCTTTTGATGTAGGTGCTGCTTTTGGTGACACGTGACTTCGCTATGGATGAGTGGGCATGCGGCTTCACGGTCCAGCAGGCACAGCGCAGCATCACCGACACCATGCCGGACCGCGTCATCGTCGTCTTCATGGAGGACCCGGCTCGCCTGCCGCCCATGGCCTCGCTGGAGCGCTTGCTGCGGATGGTGCCCGAGAGAAACGTGATGTACGTGCACAGGGACACGCCCCCACATGACCCGCAGTGGGACAGGCTGGCCAGGGCCATATTAGGAGAGAACACGAGCCGGGATTAGATGCTGGTTTTTGAATGCTTTATTTTGGCTTTTGTTGCTCACGTTCTACGAATTAGTTTGCATCAACTGATATAGCGTATCACATTGCCGTGGCTACTGTGCGTTCCTTCTTCACTGTTTTTTTAAAATTATTATTAATCACTACAGCATTTCTCTTTGTTTTCTGAATTTTCTGCCATGGACATATGTTTCTAGCAGCTTACAGAGAGGTCGTACACCGAAAGTATTTGAGGTAAATTAAAAAAGTGTACAAACAAACAAACCCAACACCAACATAAAAAAGGTGGAGAGAACAGAGTTGCCGAGATGCGTGGAAAGAGCCATTAAACGTCTTGTGCTGTCTTGTAAGTCTGATGAGTTGTTTCCGGTGGCTATTTCATTTAGAACAGATACAGTAAAAATAAGTACCGGAATACTGAGTTTTTGTGTAGTCCGCTAGTATTCCGAATTTACTTAATGTTTGTAGTTGTGTCTCTAGTATAACAGTTTCAAAGTTAGCGAAACCAATGTGTGCGTGCGTGCTTACGTGTGTGTGTGTGTGTGTGTGTGTGTGTGTGTGTGTGTGTGTGTGTGTGTGTGTGTGTGTGTGTGTGTGTGTGTGTTGTGAAATTTTCCATTGTTATTTGACAAAGCGTACAATCATGGAGTAAGACAAGTGTTTCCTTCCTAACTAGAGAGAGAGAGAGAGAGACGGGGGAGGGGGGGGGGGGAGAGGAGCAAGGGAACGTGGGCGGACGATTGTTTCCAAGCCCTACTTCCTTGATGGACAGTTGAAAAACCCTGGACTATACAGAGAACTGCATTTGCGATTGCAGAAAACGAGAAAGTAAGTGTTTGCTTCAGATTTAGTTGTACAGTAGTTATACAGTAGTTATACAGTAGTTATACAGTAGTTATACAGTACGCATTACATCGGCTGGAAAAGTTTGCTTTAAAAAAACCTGTCATGCAAAAGGGCTCCGTTTTGAATTAGATATTTAAAGTTTGTTTTCAGAAGAGTCCTTTTGTTTTGTTTTGTGCAGTTTTGGGTTTGTAGTCGTCTGCGCTCTATAGTGCTGGTTCCTTCTTTCTTTGATTGATTGCTCACTTGTAGAATACTCGTACCACATTCTCTTCAGCTGTCAACTGAAATCTCGCTGTCTTGGTACAAAACTACAATAAAAGACAATAATTATTTACACATATTGTTTCCTTCTGTGTTTGCTTGCTTGCTCACATGTACAGTATCCATATCACATTCTCTTCACCTGTCAGCTGAAAACTCTCTACTTTGGTACAAAAGCACAATAAATAAAAACGCTTATTTACACACATCCTCAATATACCGGCATTTCACGATAACAATGAGCAAGCTGAATCAAACTTAAATGAGATGCACCTGTTGTGTTTAAGAGCCGTGTGCCTGCAATAAACTGCTTTAGACTTAACTGCCGTACTTAGAGCAAGAGAGGGATCTTGAAACGACGTTTTGTATTGGTTCGTATAAACAGAAAGCGGACTTATGTTTACATTGTCGCGTTCACAATCAGAAGCACAGAGCAATCAGCTGCTTTCTGTAAATATGTAGCACACGAATTAGTGTCACGTGTGTATTCACTTTACAGTTCACAAGGCCAGGTAAGGGTAAAGCCGTACGGTTTTGGGATTTACTTTGATCTCGAAGTTGCTGGGGACTTCAAAACTGCGACAGAGCTGATTGTTAAGTTTGTACAGTCAGATTCCTTTTTTAACAACTTTGTTGCGTTTTTTTCTTTCTTGGCCCAAAACACTCTTCGTTTTAATCGTTGACCAGCAGCCAGACTTTATGTGTAAACACGGCCTTAAACTGTCTGTGTCTCGAGGTGGTCATTGAGGGATTGGAGCCGGCTGAGCTCCTTGGCCGACGCCGCAGAGCGTCAGACCCAAACTTGATAGCATTACAATGTGAGCTAGCGATTTCCAGTGAGCATATTGATTGAGGATAATTTAATATTGTGTAAAAATTTTCCATTGTAACTCACGTTATCTTGTTTCTTGTAGGGGGGCCGGGGTGGCCGAATGGTAGAGCGTTGGGCTCTCAATGCTCGGGTCGTGAGTTCGAATCCCGCCGGCCGAGGCCAAATATTTGGGCTGGCCTTTTTTCTCGTTGCCCCGTTTTTGATATCACCCTTATGTGGTGGAAAAGGACGTTAAACTCCCAAACACCCACCCACCCTTGTTTCTTGTAATCCACGCGCAATTCGTGCCCTTGCGCCAGCAGTGGTCCAAATCACCTGCTTGCCGATGGGCTCCACTCAAATTCCTAGATTCAAGAAGTGTGTTGGAAGATGGGCCCGCCTCTGACACAAATAAGTAATGTCAACAATCAAATGACAACCGTTTCACATAACCCTTTGAATATTTAATAATAATTATTATTATTATTATTATTGTATAGGCGCGTTTCCCAATTTCATGAATCGGCTCAAAGCGCCGAACCCAACACGCACGCTCACGTGAATCACACGATTTCTCTCACACGCTGGACATAAACACATTACAGTCACGTGGTGCGAAGGATCAGCTCAGCTATTTACATTTCGGAATTTAGAATTGCGTTTATTTTTCAAATTTGGTGGGCTGAACATTTCCAAAGCAGAAGGAAAGAACCCACGACGATCGGCCCGAATGAACGGTGCCACATATGAGAAGGAAAAATTCTTTGCCCCGAGTGGGACTCGAACCCCCGACCTCTCGCATTGGTGACAAGTCTCTACACCACTAGACCACCGACCGCCCCATTTCTGTACACGCACAGTTATTTCCGTTTCAGACACGACTCCCGGATGACACGATGAGGCAGAAAAAGATGAGTGCAGATCTTCTTTTCATGGTTTTCATGTTGGTGGTGAGTGCTCTGCTTCTTAGAGGCAGCGTTGCTGTCAGTGAATGCACCGAGGATATGCGCGAGGATGGGCTGCACGTGGACTGCTCGCGCAGACAGCTGACGTCACTTCCCGTCACGTGGTCTGCTGACGTCGTGTGGCTGGACGCGAGTCACAACCAGCTTTCTGGTATAACGAGCCTTTCCCATCCCCGCCTCAACCATCTCCGCCACCTGGACCTCAGTCACAACCAGCTCCACGGCACACTAGACAACAGCACCTTTGCAGCACTTCATCAGCTGCAGTGGCTCAGTCTCCGGGACAACCGTCTTCAAGGTCTACAGGCGGGCGCCATGACGGGACTAGGACAGCTGACCTTCCTGGACATGTCCAACAACCAGCTTCAGCTGGATCACATCACCTACCCGCCTGGCGTCTTCAGTCCGCTCACCTCTCTCCAAGAACTGAGACTAATTGGAAATGATGATAGATGGGAAGGGGAATACCCGGAAAATGTGTTCACGCATTTGTCACGTTTACACACTCTGACCATCGACACGTTTTCCAATGGTGAGTTCGGTTCTGCCTTTGAAGGTCTCGTCAGCCTCAAAACTCTCAGACTGGGTGAGAACTGTCAGATCAAGTCACTCACCAACACCACCTTGCGTGCCTTCAAGAACTCTTCACTGGAGGGTCTGTTTCTGAACCCAACACACCTGGTCAGAATCGAGGCGTGTGCGTTCTGCCATCTTCCGAATTTAAAGATGTTGTCAATAACCAACGCCTTCCTGCCTGTAACCTATGCATTCGAAGCTTTGTACGGATTGCAGCATCAAAGCATGAAGCTGGTCGATTTTACTGGCACTCAAAGCACGAGTTACCCTGTGACAATAGACCGCCACACTGCGAGATACCTGAATAACATCTGCGTGTCTAGTGTCGGCGCCTCCAACACGATGCTTCAGAGAGTCACATCAACCTCCATCTTCATCCCCGGGTCTCCCCTGGCTAAATGTCTTGAAGAACTCGACATCTCAGAAAATCGACTCGTCGGGGACAGAACGTCTTTCTTAAAACTGCTGATTATGTTCAAGAGACTGAGGAGACTGGACATGAACACACAGTACGTCTACTCTGTTGAGAAATCAGGATGGGGTCTGACTGAGGACAGGATGCAAAAGTTTGCTGGAATGTGGAAGAACCAAACCAGTGTCGTGTCTCTGAGTGTTCCAGTGAACATCACGTACGTCAACGTTTCTACAGCGCTTCCCAGGTGGGGGCTGACGTATAGCAAGATAAAGATCATCAACGGGAACAAACTGAAGACACTGGATGTGTCGTATTCATGGATGCCTCAGTGTCTTGGTACTCCTGTTGGATTCACGGCTCTGGAGACTTTAGACATGAGTGGCAACTACTGTTACAACGTCAGCGATTCCATCTTTGATCACGTACCGACCCTTCGCAATCTACGGCTGTCAGACTTTCACATCAGCAGGGACTACTTCAGGGCGTACGCTTGGCGCTTGTTCAAAAACCTGAAACTGCTGCAGACGTTGGATCTGTCCTACAATAATCTGATTCATGTCGATCCGTACATGCTACGCGCACAGCGCCACCTGAAGGAGCTCAACATGGCAGGTAACCGCCTTCAGTCGATGTCCGTGGACCTGGAGCCGCACGAAGACCTGGAGTTGCTGGACCTGTCGCACAACATGCTGCCCACGCTACTACCGCATGAGAGACAGGCACTGGACACACTGGCCGCCACACATGACGTCACTCTTCTTCTTCGAGACAATCCTTTGCTGTGCGCATGCGCCAACCTGGACTTCGTGCGCTGGCTGTGGGCCACGTCGGTACAGCTGGACGGAGACGGCAGCAGCGCGCGCAACTACACGTGCGTGACGGACACGGGTGAGGTGTCGGACACACACACCGTGATGATGCAGTACGACTTCCACTGGCGTCGATGTGTGGGTCAGCAAGTGCTGGGTGCTGTGACGGCCGCTTTCCTGCTTCAGATGCTGGCGCTGGTCATCGTGTACGTGGTGAGTCGTTCGTGGACACACCTGAGATACGTCTGGAAGGTCATGAAACGGCTGCGTCTGCCACGTCGCGAGCACTTCCGCAGGGACGCCTACGTGGGTTACGCGGACGCCGACGTGGAGTTTGCCTGTCTGACGCTGCCCACCTGTCTGGAAGAACGTCACGGCGTGCGTCTGCTGCTGCGAGAGCGTGAGGAACTGCCGGGCTCCGTTCGGGCGGAGAGTATCGTGGAACACATCGACGACTCTTGGAAGGTGGGAAAAGTTTGTGTTTCTTAGGTGACACTTCAGAGCTCTTTAGAAACGTTTCCATGACAACCAGATGCTACGTGCATGTAGTCGAATATCGTTTCATTTCCAAAACAATCCGTTTTTATTGAATCTGCAGGTACTGCTTCTGGTCACACGTGACTTCGCCATGGATGAATGGGCATGCGGCTTCACGGTCCAGCAGGCACAGCGCAGCATCACCGACACCATGCCGGACCGCGTCATCGTCGTCTTCATGGAGGGCCCGGCCCGCCTGCCGCCCATGGCCTCGCTGGAGCGCTTGCTGCGTATGGTGCCCGAGAGAAACGTGATGTACGTGCACAGGGACACGCCCCCACATGACCCGCAGTGGGACAGGCTGGCCACGGTTATAACTGGGGATCCCACTTGCCGCGACTAAATGTACAGTGTGTGAACTTGACACTTTCACATAGTTATACTACAACAGTGGACATGTACCAACTATGTTACATCCTATAACTCCAGTGTGGACGCTTTGATGTGCTGCTCTGACAAAAAATACGAGGTTGTCGTGAAGAATGCAAATGACATTTCCCGATGAAATCTTCACGATATCCTGTATTTCAGCTTACATCATTTTTGGGTCCTTCTTAATCAGGATTCTACCCTAGAGGCGTTTTCTGGGGTAACGGTCGTTGTCATTCGAAAACAACGGTCATCGTCTTCAACTGTTTTCTGGCCAGACATGAACTGTCGGAACCACCTGAACACAGTGGCTTTGGACGGAGATTGATCCCCAATACATTCTTTTAATCTTTGAAAGCAGTCCTGAAAAGAATCTCCCCGGCAGTAGTCATAATACATCATGGCTGGAAAATCCCTTCCAGAAAGGTCAACACTGCTGGCAAAAGACCCGTCACCCTTACCGGACATTTTGTCGCATGGAATAAAAACGGTTGCACGGAATCACGTAAAAAAAAATTTCGTAAGTGTTATGAAACTGGTCTACCATGTGATGTAAAGAGAAAGGTAGTGACATCATTAGTTCGTCCAGGTTGCAAAACATAATGAGTGGCCCTCGTGTCTGCCAGATTAATTTTGTGTACTGATGGCCAAAAATCTCATACATTTTCCCACAACCACATGGACTGAGAATTGATTCGTCATTTATTTCTCGTGTCGTGCCATCTGCATAAGTTAAGCTTCATTGCAAAATCATGATTTTTCTTTCGAATGTGTGACCGTCGTTTTGCACCTGACCTCATTTTGGTAAGCAGCCAAAAATGCGCAGGTGAGGCTGGATTGGTCGATTTAGATATTTCACTTGATTTGAACTTTTATATTATTTCTTTCATGAGCTTTAATATCTTGGTCAGAATAAATGTAGAAGTGCCTTTATTTGGCCTAATACTGGAAAACTTCTATAACAGTGTTTTCTCAAGTTTGTTCTCGTTTTCCAAAAAATGTGATGGGGTGGGGGGGGGGGTGAGGGGACCTGTCTAAGAATTAACGTAACTTTGCCTGCCCCCCCCCCCCCCAAAAAAAAAAAAATCACCATTACGAAAAACCAATTATACCATTGGGAAAAGCATTTCGTCTACTTTCTATCGATATCACTATCTCAAAATAATCAAAAGGTGACTTGCGACTCATATTGTCTTGTCTTGTTGGGTCACATTTCTCTTTCTGTACTGGTCATGTCCGTAGGGTTTGAGTTTGAGTTTGGTTGTCAGCTTATCCATCTTTGCTTTGCATATATGTCCGAAATGTGAAATAAATATTGATTTTAATTAAGATGCCTTTATTCGCGTATACCTATGGCGTTGCCATCACGTGATACACCCATTACCGCACCAGCAATGACCTTATTATTTGCTAGAGAACGAACAATGTTTGTTTCATTGCTAACGCAGTGTAAGAATCGACTAACGCCAATGAGCCTTCAAGTGTTTACCTGTGTGTCGTTTTAGCATTTTGTTTTTCCTGAAACCCATGCGGGGTTACACCCGTACTGAACATGGACAAAACATGTTTGTGTGTGAGTGTGTGTGTGAGTGTGTGTGTGAGTGTGTGTGTGTGTGTGTGTGTGTGTGTGTGTGTGTGTGTGTGTGAGAGAGAGAGGGGGGGGGGGGGGGGGGGCGGGGGGAAATGAACTTTACTGAAATGAAATGAACTTTATTTTCCAAGGATAAAAGATTAGGTAATGTCTTCACGCCTCTATCAAGACTACAGACCATGAGCACATTCTCTGATACTGAGTTTGGGTCTGCTTTTGAAGGCCTTGTCAACATCAAAACTCTCCATTTCGGCGACCACTGCAAGCTGAAGTATTTCCAGAACACCACCTTGACAGCTTTCAAGAACTCCTCCCTCGAAGAAATCTATGTCAACGCCAAGCACATGATTACCATAGAAATCTGTGCGTTCTGCGGTTTTCCCCATCTGAAGGTTTTGTCCATCACCAACGCGTTTATCACCTTACCTGTTGTTCTGACAGCCTTGTACGGACTTCAGTTCCAGTCTGCTGCTGCGAGACCGTGAGGAACGGCCGGGCTCCATTCGGGCGGAGAACATCGTGGAGCACATCGACGACTCGTGGAAGGTGGGGAAACTTTCTCGGGTGACACTTTAAGAAACCCTTTAGGGCGCTGTATAAACCTTTCCATTTGAAGCAGATACTAGTCAGATCTTTTGCTTTCTACACTGAGGTGATCACACGATCTTTTGATGTAGGTGCTGCTTTTGGTGACACGTGACTTCGCTATGGATGAGTGGGCATGCGGCTTCACGGTCCAGCAGGCACAGCGCAGCATCACCGACACCATGCCGGACCGCGTCATCGTCGTCTTCATGGAGGACCCGGCTCGCCTGCCGCCCATGGCCTCGCTGGAGCGCTTGCTGCGGATGGTGCCCGAGAGAAACGTGATGTACGTGCACAGGGACACGCCCCCACATGACCCGCAGTGGGACAGGCTGGCCAGGGCCATATTAGGAGAGAACACGAGCCGGGATTAGATGCTGGTTTTTGAATGCTTTATTTTGGCTTTTGTTGCTCACGTTCTACGAATTAGTTTGCATCAACTGATATAGCGTATCACATTGCCGTGGCTACTGTGCGTTCCTTCTTCACTGTTTTTTTTTTAAAATTATTATTAATCACTACAGCATTTCTCTTTGTTTTCTGAATTTTCTGCCATGGACATATGTTTCTAGCAGCTTACAGAGAGGTCGTACACCGAAAGTATTTGAGGTAAATTAAAAAAGTGTACAAACAAACAAACCCAACACCAACATAAAAAAGGTGGAGAGAACAGAGTTGCCGAGATGCGTGGAAAGAGCCATTAAACGTCTTGTGCTGTCTTGTAAGTCTGATGAGTTGTTTCCGGTGGCTATTTCATTTAGAACAGATACAGTAAAAATAAGTACCGGAATACTGAGTTTTTGTGTAGTCCGCTAGTATTCCGAATTTACTTAATGTTTGTAGTTGTGTCTCTAGTATAACAGTTTCAAAGTTAGCGAAACCAATGTGTGCGTGCGTGCTTACGTGTGTGTGTGTGTGTGTGTGTGTGTGTGTGTGTGTGTGTGTGTGTGTGTGTGTGTGTGTGTGTTGTGAAATTTTCCATTGTTATTTGACAAAGCGTACAATCATGGAGTAAGACAAGTGTTTCCTTCCTAACTAGAGAGAGAGAGAGAGAGAGACGGGGGAGGGGGGGGGGAGAGGAGCAAGGGAACGTGGGCGGACGATTGTTTCCAAGCCCTACTTCCTTGATGGACAGTTGAAAAACCCTGGACTATACAGAGAACTGCATTTGCGATTGCAGAAAACGAGAAAGTAAGTGTTTGCTTCAGATTTAGTTGTACAGTAGTTATACAGTAGTTATACAGTAGTTATACAGTAGTTATACAGTACGCATTACATCGGCTGGAAAAGTTTGCTTTAAAAAAAACCTGTCATGCAAAAGGGCTCCGTTTTGAATTAGACATTTAAAGTTTGTTTTCAGAAGAGTCCTTTTGTTTTGTTTTGTGCAGTTTTGGGTTTGTAGTCGTCTGCGCTCTATAGTGCTGGTTCCTTCTTTCTTTGATTGATTGCTCACTTGTAGAATACTCGTACCACATTCTCTTCAGCTGTCAACTGAAATCTCGCTGTCTTGGTACAAAACTACAATAAAAGACAATAATTATTTACACATATTGTTTCCTTCTGTGTTTGCTTGCTTGCTCACATGTACAGTATCCATATCACATTCTCTTCACCTGTCAGCTGAAAACTCTCTACTTTGGTACAAAACCACAATAAATAAAAACGCCTATTTACACACATCCTGAATATACCGGCATTTCACGATAACAATGAGCAAGCTGAATCAAACTTAAATGAGATGCACCTGTTGTGTTTAAGAGCCGTGTGCCTGCAATAAACTGCTTTAGACTTAACTGCCGTACTTAGAGCAAGAGAGGGATCTTGAAACGACGTTTTGTATTGGTTCGTATAAACAGAAAGCGGACTTATGTTTACATTGTCGCGTTCACAATCAGAAGCACAGAGCAATCAGCTGCTTTCTGTAAATATGTAGCACACGAATTAGTGTCACGTGTGTATTCACTTTACAGTTCACAAGGCCAGGTAAGGGTAAAGCCGTACGGTTTTGGGATTTACTTTGATCTCGAAGTTGCTGGGGACTTCAAAACTGCGACAGAGCTGATTGTTAAGTTTGTACAGTCAGATTCCTTTTTTAACAACTTTGTTGCGTTTTTTTCTTTCTTGGCCCAAAACACTCTTCGTTTTAATCGTTGACCAGCAGCCAGACTTTATGTGTAAACACGGCCTTAAACTGTCTGTGTCTCGAGGTGGTCATTGAGGGATTGGAGCCGGCTGAGCTCCTTGGCCGACGCCGCAGAGCGTCAGACCCAAACTTGATAGCATTACAATGTGAGTTAGCGATTTCCAGTGAGCATATTGATTGAGGATAATTTAATATTGTGTAAAAATTTTCCATTGTAACTCACGTTATCTTGTTTCTTGTAGGGGGGCCGGGGTGGCCGAATGGTAGAGCGTTGGGCTCTCAATGCTCGGGTCGTGAGTTCGAATCCCGCCGGCCGAGGCCAAATATTTGGGCTGGCCTTTTTTCTCGTTGCCCCGTTTTTGATATCACCCTTATGTGGTGGAAAAGGACGTTAAACTCCCAAACACCCACCCACCCTTGTTTCTTGTAATCCACGCGCAATTCGTGCCCTTGCGCCAGCAGTGGTCCAAATCACCTGCTTGCCGATGGGCTCCACTCAAATTCCTAGATTCAAGAAGTGTGTTGGAAGATGGGCCCGCCTCTGACACAAATAAGTAATGTCAACAATCAAATGACAACCGTTTCACATAACCCTTTGAATATTTAATAATAATTATTATTATTATTATTATTGTATAGGCGCGTTTCCCAATTTCATGAATCGGCTCAAAGCGCCGAACCCAACATGCACGCTCACGTGAATCACACGATTTCTCTCACACGCTGGACATAAACACATTACAGTCACGTGGTGCGAAGGATCAGCTCAGCTATTTACATTTCGGAATTTAGAATTGCGTTTATTTTTCAAATTTGGTGGGCTGAACATTTCCAAAGCAGAAGGAAAGAACCCACGACGATCGGCCCGAATGAACGGTGCCACATATGAGAAGGAAAAATTCTTTGCCCCGAGTGGGACTCGAACCCCCGACCTCTCGCATTGGTGACAAGTCTCTACACCACTAGACCACCGACCGCCCCATTTCTGTACACGCACAGTTATTTCCGTTTCAGACACGACTCCCGGATGACACGATGAGGCAGAAAAAGATGAGTGCAGATCTTCTTTTCATGGTTTTCATGTTGGTGGTGAGTGCTCTGCTTCTTAGAGGCAGCGTTGCTGTCAGTGAATGCACCGAGGATATGCGCGAGGATGGGCTGCACGTGGACTGCTCGCGCAGACAGCTGACGTCACTTCCCGTCACGTGGTCTGCTGACGTCGTGTGGCTGGACGCGAGTCACAACCAGCTTTCTGGTATAACGAGCCTTTCCCATCCCCGCCTCAACCATCTCCGCCACCTGGACCTCAGTCACAACCAGCTCCACGGCACACTAGACAACAGCACCTTTGCAGCACTTCATCAGCTGCAGTGGCTCAGTCTCCGGGACAACCGTCTTCAAGGTCTACAGGCGGGCGCCATGACGGGACTAGGACAGCTGACCTTCCTGGACATGTCCAACAACCAGCTTCAGCTGGATCACATCACCTACCCGCCTGGCGTCTTCAGTCCGCTCACCTCTCTCCAAGAACTGAGACTAATTGGAAATGATGATAGATGGGAAGGGGAATACCCGGAAAATGTGTTCACGCATTTGTCACGTTTACACACTCTGACCATCGACACGTTTTCCAATGGTGAGTTCGGTTCTGCCTTTGAAGGTCTCGTCAGCCTCAAAACTCTCAGACTGGGTGAGAACTGTCAGATCAAGTCACTCACCAACACCACCTTGCGTGCCTTCAAGAACTCTTCACTGGAGGGTCTGTTTCTGAACCCAACACACCTGGTCAGAATCGAGGCGTGTGCGTTCTGCCATCTTCCGAATTTAAAGATGTTGTCAATAACCAACGCCTTCCTGCCTGTAACCTATGCATTCGAAGCTTTGTACGGATTGCAGCATCAAAGCATGAAGCTGGTCGATTTTACTGGCACTCAAAGCACGAGTTACCCTGTGACAATAGACCGCCACACTGCGAGATACCTGAATAACATCTGCGTGTCTAGTGTCGGCGCCTCCAACACGATGCTTCAGAGAGTCACATCAACCTCCATCTTCATCCCCGGGTCTCCCCTGGCTAAATGTCTTGAAGAACTCGACATCTCAGAAAATCGACTCGTCGGGGACAGAACGTCTTTCTTAAAACTGCTGATTATGTTCAAGAGACTGAGGAGACTGGACATGAACACACAGTACGTCTACTCTGTTGAGAAATCAGGATGGGGTCTGACTGAGGACAGGATGCAAAAGTTTGCTGGAATGTGGAAGAACCAAACCAGTGTCGTGTCTCTGAGTGTTCCAGTGAACATCACGTACGTCAACGTTTCTACAGCGCTTCCCAGGTGGGGGCTGACGTATAGCAAGATAAAGATCATCAACGGGAACAAACTGAAGACACTGGATGTGTCGTATTCATGGATGCCTCAGTGTCTTGGTACTCCTGTTGGATTCACGGCTCTGGAGACTTTAGACATGAGTGGCAACTACTGTTACAACGTCAGCGATTCCATCTTTGATCACGTACCGACCCTTCGCAATCTACGGCTGTCAGACTTTCACATCAGCAGGGACTACTTCAGGGCGTACGCTTGGCGCTTGTTCAAAAACCTGAAACTGCTGCAGACGTTGGATCTGTCCTACAATAATCTGATTCATGTCGATCCGTACATGCTACGCGCACAGCGCCACCTGAAGGAGCTCAACATGGCAGGTAACCGCCTTCAGTCGATGTCCGTGGACCTGGAGCCGCACGAAGACCTGGAGTTGCTGGACCTGTCGCACAACATGCTGCCCACGCTACTACCGCACGAGAGACAAGTACTGGACACACTGGCCGCCACACATGACGTCACTCTTCTTCTTCGAGACAATCCTTTGCTGTGCGCATGCTCCAACCTGGACTTCGTGCGCTGGCTGTGGGCCACGTCGGTACAGCTGGACGGAGACGGCAGCAGCGCGCGCAACTACACGTGCGTGACGGACACGGGTGAGGTGTCGGACACACACACCGTGATGATGCAGTACGACTTCCACTGGCGTCGATGTGTGGGTCAGCAAGTGCTGGGTGCTGTGACGGCCGCTTTCCTGCTTCAGATGCTGGCGCTGGTCATCGTGTACGTGGTGAGTCGTTCGTGGACACACCTGAGATACGTCTGGAAGGTCATGAAACGGCTGCGTCTGCCACGTCGCGAGCACTTCCGCAGGGACGCCTACGTGGGTTACGCGGACGCCGACGTGGAGTTTGCCTGTGTGACGCTGCCCGCCTGTCTGGAAGAACGTCACGGCGTGCGTCTGCTGCTGCGAGAGCGTGAGGAACTGCCGGGCTCCGTTCGGGCGGAGAGTATCGTGGAACACATCGACGACTCTTGGAAGGTGGGAAAAGTTTGTGTTTCTTAGGTGACACTTCAGAGCTCTTTAGAAACGTTTCCATGACAACCAGATGCTACGTGCATGTAGTCGAATATCGTTTCATTTCCAAAACAATCCGTTTTTATTGAATCTGCAGGTACTGCTTCTGGTCACACGTGACTTCGCCATGGATGAATGGGCATGCGGCTTCACGGTCCAGCAGGCACAGCGCAGCATCACCGACACCATGCCGGACCGCGTCATCGTCGTCTTCATGGAGGGCCCGGCCCGCCTGCCGCCCATGGCCTCGCTGGAGCGCTTGCTGCGTATGGTGCCCGAGAGAAACGTGATGTACGTGCACAGGGACACGCCCCCACATGACCCGCAGTGGGACAGGCTGGCCACGGTTATAACTGGGGATCCCACTTGCCGCGACTAAATGTACAGTGTGTGAACTTGACACTTTCACATAGTTATACTACAACAGTGGACATGTACCAACTATGTTACATCCTATAACTCCAGTGTGGACGCTTTGATGTGCTGCTCTGACAAAAAAAATACGAGGTTGTCGTGAAGAATGCAAATGACATTTCCCGATGAAATCTTCACGATATCCTGTATTTCAGCTTACATCATTTTTGGGTCCTTCTTAATCAGGATTCTACCCTAGAGGCGTTTTCTGGGGTAACGGTCGTTGTCATTCGAAAACAACGGTCATCGTCTTCAACTGTTTTCTGGCCAGACATGAACTGTCGGAACCACCTGAACACAGTGGCTTTGGACGGAGATTGATCCCCAATACATTCTTTTAATCTTTGAAAGCAGTCCTGAAAAGAATCTCCCCGGCAGTAGTCATAATACATCATGGCTGGAAAATCCCTTCCAGAAAGGTCAACACTGCTGGCAAAAGACCCGTCACCCTTACCGGACATTTTGTCGCATGGAATAAAAACGGTTGCACGGAATCACGTAAAAAAAAATTTCGTAAGTGTTATGAAACTGGTCTACCATGTGATGTAAAGAGAAAGGTAGTGACATCATTAGTTCGTCCAGGTTGCAAAACATAATGAGTGGCCCTCGTGTCTGCCAGATTAATTTTGTGTACTGATGGCCAAATATCTCATACATTTTCCCACAACCACATGGACTGAGAATTGATTCGTCATTTATTTCTCGTGTCGTGCCATCTGCATAAGTTAAGCTTCATTGCAAAATCATGATTTTTCTTTCGAATGTGTGACCGTCGTTTTGCACCTGACCTCATTTTGGTAAGCAGCCAAAAATGCGCAGGTGAGGCTGGATTGGTCGATTTAGATATTTCACTTGATTTGAACTTTTATATTATTTCTTTCATGAGCTTTAATATCTTGGTCAGAATAAATGTAGAAGTGCCTTTATTTGGCCCAATACTGGAAAACTTCTATAACAGTGTTTTCTCAAGTTTGTTCTCGTTTTCCAAAAAATGTGATGGGGTGGGGGGGGGGGGGGGGGTGAGGGGACCTCTCTAAGAATTAACGTAACTTTGCCTGCCCCCCCCCCCCCCCAAAAAAAAAAAATCACCATTACGAAAAACCAATTATACCATTGGGAAAAGCATTTCGTCTACTTTCTATCGATATCACTATCTCAAAATAATCAAAAGGTGACTTGCGACTCATATTG
>JACVVK020000263.1:152500-167500 GCA_018292915.2 Batillaria attramentaria
CATGCTCCAATTTGGACTTCGTGCGCTGGCTGTGGACCACGTCGGTACAGCTGGACGGAGACGGCAGCAGTGCGCGCAACTACACGTGCGTGACGGACACGGGTGAGGTGTCGGACACACACACCGTGATGATGCAGTACGACTTCCACTGGCGTCGATGTGTGGGTCAGCAAGTGCTGGGTGCTGTGACGGCCGCTTTCCTGCTTCAGATGCTGGCGCTGGTCATCGTGTACGTGGTGAGTCGTTCGTGGACACACCTGAGATACGCCTGGAAGGTCATGAAACGGCTGCGTCTGCCACATCGCGAGCACTTCCGCAGGGACGCCTACGTGGGTTACGCGGACGCTGACTGGGTGTTTGCCTGTCTGATGCTGCCCGCGTGTCTGGAAGAACGTCACGGCGTGAGTCTGCTGCTGCGAGACCGTGAAGAACTACCGGGCTCCATTCGAGCGGAGAGTATCGTGGAACACATCGACGACTCTTGGAAGGTGGGTAACGTTCGGATGATTCGTTAAAATTCCTTTACAGCTATTTAGAAAACATTGCATTGCAGTCAGATGCTATACTGTATATATCCTTTCCTTGTTAATCTATATTTTATTTTGAATCTGTAGGTGATGCTTTTGGTGACACGTGACTTCGCCAGGGATGAGTGGGCATGCGGCTTCACGGTCCAACAGGCACAGCGCAGCATCACCGACACCATGCCGGACCGCGTCATCGTCGTCTTCATGGACGACCCGGCCCGCCTGCCGCCCATGGCCTCGCTGGAGCGCTTGCTGCGTATGGTGCCCGAGAGAAACGTGATGTACGTGCACAAGGACACGTCCCCACATGACCCGCAGTGGGACAGGCTTGCCATGGCCATTACTGGTGGTGCTGCATATCGCGAGTAGATCTACGTGCACGACCTAAAACATAATAATGAGGTGATTCCGACTTCTTGTGCCAGCACTATTCAGCGCTGCGTGTTACAGGCGTAAGGACACAAATTGACCGTTGGCTCATGTGCAATGTTTATTTGGGGAACCCTGTTTGGCGAGTGTGCCAGCCTGCCGTGATTTTTGTTGTCATGAAACAACGTGAATTTCGTAATTTTTGTGTTATACAGGTCAAGGTGCATGCACAAAAAGAGGCAAGCTGCCAGTGAAGCTTGGACTGTTTGCACAAAGGTCGGACACAAATGAGACAAGCGGATTTGTGCGAACTGCCTCTCTGACCTAAACAGAAAGTAGACGTGCATTATTCCGTGAGGCCTGAGCGGAAAGGAGACATTCAATTGTTTTTAAACCCCTGTCAGGTGCGTGCCTTTGAATGGCCTGTTCATGGTAGTAATTGTTTCTAGATTGAAGCAGGGGGGGGGGGGGGGGAATATGATGCCTGAGGTTAACAGGGAATATACAGGCATTTTGAGGCCCTGTGTATTTGTGTCCTTCGGCCTACAGTGTACCGACAGGCGCGTAAATATTGTTAATGTAACTTTTGCATCGTTTCTATTTACTTGCTCACTCTTTTGTTCACATGTGGGGAGACGGGGCTATGAGTGGTCGGGTCGTGAGTTTGAATCTCGGCTGGAGCCAAATATTTGCTACATGTATCAGCTATAGGTGGTGGAAATTCCCAGACAACCACTCAACCATCCACATGGTTACGTGCTCACTCTTTAATGTTATTTGTACGATATCATATCTTTGATGTGGCTGTAAGATTGCTAGATGTTTTACAGTATGTGTTTTATATGACTACCCCCCAGACAAGGATACCTTTTGACAATTAAAGTTATTGTAACGCAGTCAAGTTTGAATCTGTTGCTGCCATTGGTTAGATGCATATATACAGGTTGCCAGGAGCAGTGGAGGGGAGGTGTGTGTGTGTGTGTGTGTGTGTGTGTGTGTGTGTGTGTGTGTGTGTGTGTGTGTGTGTGTGTTCAGCTGGGGGAAATCCTACATCCTTTTGTCACGCTGTTATGAGATCACCAGAAACACACGATGTCTTGAGTGCACCATAAAAGCACTGCGATGATCCCTCAATTCAGGTGACTGACACGTGAATTATTATTTACAGACTCAGTCCTCTTGTCCACGCGTGAGTTTGTCGCAGACACTTGTTCGTAGTGTGAGTACTATTACAGGCCACATAAATTTAATTTACGATCAGCTTCGACGTTTTTACAAGCAGTGTCAGCGTGTATGGGGAGGTAATGGCCCATCCGACAGACAAAGAGGAAGAAGAAGCAGGGGGATTTTCACCAGTCAGTGTTGGGTTTTGGAGTGGCAGCTTATACTCCCTGAACAGGACGTAAAGCAGCTAGTTGTACAGATCACCGCATTTGGATCTTGAGAACTACAGACACAAAGGTAAGCTGTGACTTGATATGAAAGTTTGACAATACGCGGAGTGTTCTTGTTTTAGTTTACCATACCAACATAGGTAACTTTTCCTTATCACACACAGCCTAAGCTGTTGCATGTCTCCATATCCTTATTTCACCTTTCGCGAAAACACAACAAAGTCACAATGGAGGTTGTTAATGTTAATGCTTCATTGTTTGCTACTGGACAGCATTTTCATATAGTTCACTAACAGAAAGGAAGACAGTTATTTCCCGTGGAAGCAGATCGCCCCCCGCCCCGACCAAATTTTCTCGTGGTGCCCCTTTTCCAGGAATGACAGTGGTACTAGTCAGGAGAGTTCCTTTAATGCCAACTTATCCTCCCTGGCTATTTTGAATCGTGAAACTGGCAGTATCCTAGGCCTAAGCAAATTTTATTTGTCTCCACCTGAGAATGAATACAGTATGTAACTAGCAACTTCATTTCTTCAGATGAGCCGTGTCCATGAGGACGGCAATACATGCCAGGCGATGCTGCTGGCAGCTTTGACTTCACTGATGGTTTGTCCCAGTACCATGGCAGGCGCCAGTATCTGGCCCTGCACGACTGAAATGCACGAGGACGGGCTGCACGTGGACTGTGCAAGACGACAGCTGGCATCACTTCCCTTCACTTGGCCGGATGACGTCGTGTGGCTGGACATGAGTCACAACAAGCTCTCTGGTATAACACGTCTGTCCCATCTCCGCCTATCCCGACTCCGTCACCTGGACCTCAGTCACAACCAGCTCCACGACACACTTGCCAACCATACGTTCGCAGCACTTCATCAGCTGCAGTGGCTCAGTCTCCACGACAACCGTCTCCAGGGACTACAGGCCGGCGCCATGGCGGGACTGGGACAGCTGACCTTCCTGGACATGTCCAACAACCAGCTTCAGCTGGACCACAACACCTACCCGCCTGGCGTCTTCAGTCCGCTAACCTCTCTCCAAGAACTGGGGCTGGTTGGAAATGACGATAGACGGGAGGGGGAATACCCGGATAATGTCTTTACACCATTAACCAGTTTACGGGTCCTTAGCATCGACACTTTCTCCATGACTGACTTTGGCTCTGCGTTCAAAGGACTCAGCTTGAAAACTCTTAGACTGGACAAAAAGTGTAAAATCAGGTATCTCCGCAACTCCACTCTATCAGCCTTCAAAAACTCCTCTCTGGAAGAAATCTTCCTTAGACCATCCTATCTCACGTTCGAAGTTTGCGCGTTTTGCGACCTCCCGAACCTGAAAATTTTATCCATCACTGACGCAAATTTTCCATTGCCATACGCTGTGGAGGCGTTGTACGGGCTGCAGCACCAGACCATGAAGAAGCTGGATTTTTCAGGGCTTCAAGCAACAAACTACCCAGTGAAACTCGATCGTCACACAGCTCGTTACGTTAGGAACATTTGTGTGACTAGCGTAAGCGTTTCCAACACTTTAATCGAGAGAATCACTTCGGACTCAGTATTTGACCTGGACAGTCCCCTCGCAAGATGCCTCGAAGAGATTGATGCGTCTAAAAACCGACTGGCTGGAGACAGATCGGCCTTTATGAAGTTTCCCATGGTCTTTAAGAGTTTGAGGAGACTAGAGTTTGCTACGCAATATGTCTACGCTGTTGAGAAGGTGGGATGGGGTTTGGGTGAAGACAGACTCTTTCATTTTTCAGGGCTATGGGAGAATGCAGCGAGCAGTACATTCACGATGAGGTGTCCGGAAAACTTGACGGTTCTTAACGTCTCCACCGCTCTCCCTAGATGGGGATTTTCGTTCGGTGAAAATCATGTTCTAGGCGCAGGAAACCTCAAAACACTTGACGTATCATACACCTGGATGAGCCAGTGTTACGGTAGTCCTGTCGGTTTGACGGCACTTGAAACTTTGGACATGAGTGGGAACTTCTGTTTTAATGTCAGTGAACGGATGTTTGATTTTGTGACAACGCTAAGACATTTGCGGTTGTCCAATTTTCACTTTGACAGGAACTTCTTCAGGAAACGCGCATGGCGCTTGTTCAAAGACTTGAAGTCACTGGAGACGTTGGATCTATCTTACAACAACTTCATCTACGTCGATCCTTACATGCTACGCGCACAGCGCCACCTAAAGAAGCTCAACATGGCAGGTAACCGCCTTCAGTCTTTGTCCGTGGACCTGGAGCCGCACGAAGACCTGGAGTTGCTGGACCTGTCGCACAACATGCTGCCCATGCTACTACCGCACGAGAGACAGGCATTGGACACACTGGCCGCCACAAATAACTTTAGTTTGTTTCTTTTCGGGAACCCTCTACTGTGCGCATGCTCCGACCTGGACTTCGTGCGCTGGCTGTGGACCACGTCGATACAACTGGATGGAGACGGGAGCAGCGCGCGCAACTACACGTGCGTGACGGACACGGGTGAGGTGTCGGACACACACAGCGTGATGATGCAGTACGACTTCCACTGGCGTCGATGTGTGGGTCAGCAAGTGCTGGGTGCTGTGACGGCCGCTTTCCTGCTTCAGATGCTGGCGCTGGTCATCGTGTACGTGGTGAGTCGTTCGTGGACACACCTGAGATACGCCTGGAAGGTCATGAAACGGCTGCGTCTGCCACGTCGCGAGCACTTCCGCAGGGACGCCTACGTGGGTTACGCGGACGCCGACTGGGAGTTTGCCTGTCTGATGCTGCCCGCGTGTCTGGAAGAACGTCACGGCGTGAGTCTGCTGCTGCGAGACCGTGAAGAACTACCGGGCTCCATTCGAGCGGAAAGTATCGTGGAACACATCGACGACTCTTGGAAGGTGGGTCACGTTCAGGTTATTCGTTAAAATTCCTTTACAGCTGTTTAGAAAACGTTGCATTGCAGTCAGATGCTATACAGTATCCTTTCCTTGTTAAGCAGCATTCTATATTTTATTTTGAATCTGTAGGTGATGCTTTTGGTGACACGTGACTTCGCCAGGGATGAGTGGGCATGCGGCTTCACGGTCCAGCAGGCACAGCGCAGCATCACCGACACCATGCCGGACCGCGTCATCGTCGTCCTCATGGAGGACCCGGCCCGCCTGCCGCCCATGGCCTCGCTGGAGCGCTTGCTGCGTATGGTGCCCGAGAGAAACGTGATGTACGTGCACAAGGACACGCCCCCACATGACCCGCAGTGGGACAGGCTTGCCATGGCCATTACTGGTGGTGCTTCACATCGCGAGTAGATCTACGTGCACGACCGTACGTGCACGACCGAAGACATAATAATGAGGTGATTCCGACTTGTGACAACACTAGCGCTGCGTATTACAGGCGTAAGGACACAAATTGACCGTGGGCTCATGTTTGGTCTTTATTTGGGGAACCCTGTTTGGCGAGTGTGCTAGTCCGTAGTGATTTTTGTTGTCGTGAAAAAGCGTGATATTCGTGATTTGTAATTTTTTAATGTAATTTTTAATGTAAAAAAAATCGTTTAAAAAAATAAAACTTACTTCAAGGTCCAGGAAATATGGACCTTTCTGTACCGGACTACCAATCAAAATATGTCCGTGATAAATCGTATGGCCACAACACAGAAAAGCCGAAACGGACGTGTTATCCGGGTGTTTTTATTTTGCATGAGATGAAGCTTATCACACACGTCACTGACACAACACCAAATCACACACCATGACTATGAGCGGCGGAAACAGTAAAACAATACAACACCAATAAACAAATAATTTTGTATGTATGTATGTATGTACGTACGTAAGTACGGATGGGTGGATGGATCTGAGCGTATGTGTGGTCCTTGGCTCCTTCTGCACTTTGCAGGGACAGGAACAATGCTGGCTAGTTTTGTTCAGTGTCCAGTGTATACAGTTTCAAACAGTGTAACATTGTGGACAATGTCATCCATTAATATACTTGAATAAACGGAATGTATGTATGTATGTATGTATGTATGTATGTATGTATGTATGTATGTATGTATGTATGTATGTATGTATGAAAAAATTCAAGAACGAATGTATGTATGTATGTATGTATGTATGTATGTATGTATGTATGTATGTATGTATGTATGTGTGTATGTATGTATGTATGTATCTATGTATGTATGTATGTATGTATGTATGTATGTATGTATGTATGTATGTATGTATGAAAAAATTCAAGAACGAGAACTAGAAAAACCTGGAGCATCGAATTCACCGAATTCAGTCGCGGTGTCCTGCCTGTCCACTTATGAACCTCGCCAGCCTGTCCCACTGGGGGTCATGTGGGGGCGTGTCCTTGTGCACGTACATCACGTTTCTCTCGGGCACCATACGCAGCAAGCGCTCCAGCGAGGCCATGGGCGGCAGGCGGGCCGGGTCCTCCATGAAGACGACGATGACGCGGTCCGGCATGGTGTCGGTGATGCTGCGCTGTGCCTGCTGGACCGTGAAGCCGCACAGCCACTCATCCATGGCAAAGGCCCGTGTGACGAGCAGCAACACCTACAGAATGAAAATCCAAGTTACGTTTTAGGTGAATCTGGCTAAGCTAGTACATGTACATGCCTTTGCTGCTGACACCAAAGATAATTTAAATCGCAGAACGGTCAATATGGTCTAGTGGACTCCGAGAGACACACAAAAACGAGAAAAGAAAAATTCCCACCTTCCAAGAGTCGTCGATATGCTCCACGATGTTCTCCGCTCGAATGGAGCCCGGCAGTTCCTCGCGGTCTCGCAGCAGCAGACGCACGCCATGACGTTCTTCCAGACACGCGGGCAGCATCAGACAGGCAAACTCCCAGTCGGCGTCCGCGTAACCCACGTAGGCGTCCCTGCGGAAGTGCTCGCGACGTGGCAGACACAGCCGTTTCATGACCTTCCAGGCGTATCTCAGGTGTGTCCACGAACGACTCATCACGTACACGATGACCAGCGCCAGCATCTGAAGCAGGAAAGCGGCCGTCACAGCACCCAGCACTTGCTGACCCACACATCGACGCCAGTGGAAGTCGTACTGCATCATCACGCTGTGTGTGTCTGACACCTCACCCGTGTCCGTCACGCACGTGTAGTTGCGCGCGCTGCTGCCGTCTCCGTCCAGCTGTACCGACGTGGTCCACAGCCAGCGCACGAAGTCCAGGTTGGAGCATGCGCACAGCAAAGGATTGTCTCGAAGAAGAAGAGTGACGTCATGTGTGGCGGCCAAGGTGTCCAGTGCCTGTCTCTCATGCGGTAGTAGCGTGGGCAGCATGTTGTGCGACAGGTCCAGCAACTCCAGGTCTTCGTGCGGCTCCAGGTCCACGGACATCGACTGAAGGCGGTTACCTGCCATGTTCAGCTTCTTCAGGTGGCGCTGTGTGCGTAGCATGTGCGGATCCACGTTCATGAAGTTGTTGTAAGACAGATCCAGTGTTTCTAGTGCCTCCAGGTTTTTGAATAAGCGCCAAGCGTTCGCCCTGAAGTAGTCCCTGTTGATGTGAAAGTCTGACAACCGTAGATTGCGAAGGGTCGGTACGTGATCAAAGATGGAATCGCTGACGTTGTAACAGTAGTTGCCACTCATGTCTAGAGTCTCCAGAGCCGTGAACCCGATGGGAGTACCGTAACAGCGGGGCATCCAAGAATAGGATATGTCAAGTGTCTTCAGTTTGTCACCATTGGTTATGCTAACGGTGCTGTACTGTAATCCCCATCTCTGAAGTGCCGTAGAGACGTTGACAAACGTGATGTTTTCAGGAAGTCGAAGCGACAAGGACGCGCTGTTGTGAGGCCAGAATTCTTGAAATGTTTGCATCCTGCTCTCGGATAGACCCCATCCCGCCTTCTCCACAGAGTAGACATACTGCGTATTCAGATCAATGCGCTCCAACCGTTTGTAGAGAAACAACATCTTCAGAAAGGCCGTTCTGTCACCGACGAGCCGATTTTTGGAAATGTCAATCTCCTCGATGCACTTCACGAGCAGGCTGTTGGGATCGAAAACGGCCGTTGACGTAATTCGTTGAACGTATGTATTGGAAAGGTTTACCCTCGAAACACAGATATTCGCCAAGTATCTGGTGTTGAAAATGTCGATGGTGATAGGACTGCCTGTAGACTGAACTCCCGAAAAGTCGATAAGTTTGATGGATTGGAACTGAAGTCCGTACAAGGCTTCCAGAGCAACAGGTAAGGTGATAAACGCGTTGGTGATGGACAAAACCTTCAGATGGGGAAAACCGCAGAACGCACAGATTTCTATGGTAATCATGTGCTTGGCGTTGACATAGATTTCTTCGAGGGAGGAGTTCTTGAAAGCTGTCAAGGTGGTGTTCCGGAAGTACTTCAGCTTGCAGTGGTGGCCGAAATGGAGAGTTTTGATGTTGACAATGCCTTCAAAAGCAGACCCAACTCAGTATCAGAGAACGTGTCGATGCTCATGGTCTGTAGTCTTGATAGAGGCGTGAAGACATTATTCGGGTATTCCCCCTCCAGTCTGTCATCATTGTCAATCAGTCGAAGTTCATGAAGAGAGGTGAGCGGACTGAAGACGCCAGGCGGGTAGGTGTTGTGATCCAGCTGAAGCTGGTTGTTGGACATGTCCAGGAAGGTCAGCTGTCCCAATCCCGCCATGGCGCCCGCCTGTAGTCCTTGGAGACGGTTGTCGTGGAGACTGAGCCACTGCAGCTGATGAAGTGCTGCAAACGTGTGGTTGGCCAGTGTGCCATGGAGCTGGTTGTGACTGAGGTCCAGGTGGCGGAGGTGGATGAGGTGCGGGTGGGACAGGTCCGTTATAAAGGACAGCTTGTTGTGACTCATGTCAAGCCACACTACGTCATCAGGTGGCGCGAGGGGAAGTGACGTCAGCTGTCTTTGTGAACAGTCGGCATGCACTCCGTCCATGTATGTTTGGATGATGCACGTAGTGGCGACAGCGGGTGTTAATATCATCATTGTGAAGACTTGGACCCGAAACACCATCAACATTCCTGAAGCTGGATTCATGGTTGGGTGGTTCTGAAACGAGAAAAAAAGAACATGTGCACCGATTGTGTCACTGTATGACGAGACGTGATGTGGCATCATAGGAAAACCATATCCTCATACACGCGTATATCCTCAATCAATATGCTCACTGGAAATCGCTAACTCACATTGTAATGCTATCAAGTTTGGGTCTGACGCTCTGCGGCGTCGGCCAAGGAGCTCAGCCGGCTCCAATCCCTCAATGACCACCTCGAGACACAGACAGTTTAAGGCCGTGTTTACACATAACGTCTGGCTGCTGGTCAACGATTAAAACGAAGAGTGTTTTGGGCCAAGAAAGAAAAAAACGCAACAAAGTTGTTAAAAAAGGAATCTGTACAAACTTAACAATCAGCTGTGTCGCAGTTTTGAAGTTCCCAGCAACTTCGAGACCACAGTAAATCCCAAACCGTACGGCTTTACCCTTACCTGGCCTTGTGAACTGTAAAATGAATACACACGTGACACTAATTCGTGTGCTACATATTTACAGAAAGCAGCTGATTGCTCTGTGCTTCTGATTGTGAACGCGACAATGTAAGCATAAGTCCGCTTTCTGTTTATACGAACCAATACAAAAACGTCGTTTCAAGATCCCTCTCTTGCTCTAAGTACGGCAGTTAAGTCTAAAGCAGTTTATTGCAGGCACACGGCTCTTAAACACAACAGGTGCCTCTCATTTAAGTTTGATTCAGCTTGCTCATTGTTATCGTGAAACGCCGGTATATTCATTGTGTGTAAATAAACGTTGTTATTTATTGTAGTTTTGTACCAAAGTAGAGAGTTTTAAGCTGACAGCTGAAGCGGAGAATGTGATATGGATACTATACATGTGAGCAAGCAAGCAAACACAGAAGGAAACAATATGTGTATATAATTATTGTCTTTTATTGTAGTTTTGTACCAAGGCAGCGAGATTTCAGTTGACAGCTGAAGAGAATGTGGTATGAGTGTTCTACAAGTGAGCAATCAATCAGAGAAAGAAGGAAACAGCGCTATAGAGCGCAGACTACTACAAACCCAAAACTGCACAAAACAAAACAAAAGGACCCTTCTGAAAACAAACTTTAAATATCTAATTCAGAACGGAGCCCTTTTTGATGATAGATTTTTTAAAGCAAGCTTTTCCAGCCGATGTAATGCGTACTGTATAACTACTGTACAACTAAATCTGAAGCAAACACTTACTTTCTCGTTTTCTGCAATCGCAAATGCAGTTCTCTGTATCGTCCAGGGTTTTTCAACTGTCCATCTAGGAAGTAGGGCTTGGGAACAATCGTCCACCCACCCACGTTCCCTTGCTCCTCCCCCCCCCCCCCCCCCGACCCCCAACACCCCCCCCCCCCACCCCCGTCTCTCTCTCTCTCTCTCTCTCTCTCACACACACACACACACACACACACACACACTGCAAGTGTCTGTACGTCTGTACGCTACACACACACACACACACAGACGGGAAGGTAAGGGAGAGCATTCAATTTGTCAAGTTGCACAAAATATGGACAAAGACTGATTCGGTTTACCGCGTACGATTTTCGCTTTGTAGTTTGTAATCTCGTGTTGCAACTGTATTGAAAATGCCCCCTCCCTCCTCCACCCCCATAGCACGCGGACCCAATGGCTTTCGGCAATAGAATTCCTTTTTCCCTTGTACCTTATACCTTGTGCAGAGTACTTCCCCCTGAACCGCACGGTCCTCAGTCGAGAGTGTCGTTCAAACGATCAAGTGACGTGACACAAAGAGAGCACCTCTCCCCTTGTCCCCCCTCCGTATTCTATCTTTTGTTACGCCGAGGTTCCGTCACCCGCGCTGGTTGGGGACGTGTATGATGGTTGTGGACGTGTGTGATGAATAGTTTAGTCCTTTTGGCTCCTAGAGAAGCATAGGGCCTCAACAGCTCTCCTCCATCTCACTCTGTCCCTGGCGCAGGTTTTCGCCTCCTGCCATGTCAGGCCGGAGTCTCGCAGCTCGCAGTGCAAGCTTCTTCTCCAGGTCTGCTTGGGGCGCCCTCTCTTCCTCTTCCCCTGCGGGTTCCACTCGAGCGCCTGCCTGCTGATGTTGCAGGGTTCCTTCCGCAGGGTGTGGCCGACCCATCGCCACTTTCGCCGCCTGACCTGGACGTCCATTGGCTGTTGATTGGCCCTTGTCCACAGGTCGGTGTTTGGCACTCTGTCGAACCATCTCAGGTGGAGCATCCGTTGATGAAGGTCTGGATCTTTGCGGTGCTGGTGTTGATGACCCGCCAAGTCTCTGACCCGTAGAGTAGCATAGATTTCACGTTGGAGTTGAAGATTCTGAGCTTGGTGTTGGTGGAGATGGTGGTCGCTCTCCACACGGGTTGTATGATGAATAGTTAGGAAGGAAACACTTGTCTTACCCCATGATTGTACGCTTTGTCATATAACAATGGAAAATTTCACAACACACACACACACACACACACACACACACACACACACACACACACACACACACACACACGTAAGCACGCACGCACACATTGGTTTCGCTAACTTTGAAACTGTTATACTAGAGACACAACTACAAACATTAAGTAAATTCGGAATACTAGCGGACTACACAAAAACTCAGTATTCCGGTACTTATTTTTACTGTATCTGTTCTAAATGAAGTAGCCACCGGAAACAACTCATCAGACTTACAAGACAGCACAAGACGTTTAATGGCTCTTTCCACGCATCTCGGCAACTCTGTTCTCTCCATCTTTTTTTATGTTTGACCTATGTTGGTGTTGGGTTTGTTTGTTTGTTTGTTTGTTTGTTTGTTTGTACACTTTTTTTTATTTACCTCATACTTTCGGTGTACGACCTCTCTGTAAGCTGCTAGAAACATATGTCCATGGCAGAAAAATCAGAAAACAAAGAGAAATGCTGTAGTGATTAATAATAATAATAATAATAATAATAATAAAAAACAGTGAAGAAGGAACGCTCAGTAGCCACGGCAATGTGATACGCTATATCAGTTGATGCAAACTAATTCGTAGAACTTGAGCAACAAAAGCCAAAATAAAGCATTCAAAAACCAGCATCTAATCCCGGTTCGTGTTCTCTCCTAATATGGCCCTGGCCAGCCTGTCCCACTGCGGGTCATGTGGGGGCGTGTCCCTGTGCACGTGCATCACGTTTCTCTCGGGCACCATCCGCAGCAAGCGCTCCAGCGAGGCCATGGGCGGCAGGCGGGCCGGGTCCTCCATGAAGACGACGATGACGCGGTCCGGCATGGTGTCGGTGATGCTGCGCTGTGCCTGCTGGACCGTGAAGCCGCATGCCCACTCATCCATAGCGAAGTCACGTGTCACCAAAAGCAGCACCTACATCAAAAGATCGTGTGATCACCTCAGTGTAGAAAGGAAAAGATCTGACTAGTATCTTGCTTCAAATGGAAAGGTTTATACAGCGCCCTAAAGGGTTTCTTAAAGTGTCACCCGAGAAAGTTTTCCCACCTTCCACGAGTCGTCGATGTGCTCCACGATGTTCTCCGCCCGAATGGAGCCCGGCCGTTCCTCACGGTCTCGCAGCAGCAGACGCACGCCATGACGTTCTTCCAGACAGGCGGGCAGCATCAGACAGGCAAACTCCCAGTCGGCGTCCGCGTAACCCACGTAGGCGTCCCTGCGGAAGTGCTCGCGATGTGGCAGACGCAGCCGTTTCATGACCTTCCAGGCGTATCTCAGGTGTGTCCACGAACGACTCATCACGTACACGATGACCAGCGCCAGCATCTGAAGCAGGAAAGCGGCCGTCACAGCACCCAGCACTTGCTGACCCACACATCGACGCCAGTGGAAGTCGTACTGCATCATCACGCTGTGTGTGTCCGACACCTCACCCGTGTCCGTCACGCACGAGTAGTTGCGCGCGCTGTTGCCGTCTCCGTCCAAATGTACCGACGTGGTCCACAGCCAGCGCACGAAGTCCAGGTTGGAGCATGCGCACAACAAAGGATTGTCTCGAAGAAGAAGAGTGACGTCATGTGTGGCGGCCAGTGTGTCCAGTACCTGTCTCTCGTGCGGTAGTAGCGTGGGCAGCATGTTGTGCGACAGGTCCAGCAACTCCAGGTCTTCGTGCGGCTCCAGGTCCACGGACAACGACTGAAGGCGGTTACCTGCCATGTTGAGCTCCTTCAGGTGGCGCTGTGCGCGTAGCATGTAAGGATCCACGTTCATGAAGTTGTTGTAAGACAGATCCAGTGTTTCTAGTGACTCCAGGTTTTTGAATAAGCGCCAAGCGTACGCCCTGAAGTAGTCCCTGTTGATGTGAAAGTCTGACAGCCGTAGATTGCGAAGGGTCGGCATGTGATCAAAGATGGAATCGCTGACGTTGTAACAGTAGTTGCCACTCATGTCTAAAGTCTCCAGAGCCGTTAATTCCATGGGAGTGCCGTAACAGCGGGGCATCCAAGAATAGGATATGTCCAGTGTCTTCAGTTTGTCAGCACCCTTTATATCTATCGTTTTGTATTGTAACCCCCATCTTGGTACTGCCGTGGAAACGTTCACAAACGTTAAGTTCTCTGGAGCACGGAAGAACAAGTACGTGTGGTTATGAGACCATCTCTCTTGGAATGTCTGCATCCTGCTTTCTGATAGTCCCCATCCTGCTTTTTCCACGGAATAAACGTACTGCGTGTTTAAATCAAGACGTACCAATCCTTTATAAAACAGGAGCACCTTCAAGAAAGCCGTTCTATCCCCGATGAGACGATTTTTTGAGATGTCAAATTCCTGCAAGCAAATCACGAAGGAGTCTGAAGGGTCAAAGACGCTGGTTGAAGTTATTCGTATGATGTATGTGTTCGAAAGGATACATCGTGAAACACAAACATTTTTCACGTAACGAGTACTGGTTTTGTCGATTGTGACGGGACTGGCTGTTGACTGAGTGCCTGAGAAGTCGATAAGGTCCATTGTCTGGAACTGGAGTCCGAACATCGCTTCCAGGACCACGGGCAAAACAACAAACGCCTTAGTTATTGACAATACCTTCAGATGGGGCAGACTGCAGAACGAGCAAGTTTCAATGTCAATCATGTGCTTGGCGTTGACATAGATCTTTTCAAGGGAGGAGTTTCTGAAAGCTGTCAAGGTGGTGTTCTGGAAGTACTTCAGCTTGCAGTGGTGGCCGAAATGGAGAGTCTTGATGTTGACAAGGCCTTCAAAGGCAGACCCAAACTCAGTTTCAGAGAATGTGTCGATGCTCAAGAACTGTAATGAGGACAGCGAATTGAAGACGTTCTCAGGGTATTCTCCCTCCGGTCTTTCGTCATTGTCAACCAGTCGGAGTTCAAGAAGAGAGGTGAGCGGACTGAAGACGCCAGGCGGGTAGGTGTTGTGGTCCAGCTGAAGCTGGTTGTTGGACATGTCCAGGAAGGTCAGCTGTGCCAGTCCCGCCATGGCACCCGCCTGTAGTCCTTGGAGACGGTTGTCGTGGAGACTGAGCCACTGCAGCTGATGAAGTGCTGCGAACGTGTGGTTGGTCAGTGTGCCATGGAGCTGGTTGTGACTGAGGTCCAGGTGGCGGAGGTGGGTGAGATGAGGGTGGGAAAGGACCGTTAGAACGAACAACTCGTTGTGACTCATGTCCAGCCACACCACGTCATCAGGCCACGTGACGGGAAATGACGTCAGGTG
>JACVVK020000263.1:177500-402500 GCA_018292915.2 Batillaria attramentaria
TCGTTGCCAATGTGTCTGTCGTTCGTCAGACGGGTCAGGAACAGAGCTGTGTACTCTTAGGTGTTGGCTTTGCAAGCGCGGATACAAACCAGTTGAGGGGACTGCCAAAGCTGCTGTTTGGTGAAATTTCAGGAACTGTTTGTGCTCCTTGTCCTCTTTTGGGAATATATGGATAATAAAGAGGAAAAAAAGTGCATGATGTAATAGTGAAAACGAATAGGACTGTCGACACGTTAAAAACGCCAGAACACAAACAGATTTAAAACACTCTTTGAGGGCAACAGACAAAACATTATAATAATAATGATAATTTAAGATACTGTTTAGCCAGAAAGCCGCTTCATCCAAATCCGCTCGCGTCGCTTTTGCCCCTCTCCAGCGCAACAAGTCCCAGCTTCACTGACAGCTTGCCTCTTGTTGCGGCCCCCCTGGCGCGCAACTCGGCCTACAAAATACAAAAATCACGCTTTTTCTTGATAACAAAAAAAATCGACACAGTTGGTGGTGTTGTCGTCCAGTCAGACACCCCCCCCCCTCCCCCCAGTTCCTCATGTACCGAATCCGCCACCCGCGACTCGTGAAAAGAGGAGTAATATATTCCTGCTGCACCCTTCAATCATTATTGCCTATGATCTGCTCTTTAGCGGGAGGTTAAGGTTGGGTGACGGGGCAAAACGTAGGAGCCGATTGTATCATTTTTCAGGCAATCCAGTAGGAGAAAGGGTGACTTTTTCGCCCCACGCAGGTGAGAATATAGGATTTCTTAGTACGCGAAAGCGCTAATTGATGTGGAAATTCCGTCTAAGCTCGTATAAACAATAACTTAAACGCGCTTTGCCGTGTTTTGCTAATCCCACTTAGGTTTCGCTTATGCGTGCGCTTCTACGCTCGAAATATTAGTAGAGCTGTTAATGGGATACAATGTTGTTTACACTATGCACGAGCGGTCGAACATTCACATTCTACGACTGAGCGGTTGGTGTTGCTGCAACTCGCTCTCGCTCAGTGTGTTGGCCGTGTCATTGAGAACGCTTCTGTTGGCTCAGTGCCAGCATTTGAGATGCTGTCACTGAGCTGATGTCTACTCGGCGTGAGGCGCCCGAAAGCGGCTCAGAACGATCTGTGAACATAAACGTCATAATGATATGGCATTTAACTTAGGACGGTGAATCTGCTAATATATATATAATACATCACATGGAACGTTTGCCCGTCAGGGATAACCATGTACTATTGCACGTTGCTCGCTAGAGTTTTACTTTTCCTTTCTAGTTTCTTTCTTTCTTATATCAGAGATTATCGGCGGAAAGTTTGGAAACTTCTACATGACAAATGGATCTTCGGGCAGTGACTGTGATGTTTCTGCTTCTTCTCAGGAGGTGTCTAGCACAAGGTCTGTGTGGATTTGTGTGTGTGTGTGTGTGTGTGTGTGTGTGTGTGTGTGTGTGTGTGTGTGTGTGTGTGTGTGTGTGTGTGTGTGTGTGTGTGTGTGTGTGTGTGTGTGTGTGTGTGTGATGATTTGCTCATGTTTGGAGATACAGCCATAGCCTACATATTATAAGAGGGAAAACAAAACCCAAAAAAAGAACTTGGATAATAATAATGTTTAATTATCACAATATACATGTATAAACAAATATACTATTTTAATTTTTACAATGTACTTCACAGGGCCTGATTCCCGTGGCACAGAGTTTTTCATCGCCTTCTTAGAAAATCCGTGAGCCTCTCTCTCTCTCTCTCTCTCTCTCTCTCTCTCTCTCTCTCTCTCTCTTTGATGCGAGCTCCAAAAACCCTGGCGATTGACAGAGTTTGAACGAGACACGATGAACTGCATCCTCAGATGGGCGCCGGTTGACACAGCACAGTTTTCAGAACTATGTGAAGACCTTGAGAAAGACCTGGTTGTTTGTGCACTAATGGTGCGATATTTTTAGGCTGATGGTTGGGGAGGCCTGATAGTTTCTGACAGATTGTGACTGCAGGAGAGTAAGACACTGTACGCTATAGTATGGCCTTACATTGTGCACTAAAATAACTTTGACTGGACAGACAGTTTTCAAGTGCGTTGGTATCCAAGCGCTTGTCTTGAACTGTTTTGTACATTTCACATGCTTTTGCTACCAGATGTTACTGTAATTCCCCCCCCCCCCCCCTCCTTTCACATGTGAATGGGCAAAAATGCCTGCACATTAAACTTCTTGAGTCTTAAACTTCTTGAGAGTCTCTGATGCGAGCTCCGTTCCGCAGTCACCGTAACAATGTATGAAAGGCGGAACGTATTTTGGGTCGGCGAAGCTTACGCCAGCCAGTGGCGGGATATGTAGGGCAAGCATTTCAATGGCCGAAAGTCTGTGGATACTGAGGTGAGAGAAAATTCGCTTGGTGGCTGCATAATTTCAGTCATCTGTACAGCGAAATTGCCCCAAACGGTCCCGTCACATGTGTTGTAAAAACCAGTCGTCCGTTTTCGTGTTCGTTAAAACCAGCTAGCAGCATTTGTGACAGGATTTTTGGTACAGCCCTCGTGGAGTAGAATCATACGATCTGGTTCTTGCGTAGATCTCCTAGTCTACTCTATATACGTGTAGACATGAGTCTGATACAGATTTTTCTGTGTGGTATCTCATCTAGGAGAGTTTTCTTGGTTGTTGTTGTTGTTGTTGTTGTTGTTGTTGTTGTTGTTGTTGTTGTTTGTTGTTGTTGTTGTTTTTTGTGTGTGTGTTTTTTTTTTTTTTTTTTTGGGGGGGGGGGTTACTAATGTTTAATTGTGTATGTTTCTGTTTTTGTTTTGTTTTGGTTTATGGTTCATTTTGGTTCATTCCATCGCTATTGCAAAATTTGCCCCATGGATTTTTAGATTGTTGTTACCCGGTATGCATGTATGTATGTGTGTGTGTGTGTGTGTGTGTGTGTGTGTGTGTGTGTGTGTGTGTGTGTGTGTGTGTGTGTGTGTGTGTGTGTGTGTGTGTGTGTGTGTGTGTGTGTGTGTGTGTGTGTGTGTGTGTGTGTGTGTGTGTGTGTGTGTGTGTGTGTGTGGCTTTGTTTTGCTTTGTCTAGTTTAAGAATGTGTGTATATTCGTTGTTTTCCTTATGGTGAGCATTTCTTTTGGATGGAGTGATTAATATTCAATGCCTCTAGGGGGTCCTGAATAAAATTCTACTTCTACTTCTACTTCGTATTTTTAGTTCTCTGAAATTGTTTTGCATTTTTTGTTGTGTGAGTGACTGTACCTGTGATAACACGACAACACATAACATTCCTATGTTTTATTGGTTTACTGCAATGAAACACATGCCAATAAACGATTATTATCTTATTATCGACGTAGATAAATTCAGATTTATTTGTTTGTTTGTTTGTTTTTTCCTCAGTCCCTTTCAGTCGGAGCCTCCTACAGACATGGAGCTTTTTATCGTCACTACCTCCAATACCCCCGCTGACGTCACTGTGACAGCACCACTTTATGACGCAACTTTCTCAGAATCTGTGACGGTGTCTCGCGGGACGGCCCAGACAGTCGTCATTCCTAGTGGTATTAGGGGTGTCGATGTGGAGAAGGTGAAATTTCCTTCCTTCTTTCTTTCTTTCTTTGTTGTGGGGCGATCGCTGGAGTAGTGGTAACACCATTGCCAGAGGGCTGGGGGTTCGAGTCCCGCTTGGGACTTCTAATATGTGGCCTAGTTCCCGCGGGCCAGATGGGAGCCGGGATAGCCGAATGGTACAGCGTTGGACTGTCGATGCTTGGGTCGTGAGTTCGAATCCCGGCTGACACCAAATATTTGTGCTGACCTTTCTCTCGTTGACCCGTCTTTGGTATCACCCATACGTGGTGGAATAGGACGTTAAACTCCCAAACACCCACCCACCCCTCCGGCCGGATATGTTATACTTTAAAGTCGTTGGATACTTGATTACCAAACGCACTATATTATTATCTCCGCAGACTGGGAAGGGGGTGTGGGTACAGTCGACCGAAGAGATTTCCGTGTTTGCCGTCAACAAGGAATCCAAGTCAACGGACGCTTACATAGCGTTGCCCGTGGATGTCCTGGGCATGGAGTACTACGCGCTGACGTACGAGAAACAGGCTGAACTGGCGGTCGTGGCCACAGAAGACAATACTGACGTCACTATCACGTGGCCGTCTGGAGCCAGTGTAACTTACGACGGTCAGAATTACGGGTACGTCACCGTTTGTTTGTTTGTTTGTTTGTTTGTTTGTTTGTTTGTTTGTTAGCGAGGAGGTTCTTTGTTGTTTTGTTTTGTTTGTTTGTTGTGTATGTTTGTTTTTGCTTTGTTCTTTTTAAGTTGTAGGATGGGGCAGATTTTGCTACGGGCAGCAGCAAGTTTCAGTGATAGAAAACAAAACTGTGACGTTTCTCCAGACAATATCTACTTTCACGCACACAGTGACGTAACGAAATCTGCGTCATAGGGGATGTAGTTGTAGCTATGTCCTAAACCATCTCCTTGAAGTGTTTTTTACTTTGAGATTAAATGGGAAGTCACCTTCTCCAGACCTAGTTTTCAAGATTTTTCTCTTGCTGCATTTTTAGAAGATTTATCGCCCATTTAAAAAATCGGTCATGTTACATATTTGACGAAAAAGTTGTTCAAATGCTGTCATTTTCTAGACTTTGGAAGTTCATCCAATTATGTTGACTGTATTCGTAGCACAGCTCTGTAGCTCTGACAGATTTTGTGTTAAGAAAAAAAATATTGCCGAGGTAAGGGCGATTTGCATGTAGAGCCAGATATCTATTAAAAAAAAAAATTAAAAAAAAATTAAAAAAAACATAAAAAGATTCCTCCAAATTACTCATCATCCCGGCATTTTTGTCACGTGTAACAATTGCACATATGACAGGAACTACTGCACTATTATAGCTTTCGTATTAAGAATAACAGAGCTGTTCGATAAACATTTTTTTTCAAATTTCTGCCAGAAGCACCGGTCAAAAGATTTCCAATCTTGCGATTTCGTACGCACAATTCAAGGTATTCAAGTCTACGTTTCACCAGCCCTCTAGATGTTCCAGATTTTATGTAAAAATTAATTCGGTCAGGGAAGTCACAAAAGCAACAGGGACATTACAAGACATGAACATTCAACAAACATCCTCTGGTAGACGAGCGGTGTGAGGCTGACGTCAAATGTTTAGTTCACAGACAAAATCTGCAAATATCGTCACGACATTTCGCCAGCCCTCTGCATCTTACAGATTTCATGTAAAAAGTAATTCAGTCGGGGAAGTCACAACACCAACAGAGAAATCACAAGACATGAACAAACATCTTCTGTCACACGACGGACATGCGTGAAGCTGACGTCAAATGTTTAGTTCACGGAATTGACGTCATCTCTCTCTCTCTCTCTCTCTCTCTCTCTTTTCCCCGCCTCCACCCCACTCTGTATGACGACCTGCGTGATACTGACGTCAAATGTTTAGTTCACGGAATTGACGTTTTACCTCTCTCGCGTAAGATTCTGGATCCACTATGGTGTAGCGGATCTAGGGTCTTCGGTAGGTCTTACAGATTTGAAAACCCAAAAAACAACAACAACAACAACAACAAAAAACACCGGCAACAATAACAACAAAATAGCACGAAATCGGGATAAACAACTTAATGGGATGGGACCATTCCTCTTTGTTTGTTGTTGTTTTGTTTTTGTCTCGTTTGTTTTGTGTTTGGATTTTGGGATGTTTTTGTTTTAAGTTCGTTCAATCGTTTGGCTGGTTGGTTGGTTGGGTTTTTTTGTTTTGGTTTTGTTTTTGTTATGTTTTTACGAGTATTTGTTTTGTTTTGTTTTTTTGTTTGGTTGTTGTTGTTGTTTTTGTTGTTTGTGGTTTGTTTGGTTGTTTTTTTTTTGTTTTTGTTTTTTTGGGGGGGGGTTGTTTGTTTGTTGTTGTAGGTTGGTGGGTGTGGTTGTTGTTGTTGTTGTTGTTGTTTTTGGGGGGATGGGGGAGATTAAGCAAGGGGTGAGAAAGGGAAAGAGGAGGGACTTGGTGGTGGTGGTGGTGGTTCCGTCCGTTTTGTTTGTTTGTTTGTTTGTTTCGTGAATGTTGTTGTTTCCTATAACGATATACTTCTTTGTTACAGATTTTCATTGTTGTTGTTGTTGTTGTTGTTGTTGTTGTTGTTGTTTTGTTTATTGGCGGGGGGGAGATTGTTGTATTGTAAAGAAAAATTTCTTTCTTGTAGCTTTCCCGTACCTGGATGGGGTTCAGTGTTAAATAAAGGTTTCTCCTTTCTTTTCCCTCAAACCCCCATCTCCCGACCTCCAAAACTTCCCAACACAGATCTGGTGACACACTCTCCCTGACGCTAAACAAGTTCGAAGTGTTCCACGCTCTGGACAGTCGCGCCTCCGCAGACTTCACTGGAGCCCACATCACCTCCAACAAACCAGTGGCGGTTGTCAGTGGCAACAGGAAGGTCAAGGTCCCTACGGACAGCGCCAGCGGCTCTGCCGACCACCTGACGGAGATGATGCTGCCCTTGGACACGTGGGGTAAACAGTTCATCACCAGCAGCTCGCCGGATCGGACAGGAGGTGACGTCTACAGGTAGGAACATGGGATGGGGCGGCGGTCGGTGGTCTAGTGGTTTAAGACTTTGTCACCCATGCGAGAGATCAGGTTCGAGTCCCACTTGGGGACGAAGAATTTTTCTTCCTCGTACGTGGCACCGTTCATTCAGGCCGATCGTCGGGGGTTCTCTCCAGGTACGCCAGCTCCCCCCCCCCCCCCCTCTGCTTTAGAAATGGTTCAGCCCACAAAACTGAAAAAAAGCCATTTCTAAAAATTCCGAAACTTAATTAACTTGCTGAGCTGGCCCTTTGCACCACGTGATTGTAATGTGTTCATGTCCAGTGTGTGAGAGAATGCGTGTGATTCATGTGAGCGTGCGTGTTGGCTTTAGCTAGCGGCGATCTCATCCAAATTTAATATTATATATGGGATAAAGCGCCTATATTAATGTGCTTATTATTATTTTTATTATTGGTGGGTAGGATACAACCACAGACGTATAGAGATAGACGCACCGCGGTGCCGGAAAAGTGACGCCGCCGCGCGCCATGTTGCTAGTACCTGGAAGTGCCAGCTGTTTACATAGCGCGCATAGCATTGGCCAGACGCTATCAGCTGTTTACATAGCGCGCATAGCATTGGTCCGCTTTATCTTACGTCACATTTCTGATGACGTCTTTCTAAAGAACTTTGTATTTCGAACGAGGCGTCCTATACACAGAGCCTCTGAGTTCTGGTATTAGTAAGATGGCGGCGATAGCGACACCCGCAAGCAGCGGTGGCAGCGTGCGGCGGTGTGTCTATCTCTTTACGTCTGTGGATACAACAGAGAGAGTGGATAGGGGAGGAGGGAAACCACGGAGAAGCAACGCCGAGGCCTCGCTACGCACTGCTTCTTTTTTTTTGCGTCCGTTCCAAAACCTTTTCTTTTTTTCTTGTGGTTGGTTAAAGTGTTAAGTTTTGCAGTTTTGTTTGATGATGATGATGATGATGATGATGATGATTATGATGATGATGATTGGCCATTTGTATAGCGCGAAAAAACTTCCATGCAGTAAGCATGCTCACGGCGCCTTTGTTTCAATGTAAAATTCAGATTTACAGATTTATAGGGTTTTTTTAATATCTAAAATCGCTTCTTTCCTTTTTTTTTTTTTTTTTTTTTTAGGTTTCTAGCGGCGGAGGACAACACCATAGTGAATCTGAGCGGCGGGTCTAGTTTGACGCTTAATGCTGGGGAGTTTGCGGTATGTTTATATGTCGTCTGGTCTTAATAATAATAATAATAATAATAATAATAATAAAAATCATAATAATAATAATGTGTGTTGTGTAGGCGCTTTACCCAGTTTCTTGAATGGGCTCAAAGTGCCGCGAGCTGAACCCAACACGCACGCTCACGTGAATCACACGCATTCTTTTGTCATTTTACGATGTCATGTTATGATGTATCATAGCTGTGTGTATGTAACGTGTATGTGACGTCTATTTCATACATGTGCATGTAATGTGTAATGTATTTTTCATTTGTACCTCATGTGCATGTATTGCCACTATACTAGCTATTGTGAGGCGCCCAGAGCTCCAGCAGGAGGTTGGGCGCCAGACAAATCCTTATTCTTATTATTATTCTTTCACACTGACTGGACATGAACACATTACAATCACGTGGTGCGAAGTGCCAGCTCAGCTATTTAAATTTGGGAAATCAGATTTGCATTTATTTTCAAATTTTGTGGGCTGAACATTTCCAAAGCACGGGGGGGGGGGGGGGAGGAAGCCGGAGTACCCGGAGAGAACCCCCGACGATCGAAAAATTCTTCGTCCCGAGTGGCACTCGAACCTGACCTCTCGCACTGGTGACAAAGTCTCTTAACCACTAGACCACTGACCGCAAACGACAGCTTTCTGGAACAGTTGCAGTAGAGAGTGTGCCTGCACGCTCCAAAATTAATAATGACAAGTAGAGCTCTGCATGCAATACCGCTGTGCGAACGCAAACTTCAAACGGCCCGAAATGTCATCTCCTCAACTGGTGACCGTAACACTTTTATTTAACTCTTTGGAGACACGTGTGAGGACAGTCAACAGGCATCACTTTCGTCTCTTGTCTTCTGTGTTTTGATTGCCCGTAGACGCCGAGATTGAATTTTTACATCCGGTCCACGGTCAAAGAGAAGCAACTCTACTGTATCTCTACTGTATCTCTGCTGTTGTTACCCCCCCCCCCCTCCTTTACGTGTCTTAATTCTTTCATGACTTTCGCTGAGTTGTTATGGAGCGGATGCGTTTGTGAGTGCGCACCGGGCTTGCGCTCAAAATAGACTTGAATTGGTTCTGATTTGAAGAACGGCTGGATGTATGTTCTGTTAGCATGTCAAAGTTATATCACTAAAATTAAAAAAAAGACAGAAATGAACTTAACCTTCTCAGTTGCGCGTTTAATTGACAATCGACAGGATTTGGACATAGCCACGGGCGAATATCAAGAAGTGACGTCAGACAAACCCATCCTGGTAGCCATGTTTTCCAAAACGCTAAACGGGGACGGGCCAAGAGGCGGTGACCCGGCCATGACCCTCATTCCGCCAGTGCTGCAGTTCGCCTCCGACAACACGTGGTCCACGATCCAGCAGCCGGATGGCTCCGAGTTCGACAATAAGATCTCTGTGGTCATTGACACGGACCAGATCTCCGGCCTCCGTTTGGACGGTCAAACTATCACGTGGGAGGATCAGACGGTGATTTTTTTTTAATTCTGTTTTTGAGGGGTTTTTTTCATACAGTGACAATACAACAATCACAAGACGTAACAAATGAGATGAAGGATATACACTTGAAAGGAGGTGCACCTGAAAAAGTAAATTTGTGATCATATATAAATTTGTCTGTATGCAAGTATGCATGACATGTAAGACTGGATACACCCCCACAGATACTAACACACCCACATCCACACGCACAAAGGAAAGGAGAAAAAGAGAAAAGAAAAAAGAACAAAAAAGGGGAGGGAATGTAGGCTGGGGGGGGGGGAGGGGGAAGTGGGGGGGGAGTGGGGGCAGAGAGGGCAGTAGAGCCTATAACAACTTCTCTGAGATTAGAAAGTGCAGGAACGAGGTAGGCAATTTCTAAGAAACTAGTCGCAAATATAGGGTCCATTGTATACAGAATTATTTTAGATTGCCGTAGGTCATGCCCAGACGGTGAGATTTAGGCTACACTGACAATATACAGATACGGATTTCCTAGGACAATGCTATATATTCTTATTAAACGTAAGCGCTGCGCATGACAACCTAGAAATGCTTAAAACTCACCCAAAAATCACAAAAATCTAGCAGCCAGACTCACTTATAGGGTAAATTTCAACAAATTCCAATATTCCACTTTTTGCAATGGTAGCAGCGACCACCTGCCCCCTTATTCCTCTGTCGTCTGCTAGCCGGCTCTTGTGCCAGGCGCGCATGAATACAACAAATAGTCCTAATAAAATAGGACAAAGTTTGAAAGTAAATTAACAACCCCAAAATGATCTTTTGCACACTTTGACCATGTTTTCCTGTGTTCTGTCACAGCATAATTATCATAATAGCTTGGTGTCATTAACAATATCAGGCAGTGACTGGATCGGACAAGACTCATCTGTGGGCGCGGGTGGACCCAGGATCTCACAACATCTACCACACGGATCCCACAGCGACCTTCATGGCAGCTGCTACTGGGACGGCGCCGGCCAACTCGTATGCTTACCTTGCAGGCCTGAGAATGTCTCCCATCAACACGGTGAGAACAAGAATAGAAAACCGCGGATAATAATGTTTCTCAGGATGTTGGTAGTGGCATTGTTGTCTTTGCTGCTGCTGGCTGTTTGGTTGTTTGGACTGGGGGGAAGGGGGGGGGGGTAGCACCACTTTCCACCACATAAGCGTGATATCGTAGACAGTCACGGAGGGGGGGTGGGGAGTGCACGTATGTGTGTGTGTGTGTGTCGGGGGGAGGGGTTGGGGGCATGTGTGCGTGTGTTTGTGTATGTGTGTCTGTGTGTGTGAGAGAGAGAAAGACACACAGACAGACACACAGACAAGCAGAGATATTATGGGGGGGGGGGGGGGAGTGATTCGTAAAACACACACACACACACACACACACACACACACACACACACACACACACACACACACACACACACACACACACACACACACAACCCACCTCAGCTGTTGTCACAGTGAATCGAAATTTGAGGGATTGTTGCCGATGTCAACAGGTGTGCGTGAACAGCACTATGGTTCCCGGAGACATCGTAGATAACGACTGCGACGAGAAAATCGATGAGGAAACACTTAATGGTGTTGGTATGTATTAAGGACTCCGTCTGTGTGTGTGTGTGGGGGGGGGGGGGCAGTAAGTGGGTGCGTACGTGCTTGTGTGTGTGTGTGTGTGTGTGTGTGTGTGTGTGTGTGTGTGTGTGTGTGTGTGTGCGTGCGTGCGTGCGTGCGTGCGTGCGTGCGTGCGTGCGTGCGTGCGTGCGTGCGTGCGTGCGTGTCACTGTATGTTACGGTTTCGAAATTTGTAGGTTTCTCTGTAGCTCAGCGGTGTGACACAAACGGTCCGCCGCGACCCTTTGGGGACCCGGAAGGGTAGAGCGGTACAGCGTTGGACTTTCAGTACTCGGGTGGTGCGTTCGAACCACGGCTGGGGCCAAATATTTGTGCCGGCCATTTTCTCGATGCCGCGTCCTTCATAACACCCATGTGGTGGAACAAGGTTGTGCGTGAAACACTCAAACAAACTCGTAACCACCTATTCACGACCCTGAGTTGCTTGTAACAGTGAGGGAAAACTGTGCCAGTTCACCCGGCGGGTCTCAGATCAGGTTCTGCAACGATCAAGACTTGAAAGACAAAAGCTCAAGAGGCACCTCTTCTCTCAGTTCTAATTTTGGTTGTTGTTGTTGTTTGTTGTTTGTTTTGTTTTTTTTAAGGGGGGGGGGTGTCTTTATTATTATTATTATTATTATTCTTTCTTTTCCCTCCCGTACCCGGCAAAGGCGCTGTGAGCATGCAGTATACACTGACGTTTTCGTTGCGCCCTAGAAATGGCCCATCATCATCCTCGTCATCGTCGTCGTCATCATCATCATCATCAGGACGATGATGATAAATGTTTATCGAACATGTGATCTTTTTCTTTTTCAGATGATGATGGCGACGGTGCCATAGACGAGGATCTCGCGCTTCCGCCGAGAAGTATGTGAACATATCAGTACTGCTGTTGTTGTTGTTGGTGGTTGTTGTTGTTGTTGTTGTTGGTGGTGGTGGTGGTGGTGGTGGTGGTGGTGGTGGTGGTGGTGGTGGTGGTGGCTGTTCTGTTTTGATCTTTTTATCAGAAATATTTTGCGTTGTACAAATAAAAGCGACATAAAAGGGACAGAAACCACTTAACTTTCACAAAGGACGGCAAGGGTCAACGTTTCGGCTTTCGCCTTCCTCAGGACACAAACAAATGGGACATAACTTCAACAAACAAAAGGTAACTCTGCTGACATACTGACATACACGGCGCGGGGGAAAAATTAATTAATTAATTAATTAATTAATTTAAAAAATAAAAATAAATAAATAAAATAAAACGGTGGGGGAGAAAAGGACCAGAAACAATAGTAAAAACATCACAACAATTTGCAATTTGCGTTGTAATTAAAATGTCCGTTCCTTTGCAGCGGACGGGCAGTGGGGCAGCTGGAGTGACCCCGGCCCGTGTTCAGTGGACTGTGGAAGCGGATACCAGATTCGAACCCGAGCCTGTGACAACCCGGCCCCCGTCAACGGCGGACTAGACTGTGTGGGAGACTCCACAGAGCTCGTTCCCTGCAACAGTGGACCATGTAACAGTTTTTTGTCAACATCATGATGATGATCGTGTGTGTGTGTGTTTATGTGTGTGTGTGTGTGTGTGTGTGTGTGTGTGTGTGTGTGTGTGTGTGTGTGTGTGTGTGTGTGTGTGTGTGTGTGTGTGGAAACAGAAAGTTTCCTTTCAATTGTTGTTCGTGTTTTCTTTTTCCTTGTTGTTGGTTGGTAGTGGCGGTGATGCTGTTTGTTTTTGTTTTGTTTTGTTTTGTTTGTTTTTTTGCTGTTGTTGTTGTTGTTTTGTTTTGTTTGGGTTTTTTGTTTTGTTTTGTTTGTTTGTTTGTTTTTTGGTTTTTTTTGTGTTTTTTTTTGTGTTTTTTTTTTGGGGGGGGGGGTGGTTTTGTTTTGTTTGTTAGTTTGTGTGTGTTGGGTATTTTGTTTTGGGGTTTTTTTTTGGTTGGTTTCGTTTTTGTGTGTGTGCGTGTTTTGTTTTTGTTTGTTTTTTTGTTGTTGTTGGGTTTTTTGTTTTGCCTTGTTTTTGTCTGTTTGTTTGTGTGTGTTTTTTGGGTGTTTTTTTTTTTTTTTTTTTTTTGGGGGGGGGGGGTCGTCTTTTTTTTTTTTTGTTTCTGCTCCGACTCTTCGCCAGCTCCAGTGGTATTCCTCCCAGGTTATGGATGGATTCCACGGAGGGCTCGGAAGCTGGGGCAATTTTCATGATGAGGATGATGGTGTGGAGGTTCATGTGGTTTGAGACTGCGTGACAGGGCCGCATTCCGCGCGCTTCCTGTTATAAGTATCCCAGCGTTAACCAGGCCCGGCAAGCAAGTAGGGCACCTGCGGTGCCGTCCGTGTAATCATCCACATCATGAGATGTGTCATAACAAGGGAAGCACCCCCCCTCCCCCCCCAAAGTCACACCCCAGGAGTGGGTGAGTCTCGGCTGTGTGACAACACAGAGCCCATGGTAAGCCCGTTCTGGATAGGAGCCGACCAAAGGAGGTAGAATCCCGCTCGCCTCGGCCGCCAGGATTCGAACCGGGTCTCCCGGTCCATGGTCCGAAGTACTAGCCATTACACCACGGGGGTCGGTTAGTAGTAGTAGTAGTAGTAGTAGTAGTAGAAGTATTAGTAGTAGTGATATTATTATTACATGTCCTGTGTGTGTTTGTTGATGCTGACAGGTTCACCAGGCCCACTGTGTGCAAAGGGCAAACAGCGGTGTCTGTCGGGTATCACGTGCAACACAATCACCCGCTTGTGTCCTTGCCCCAGCGGCCTGTCGGGTAATGGCTACATTGAGTGTGTACTACCTGGTGAGTTTGCGTTTCTTCAGATGCTGCTAGTCTTGTGTGTGGCTGTCGTTGTTTGCGTGCTGTATTAATTTCTTGGCTTGCCGTGAGGTTGCTGTTCGTTTCTTTCGGCTACCTGAAATCAGGTACAGGAATTCCCTACCCACAAAAACACTTTCGGGTTTTATTGTCTGTTTTTGTTTGTTTTTGTTGCTGTTGTTGGGGTTTTTTGTTTGTTTGTTTCGATTTGTTGTTGTTGTTGTTGTTTTGTTTGTTGTTATTTTTTTAGTTGTTGTTTGTTTTGTTGTTTTTTGTTTGTTTTTTGTTTTTGTTTTGTTTTTGTTTTTTGTGGGTTTTTTTAATTGGGGGAGGGGAGGGGGGCGCCGTTTGTGAAAGAGACGGGTCTTACAATGATGTATTTAACGATTTTACTTCCTTGGAACCTGGCCTTAATGACCAGCTGGATTAAAACGAAATGTTGACCTCTTGATTGTACATCGATCTTTCCATGGGGGGTTTCGGGATAATTACTACGATACCCAGTTCATGGATGTGGACTGGATCTAGTCATATGTGTATCATAGTTTTGGGTTTTTTTTTAATTATAATTATTATTTACTTTATTTTATGCTTGTGATGCATATTGTGATGATGCGTTTTATATGCTGATTTTTAAATGCGTCATCATACAAATTTCCGCAAGGGATAACTAAAGATGTCAGTACTGATCGAAAACGAACATACTTGCATGCAGGTCAGAGCCTGTGTTACGCGGAAGGTGACCCCCATGTGCACAGTTGGAGCGGGGAGGTGGCAGCAATCAATTTACCCTGCTGGTACCGACTGGCGCAGTTTGAGACTCCTATCACTACACCCAGCGGCCTGGAATACGACACGTGCTCCATAGACGCCCAGGTGTGTGGTTTTCTAGCCTGCCCCAGAACGAAGCTACAGTTGCATGCTGTAGCCCCAAGTCCTTCCACTGCCATTTCTAGGCGACGTTTGGTGGTGGTGGCGGTAGTAGTAGTAGTAGTAGTAGTAGTAGTAGTAGCAACAGTAGCGGGAGTGGCATCACGAGAACTGACTGACGCCGTTATCGTGATAGATGTAGAACCCGTCACTGAGGTAGACGTCTGTGGAGTATAGGGCGCGGAATTGGACATAATTCTCCTAAACGTTAACTGAAGTAGCGTTACGGTGGGGTTTAGGCACCAATACGACGAACCCTGCACCTGAACCCTAACCGGCCCTACATCTCACCCTAAACTGACCTATTTCTCTAACCACTGACATAAGCGTAACTCTAAACCTAACCCAAACCTATTTCTCACCTGAAACATAACCCTAAATCTCTCCCTGACACTAAACCTACCCTTAAACCTAACCCTAAACCTCGCCCCGTTAAGTTCAATGCTATTTCACGTTTATTTCGCTAAGGAGAGTTATACTGATCTATTTCCGCGCCCCATAGCGGAGCTAGGGTGTATGTGGTCATCTCACCTCAAGTTTTATGGTGACGAGCAGAGATTTCTGCTTGCGTGTTTCTGTCCGAGTGAGGACACGAGCCGAACAAAAAAACAAAAACAAAAAAAGCAAAGGCATGTTGTGGCCGTATGTGACACGAGGAATTACTGAGGAAAAACGCCCTTTTCGGTCGTGTTCGATGTTTGTTCGGACTAATATCTGATATCACACGGGACGGTGTTTATAGTCCGAACAAACATCGAACATGGTGGTTTTCCATGTGTTTCAGGATGACATGACCCTTACGCTTTTTTTCTGTTTTGACTGATCATGCTCCTGTTCTGTACGTCATTCAGGCCGTAAATGAGCTGACGAATGACGGTCTGTACTACGTGAGGTCCGTAAAAGTTGACATTGCCTTCGTGAAGTACGTCAACGGGAATCCTCAGTACCTAGGCGCCACTGAGACCTTCACCATCACTCGCAATGACATCAGTACGGTAAGGCTGAACAGAAAATGACTACTCAACTTGCATCTGACTTTACAAATTTTCCTGATAAAAGCGCAATATTGAAAAAAAACTAAATATGCTAAAATAAAATAAATAAGCATGTGTGAACTCTTAGATAGTTGCGGTCTTTCAGTATCTGATCATGATTCGAGTTCAAAATACTTTATCTAACCCTCGAGGGGCAATTTAATGCTCAGGCGGGCTAGAGAAAATGCTATTTTAGTGCACTCTGTTGTACAGTATAGTACTGTCTTGCCCTGCAATATACATGTACCTAACGCACTGGTCTGTATTACCGTGTCTCCCCCCCCCCCCCCCATCGTTTTGCTATCATGGCCAAGGCTCACAGCAAATGATGTCGCGCAGGTTATGTCATGGCACAAATTACTTGTATTGTTTTTGTTAACGATGTAGGGCTTAAATCGTGAATATTTTTCTATTTCAGGCGACAGCAGGGACAAACCCATGGCCGAAGGCGGGAACTGTTGTCAATGATGTTGCAATTATCCCTTCCTGGGATGACGACAATGACTTCGCCATCTTGGAAGTTGACCAGTGCAACTTCCGGGTCAAGTTCAGACCCTATGTCCCTGGAGAGTCCATACCGATGGTGTGTGTGTGTGTGTGTGTGTGTGTGTGTGTGTGTGTGTGTGTGTGTGTGAAGGTACCAGTGTATGAGCATTTTCCGGCGTGGAGTTGCGCACATCTAGCAACGTATTAGTGCTCATGTTACAAGGCATGTATTCCAGTGTTGGTTGTCAGTATGTTTAAACTGGGGTGGGGTCTGATTTTTTTTTCCCTCGCTCCAGGAACATGCACGCTCATGAACACATGCTCTTTAGTTAACCCGACATCAAGGCATCTGATTCTGGAGACGTCACAAGGCCCCTGGCCGGGGTAAATGCTATATTTTGTATCTTTCGTTATCTCTCTCTCTCTCTTTGTATGACAAGCTGCCTGAGGCTGACGTCAAATGTTTAGTTCATGGAATTGACGTTTTGTTCTCTGGATTCTGGATCCCCTATGGTGTAGCGGATCTAAAGTGTTCGGTAGGTCTTACAGATTTGAAAGAAAGGAAAGAAAACAAACCAAAAAAAACACAGGCAACAATAAGAACAAAACAGCACGAAATTGGGAGAAACAATTTTATGGGGTGGGGCCATTCCTCCTTGTTTCCTATTGAGTTTTCTACATTCTGTCACTCAAGCTACTTAAGTTAATTCTGAAGGGAGACTCTGATATATAGAGTATTGCATTTTATTTTATATTGTGATATGTTACGAGAACATCAAAACAAAAATAAAACATTTCTGCTGGGCCTTTGACGTATTAATTTTGTGACTGATCAATTAGCACTAGACTACAACATGAGCCATACCATGTCACCAGCTGCTAACTGGTAAAAATATCCATGAAAATTTGACAAAAGTGAAACAAAGCTGTCCTAAAGTTAAGAACTTTCTAATGCTTTCTTTTGAGTCATGAGGTCAAGGTACTCTTTCTTCAGACTGCACAGCTTGTGCTTCAAATTTGCGATGTGCACTGTTGTGTCCACTGCTTGCCGAAAGCTGGCTTGGCTCTGACGAAGATGAGGTGACACTAAAACACCAAACAGACGTAATGGATCTTTGACTCCACATTCCCCAGTAGAATTTGGCTGCTCTGTTTTGCTGTCCATTTCTTTCTGCTGACCAACATTTTCTACTGTGTCAGCATTTGTCTTCTTCAAATTTCTTCTGCGGATATTATCCTTGTCTGAATCTTTTTGACTCTCTGTTTTATTTGATCCTGCTCTTCTGTTGTCCACAACCTTCATGCTAATGCTCAAGCCACCATCATCTGAGTCAGCTTCATCTTCTTTACCTGTGGTACTGCTAGCTTCGACCTCTACCTCAACAACAGGGTGTAACTCAAGTTCATTTTCAGCAAACTGCAGTGCACCAACATTCCTGGTCCCACCCATGGAATAGCGAGCTCGGGAGAGACTGAGGAATCCGTCCCGCATCATTCGCTCCAGACTGGCCTGCTGTTGATACAGAGACTGTAGAACATCAAAGAACTCCAGCACAACATTATCCAGTGACTCCTTGACCTTCTTCTTGTCTGTCTCCATGTTGTTACGTGTCCACACAGATCTGAAAAAAAAAGAAGAAGAAATTGTATCTGTAAATGCCATACGTACATCTTTACATGTATATCATCAGTGTGTGGTAAATGCTTCCACTTACAGGTTAGGCGCTCTCAACATGCGTGCATATACACTAATAACCTATGTATGTAACCATACAATTAATAAGCAAATCATCACAATCACAAGGAACTACATCAGGTCCAGTGAGGGGGAATTTGTACTCAAACTGCAGTACGTCAAAAACAAGATCTGGCCACAAACTTTTCATCTAAAAGAAACATGATGCAGGCTGACAGGTGACCTATGAACAAACATGGACTCTCATTCTCTCTGAACATTTTTCCCATGGTATGCATATCTCTAGTTTTTTTATGTTTTGTATGTGCACGGCCGAGTACGACGTCGGGCATCCCGATTCACCCAAATCTCGTCACTTCTACCCTGTCATACGCAGATGGTCATAAAATATGACACTGCATATCTTCACTCATGGTCTTATCTGTTTGAAAGCAGAGAGCAAAAACTTAGTTAAGGCTGACACTCATACAACGGCTATTTCTAACAGAAATCCTGATTATCATACAATGGTTATGGCAAACCACAATAACGATTATAATATGTGTAATCTGAACAAACCTGCTAGTGCTACCACCAAACGAAAGGAGCAAGTTGCCTTACAGCTGTCTCCCCCTAAAAAGTCGCGCGGGCATTTAAACGATAGTCCAAATAAACCAGACCCATCTAAAAATATGTTTTGTAAAAATATATCGAAACAAAGCAATTCGATGAAAAATACTATTTATTTATCAAAACTGGGATTGAGATATAAAATCTCTGTTTTGTTTTAAACTCTATTTTTGTCCGATCCTGTCTTTAGTTTTTCAGGGGCCATAACTGAGAAATTCGGTGCAGACGAGGAAAAAGAAGACATGGCAGCAGCAGTTTCTGAGGTTCAATATTTTGTTCTTTAGAGAAAAAATGTTTGTTTTAAATATGAATAGTGAAGCATTATGCAAGTTCATTTCCTTCCAGAAGCTGATACACAGTCACATTGCGATGCTGACCCTAGAATAGTCTGACGCCTTTGAGTGTGGATACCCGGATGGCGCAGTGGTATCGTGTACAAGAAGCCTGAGCTAGTCGGTGTACACATTGAGCAGGCGTGTGATGGCATAGCTAAAGTAAAACTGGTGGAGTTTCATTCGATGACAGGCTGGCTTCAACAAGGAACAGTTCAGGTACGTCCGTGCACACTGTTCATTGTTTGTATTAAATAGATCATGAATTCAGTTTGATTGACTGGTTATTTTTTGCACAGGGCGCAGAGCAACTTCAGCTGGAGATTGACTGGTGTGTCACACGTTTAGAGGAAAAGCTGGAAGTGAGCACACCTGGGAGTCGCAATGGTAAAAGCATAAATATGCTACAGTACCCCTGCGTAAATATTTTTGTTGTACTTTACATACATGTTGATTTGGAAATGTGACTGAGTGACTGTGAAGATTTACTGATTAACAATTGTGGATTAGTGCTGCACCTTTTTGCAAATGTAGGCCACATAAGTCTCTAGCCACTAAAGTGAAGCAAAGTAAACCATACTTATGCTATCTTGTTTGTTCTGTGATCTAAAGACATTAATTTTCTCATTTTCTCTGCAAAGCTGTGGAGGTGGAGAAAGTGCTTAGGATCCTGAAAAGTTCCAAGGCACCACTGGTGAAGAAAAGACAAGCAATGCGCAACACATTTGGTGACTACCGGCAGAAGATACGCACCATGCAGAAAAAGGCTACTGCAGGTGATTCACCCACTCAAAAATCCTCTTATGGTTGCTGTGCATGGCTTCGTTCAGTCTTTCCATTATTTAGTTCAGCCTGTATAAATGAAATACATGTATCTACCCAGTACAGTCGTGATGAAATAAATATTTACTGTGAAATATAGTGTAAGGAAGTTTTTGTTGAAAAGAAACAAAAGGCCATGATATATCATCATTGGAAACAACAAAGTCAACTTATGTTTTTGCAGCCATGAAGAAAACACAGTTTGTCCAGAGCAAAACTGCACCTGAATCGTCAAAATTCCTACGTCACAGCAAGACGTCGGGACACAGACAGATCACAGCATTGGAACCATCACCGTCAGAACCTTCAGCACACATGGAAATGCGTGTTGATGACGGGACTACGGTGACAGCAGCTGGTGATGCCACTAACCTGACCATTAATCCAGACATTTCTCATTCCGGTGGTGAGGTGACAGTTTGTGAAGGGAGCATGCATTCTCTGTCAGACAAAACAGCAGCTGTTCCTTCAGCTTCGGGGGAAAGGTACCAGTTTCATCCTTCACAGAATGAGTTCAGGTTCAACTTCAGTGCAGAGAGCTTGAAAGACCCAGATGGTGACGAGAAAAATGATTTTGTCATGAAACCTTCTGGAAATGCATTCCAGTTCAATTTTTCAGCAGATAGTGCTGAAAATGGTACATAAGAAGAAGGAGAGGGGTGTGTGCATGGTTATTGTGATTTTATCCACTTGATTGCAGAAATTTTGTTAGCCTGTAAAAAGACAGTGCTGTAAGTTTAACTTCAGTCACCCACTGTTGCTAATACTCTAACTGTACCAGTAAATGGACTTACATGTTTAGGGGCAGGCTGGTGACTGTACTGTTTGACCTTATCTGTAAATTTGTACAGTAGTGCAGTACTTCATGGTAGAAGTACAATGTACATGTACAATGCCCCCCCCCCCCCCCCCAAAAAAAAAAAAAAAAAAAGGTTCGCTCAGCATGTCAATACTTGCTTGATACAGTATGCAACTGATGTATGATGGTGTGTGTATGCATGTGTTTTGCCTGAGAATAAAATTAGTTAAAATTGCCATGCTGTCTGATTTGACACAGTATGAGAGCGATAATGCGTGTACATGTAGTCTGTTGCAAAGACATAGATTGGCTGTCTTTAACACATTCTATCTCTCTCTCTCTCTCTCTCTCTCTCTCTCTCTCTCTTCACTGAATTCCAACTGTTCTATTTTTCTCCTGCTATGTCACTCTCTCGGTGAACTCGCAGAGAAGACACGGGATACAACAGGATACAACTCCAATAGTTTATTAATAGAAGATGCGCGAAGAACAAACTCATGAAAGAGGGAGAACCCAGAACGCTGTGCAGGGCTGCTTATACTAACAGGTCAGATCTAGAACATTCCTCAACTTGGCAAGTGCGGAATCTTTCCAAGGTTACGTAATCTACTGACGTTACTGCACCAGCATGTTCTGGGATGGTGTAGAAATTTCCATCGAAATGCAGTGACTTTTCGTGATCTCTACAACACCAATCTATACATACATGTGCATGAAAACTAAAAATCACAGAAATGTCTGTTACATGTAATATAGTTATGTCTTTTAAATGAAGACATCCAAAATCTGCTGCAGTGTGTCTTGCGCAAGAAGTGAACTAGTAAATTGCATGTGCATTTGAATTACTGGTAATACCTGAAAACTGTGATCTCCATTGTTCTACATTTTCCCTTCAAACGTGTGCCTGTTATCATTTCAGTGCTGAAGCACTGAACAGATGACACTTCCCATACACCCGAAACCCTGTCAGTACCTCAGCCTGTGTTCTGCCTGTGAATTTATTCCGTTGTTCGATACACTCCGCCCTGCCTGCGTTGACCTGGAATGTAGGTGGTGATGCTGTAATGTATTGTAATGCTGTTGAGGCTGTATTATAGCACCAAAGATGCTGCGTATTGCTGTGTTCCAAAAGGTAAGTAGATAAACACCATCATTGGAAAGTATTTTGTTGGTCAGCTGCATTTCTGTTTGTTTATCGTGTCTTGAACAAAGTCTTTTCTAAGGTTGTCACTGGGTTGTAATCTGTATGCATAAATTTACATGTCTTCATAAAAATGTCTTTGTATCATTTCGGGGAGCCGGGGTGGTCGAATGGTAGAGCGTTGGACTTCTAATGCTCGGGTCGTGAGTTCGATCCCGGCTGGGGCCAAATATTTGTGCTGGCTTTTTCATCGTTGCCCCGTCTTTGATATCACCCTATGTGGTGGAAAAGGACGTTAAACCCCCAAACACCCACCCACCCTTTGTATCATTTCGAACTATACTGATCTATGCAATACTGTGTCGATATATATACCATATCACTACATTATGTAATACTGTATGTATGCTTTCCTATATTATGAAGAGAGACTGGTTATGTGAAACATTTTCCTCTTTCAGTGGATTAAGCTATGGAGCTTCATACAGTGTTTGTATGGTGTCTATGGCTTACAGTGTGATGTGTTGCATGAGCCAGGGGTGCGTCATTTTGACGTCAGGCTGCCCAAATTACCAGTGCCGAATGACTCTGTTACCACCTATATGTGTCAAGTGGTAGAGGTATGTGGGGCTTTTTTAACTAATAGTGGCAACCATCCTTTTCATCAACCATTTCCCATTCATGCCTGTTATCCCCATGCCAGGCAGTTTTCCCTTTCATAAATTATGTACTGTTGATACAGCACACAGGTCCATTCTGAGTGCTTTCAGTGCTTATGGAAAGGTTTTAAAAGAATGATGTGGGGGTGGGGTGGCGGGCTCCTGCCTAGTTGAGCATGCAGAAATGCTGGCTGCCTGCTTTACCAACTCCGGAAGACCTTCACAGTTTGGGGCTTTGTTCTTGAACTTGAAGGACTGCACACCAAACTTCCCCATCAAATGAATAGATCTCCTTTGACACTGAGTGACCACCACCACCTCTTGTGTGTCGGATTGGTTTTCATGCATGAGAACATGTTCCAGGGTCCTGTAGGAGTTAACTGTATGATGCTTTTTAAAAAAAAAGAAAAAAAGGAGATCATCACTTAATGCTGGTTGAACATTCACTACATGCATCAGATCCCAGTGCCTCTTGACAAGGACTACCATGCAGTGGCCTTCCAGCCTCTGATAACCAACAGTCAAGTCATGCACCACATGATCCTTTTCTCCTGTAGCCATGGGATCACGATGGACAACAAGGTAACAATGGTTGTTTTATAATGTTCAGTATAAATTCAGTCAATGGTCTGAGGACTTGTGCGTCAGTCTGTGCACTTGTCCATTGGCAGATACCTCAGGCTGCGGGACTTTACGTTGCTTAGTGGTTGCTTGTCCTAACCAGTAGTCAGACTTTCGATTTCAGAGTAGGGAAACATTTGTTGGCAGTGGCAGTAAAACTGCGGCCATCTTTCTTTTTGTCTTGAACAGCAACGGTCCTATGATGCAGTGCTCTAATTGTGCTGACAGTGGAACTCGCATGCATCATAGCTTGGGCAAGACAGAAAGCTTTCCATAAAATTTAATATATCTTGAATATGTTAAAGAAATTACACAATGCAGTAAGACTTTATTGTCTGCAGTGAGCAGACATGTACCTTCTTGCTTGTCCATAAAAGCAGAACTTGTGGGCAAATCTCTTTGTCTTATGTGTTGCAGCGTTTGTGTAGCCTCAGACATCATGTTATGTGTGTGTTTCGTAGTTTGTCCAGCCACACAGCTGTGGGCGGGAGGACAACTTTTGTCGATCGTGGATAGCACAATGGTCCATGGGTGTGGATGGAGTTATCTGTCCCCACAATGGGACAGGGGTGCGATTTGGGAAGAGCACAGGCACCCAATTTCTGCTGCAGATTCACTGGAACAATGCGCTGCTCGCCTCTGGACTCACTGGTAGCTAGCGGTACACATCATAATACTTTTCAGGGGGGGGTTGGTGAAGAGAGAGTTTTGGGCTGAGAACGGCGGTGATAATCAGTTTTGAGTTGAAGCAAGTTTTAGACAAAAGGATTTTATATGTGTGTGTGTGAAAAAAAACACCTGAGTGTGTGTGAAAATTGTGATATATGTGAGACACATCAGCCTTGTGTTTGGAAACATAACACATAACATCCCAGCCCTGTTCACAAATACCTTAAAATGTCTTAATACTTTTTGTTTTAATTTCACTGTTTATGTCATCTCTTTACTCTTTTGCTTTTTTTTTTTCCTCTCTCACTGCAGACAATTCTGGTATGCGTGTGTATTACACCGATGACCTTCGGCCTTATGATCTTGGACACGTACAGGTTGGTCAGCAAGATCTAGAGATCCCACCCAAGGTCACCAGGCATGCCCAGAGTGGGGGCTGCAGTGCAGAATGCACCCGCCTTATGCTACCGCACCCCATATATCTCACAAGGTCTCACATCCACATGCACTATCTGGGTGAGCACAAATCCATTTTCTAGCGCATGTGCCTACATGAACAATGTCCCATATGGTTTGTATCATTTGCTTTGTGTCTGCATATTCTGTGTGTGTTAAAGCCTCTATGTTCTGAGTTCTGAGGAGAAAAACTGACGCTTACAATGCTTTAAGGCTGTTTGCCAAATGGATAGATGCTTCTTTTGACCATCACAACTGTTTCCGTGACTTTGCAGCATCCAATAGAGAGAATTACGACTTTCATTGGCCTAACGCTTCCGTACCTGTACCACACACTGATCATCAAAGGCGCTAAAAATAGTCACCGATCAGTGTTGTCAGGCTGGGGAATTTTAGGTCATTTGGCAATTTTCAGTCAAATTTCCTATCCTTTCAGCCAAAAAAAATTTAAGTTTCAGCCATAGAGCAGTATTGCATCAGGATACATGTATGTAATGCCATGTGGGACAGTCTAACATCATTTTTGAAGACTTGCATGTCAGTACCAAGGCAGTATATTACTTTGGGGTGCCAGGAGAAGCTACTAGATGTTTTTAAAATATGCTAAACTATGTTTCCTGCAGTAGAGCATTGCCCCCGTGGTCCCCCAGCAGGACGCTGCCTCTGTACCCTGGCTTAGGTTTCAGTCTTTTTTTTTCTCAGCAATTCCCCAACGTGGTTGTCTAGTTTGTCTTCAGTCCACAAACCACATAGCGTGGTCTGCTTTGTAACGCGGTATGCATCTGCATACATAGAACAACATACATGCCAACCCAAGTCAGCACAATGTTTTCAGGTGCTATATTGTGTCCCAGATGACTGATTCTGTTGCACTAATTAAGCACATTCATTGAAACGTTTTCTGCAGTGTTGTAAACCTGACAAACGTACTGTGACTTTAAAGATCATGGAGTTACCGCAAAATCAAGGGAGTCGTTACTAGGTTGACTTTAAACTGCCTATAACCGTTCACTCAGTCAAGGTGGGGCAGGCAGGTAGCTGTAAAAATTTCTCTGGCTTTTCTGGAAAAGGAGGGTCCGACTGCCTACCTAATGGTGAGGATACATGTACATGACTTACTTCTTGTTCTACAGGGGCAGGAGGGTGGCTGGAGGTGATACACCCAGACGGCACCATCACCCAGGTGGCCAGCGACGACACCTACAACTATAACCGTCCACCTGTGCACACCCACGACAACCCTGTTACGGTCAATCCAGGTATGCTGAATACAGCATTATTTTCTCTGTAGTTTTCTTATGGCATGTGAAATATCGCTGCATGCCCAGCATGGAGTATCGACAGCCTGAGAACAAAAATATGGAGTGAGGTTCTAAAGAGCCTGTACCTGCTGTACCACGTCTGCTAATGAAACTCATTTACAAGCTTCGTTCAGTTTGTCCAGTTCCCCTCTCTTGTTGTGGACATGTCATTCATTGGTGCATACATGGTTTGTTTTCAGGTGATTACCTGCGTTTGACATGTCTATTCAGCTCCAAGGATGGAACCCAAGAAAGAAACAGGACCATTTATTTTGGAGAGGGATCTGATGTGAGTTATACTACAGGCTAGTTTTAACCAAATTTCTTTCTGGGCCAACAATTCTGTTACACTGCTTGCAGAGATGTGTTTCTGTTGTAGATATTTGCTGCAGTTACTGGAGAGCCTTTCACACATGGTGGTCTGAAGTTGAACTGTTGCTCAGTACAGAGAACAGGTGGGGGGGGGGGGGGGGAGCTTTCAGCAGACATCCAACTGCCCTTACTAGATGGGATGGACTGGTCTGAATATTTAACCTCAAAATTCTGTAGAAAAGTTTGCTTTTGTGCATCTTGTGTTGTGGACGTTCACTCAGTAGACAGTGCAGTCGCTACAACTGGATGCTCGAAACTGAAAAAAACATTTTCAGACATTCCCTTCATTTTCTTTTTATGTCAACAGGGAGAGATGTGTTACGCCTTTATCGCCTACTATCCTAACGTTGATGGATTTGAACAATGCCTGGAGTTTGATACAATGGACCTCAGTTGTCCGTCTGCTAGTCGTAAGTGGTCCCCCCTTACACCTAGCACAGTAGTACGTAGGTATTTGAATTGATACTGGGGTTCGGTTGTTTGGTTTTTTTTTATTTGATAAAAATGTAGCCTGTGTACTTGAAATATGCATAGATGTATGTAACCACTGGCTAAGTGTTCAGCCAATGCAGAGGGAAAAACCCCTCAGAGAGTGTGACTAAGTATACATGCTTTCTGGTAGTAGATTGTACATATCGTAACTGCACTTGTGAGATAAACTTCCACATGCAGTACATAGCCCACCAGCTAGAAAGTCATCATATAACGTACCAAACTGTAACAAAAAGTAATCAAATGACCATCACTGGCCTAATGCAGATGATTCAACTGATGCACATTTTAGGACATTTTCTTTGTGTTCTGACATTTTCCTTACATTCTTAGAACCACTGTGGAATGGAATCTGTTCAAAGGGACGACATTACGACCATTGCTGATTGAATACAATATTCCAAAACGGTACCATTGACATAGTGTCCGTTTCTTCTTTTCCAGAGACGGAGTTCCAACACTGTCTGGGCCAGTTTGTCAGGGACATGTCATCTAGTTATATTCCAGACACTCTGAGTGCTTGTGGCAACAAAACAGATGAACTGCTGTGTGATGAAGAGTGCAAGCAGGCATTGGATGTCTTGTACAGCCACACTTGTATGACGGTCAGTGTGTGTGTGTGTCCGTGTCTATGTGCACTACTATTCCGATGTACCCTTATTTTATATGGGGAGGAATGTTATATGGGGCGAGGGGGAGGTTGGTGCTGGCAAACTTGCATGTTTTGTGTGCATGTAATGTGGCACTTCAGTAGTTTTGCAAGATTTGAATCTTGGGTTTCATCACTTCAGTTGGCTTCGTTCTGTCCACATTTTCATTACATGTGCCAGTGTCAGTTAAATACTCTCTCATCCAGGAAGTTCCCTTTACTTACCCATTTCGTTTAAATTCCTTGTGCACAGGGAAGACTGGGCAATTACGTGGCTGGTCAAGTGCTACGAGGATTATCAGAATGGTCCAGGATCGACACAATTCGTAAAGCCTATATCAAACAATGTGGAGTGTTCTCAGTTATGTAATGGTTTGCACAAAATTGTGGTAGAATAAGACAGGTTTTGGAACTCTGGTGTGTGTGTGTGTGTGTGTGTGTTGGAGAGAGGAAAAAAGAACCACATGCTAACCACATGACAGCACAACCAAATCAACCACACAACAACAATCAGTATTTTTTGTACATTTATTCAATCTGTTATCACATCATGCAAGTCAACAGTTTCTGACTCTGTACATACCGAATCAACACTATACACAAGGAAAATATACAACATATTTCTTTTTTTTTCCAAAAATAAATGGAACAAATCTGACAGAGACTGCTGCCAAACGCTGGAGAACGAAGTACAGTGACAGTACACCACCAATGATTTCAACAGACTACATCAGATGGGGAAATGGGTAACAATGCAGACAACTAACCCATCTTGTTGTACAAGATCACACGACAATACTTCGCCAGCGTTGTTTGTTCACTATATGATAATGTTCCACTTAAGATTACCTTTCTACTATAAGCAAAAGCTATTCACTAAAGCTATTCAGCAACAACTGTATTTAGAATCTGTAATTACCAGTTATTACTGTGAATAACTACAAACTAATAATTAGATTATCCTAAATACCTCTCCTTTTTAAATGTGCATTAAAACAAAAGCTTGCCTAATTCTTGAAATAAATTTGAGCAGCTGTCTGTTAAGTTTCACAGGGCTGCTCAAAGCAAACGGGAAAGCAAATAGATATAGTCTGTATCTGAATTACAAACATCATAGAACGCACAATTCTAGTAGTTCTACTGGTGTTTCTCACAGCAGTACATAGCACTAATTAACTGAACAATGCCTCATTTCAATGACAAGATTTGCTACACAGAGAACACAGTGTAATTTTAAGTAAAAGAAGTGTGAAAGCAGTAACTGTTCTTTTTCACACTGGAAAATAGTATTTATTTTTGTGTGTTTTTTAATACCTAATGCTTTTCTGTTCAATACAGCTACATATAACATACACATTCAGCACATTAATAACCGGACACAACAGTGCATTAATCAACACGTACCAATCAGACATGAACAATGAAATAACAGTAAGGTGAGATGATGTAACACTGAGGATATGTTGGTAAGTAGTCCGTTACTGTACTCACAATAACAATTACGAAGCCCAGTCTATCGTCAACATCAACTACAAAGTACTTCAACTGTGTGCACAACAATATAGATGTACAGAACTTTACAAAATGAACAGGTGAAATAATGAACAAAGGGTTAGGGTGTAGTTAGTGAGGCATAAAAACCACAGCATCTGTATGAAGGAACAAGAACAAAAATTGCATCAACGCAAATTTGTGCGCTTAGTCTCAACTGAACAAGATGACTACGTATGAATGAGGAAATCACACCCAATAGTGCACATTCATGCTTCTGGTGAAATATTTTTGCATGTACGCCTATAAACTAATGGTCTGCTGAACGTGCTGTTGAGTGTTCAGGATTCCCTCAACTGTAAAGAAACACAATAACTGATTCTGCATTTAAGGTCTGTGTCATAGGATCATTAATTTCAAATCTTATTTGACTGAAAGCTTCCATCCAACAGGTGAGATCCATATGAACAATAATCCCTGTTGTCTCCGTTTGCCTATATGTACTGGCACCACTATGAATTCTCTGGCACGGGCTCTGTACAGCTGGGTGGAGCCAGGATAGGTAAATGATAGAGCACTGGACTTTCAATGTTCGGCTGCAGCCAAATATTTGTGCTGGCCTTTTTTCTCGTTGCCCCATCTTTGGTGGAAAAGGATGTTAAACTCTTGAACACCCACCCTGACAAGCTGGGCCTGTAGAAACAAGCTTAGGAGACAGAGTGCTGAGCTCCCTAATTCTCAGTTCTTGGTTTAAATCACATGGGAAGGGGCAAAATTTGTACCGATTCTTTCTAGTGTCCCGATTTCTTGAAGTCGCCTTCACAGTCGGAAAAAAAAAAAAGATGATGTTCTTCCTCAAAAGAAATATACATTTCGTTCTCCTCACGTATCTCTGTCTCTACATATTGTAGTAACCAAAAGTGAGCTTGAATTTTTTACACCAGATGTCACCTGACCAGAGACTTTTTTCGACATGGCAACATTCTTTGACCACATGAAGTGATTAACAATATCAACACATGGAAAACGACTTTAAGACTGATCACATGTTCTCAAAACCATTTTACACACTGGGTGGACAGGTTAATAAATGAATGAATATGTAACTTGTAAGAAACAAAATGTCTAACTGTACAAGAAGATAGCATCAGAGTGAATTAGAATGTAATTTGAAGTTGACTGAAGTTGACTAAATCTTGAACTGCCTACAACAACAGGACTGAAGAAAGTTGAACATGTAGAAGTAGTATGGTCTGAGGAAAATCTTACAGATTACGTAAAGGTTTTTTTATCAAAGATGTGACGAACAATTGAAAGTTCTCTTTATATATATGTTGCTGTTCTGTTTGGGCAGTGGTACAGCACGCTCTGTCAGTGTTTATTTAAATTTAAGCAGGAAACTATGCAACATTTGTTTTAATCAGTGTACAGGGATGAAATGTGGAGCACGTCTTTGAGGGAATCATGTAACTTCTGAGTGATAGTGAAAATGTATAAGACGGAGATGGGGGGGGGGGGGGGGGGGGGGGGTCCTGAGAGGAAATGTGTATGACATGATCTTTGTGAAAATGGAAATTAATGTGTACGAAGAAGTATAAATTATCAGCGATTTCATGGAGGAACATGCCAATTTTTTATGAAAAAAACAAATTACATTACACTTCAGTACGATGACTAATTCCATGGTCTATGCAGGTGAAGAAGCTACCATTTCCACCCTGCTTTCTCTTGGATCATGTTATTTACAACCAGCAAAAGATTGAATGAAATTGAGCATTTGAGTTCTGCTGTCACTCCAGTCTATCCATCTTCTACAATAGTGAAAACACTGCACACTGCATAACACCACTGTCACAAAAGGTCACACCAATGAATGTACACTCATGCACACACAAATTATACACAATAGCATTGTTTGGATGGGTTCAGTTGTGTGATAGAAAATCCTTACAAAATGCAGTTGAAGCAAGTGTTTCATAATTAAGTGTGTCCATGTAATGTTCATCCTCAATGATAGACTACTGCTGGCCATTCATCTTGACCAGCTGCAGAAGCGGAGAATGCTCTAGTACCAGTAGTAGCTAACCAAACATTTTAAGGAAACTAGATTTAAAGTGATTATTTTCCAATGCCGTAAAGATCCGCAAATTACAAGCACTGCAAAACCAGCAGTGTTGTATACCGATGTTGCAAAACAAGTCTCCAGACGTCAAAGTTTCACAATTACACCTTCAGCTGTTGCTTATTCAAAACCTCACACAGTGACAGTGGTGTTTTGAAGAGTAAATGAAACACACACACACACACACACACACACACACAGTTTTCTTCAGTTTAGTCAACCACTCATACTGAGATCAACAAAATCAACAAGCCATTGCACCCTTTCTTCCTGTATTGGATCTTTATATACAAACACATCTGAAATTGTGAGAGATTTGTGTTTTAGTCCCTGTATCAGTAAAGATGCCTCAAAAGCACACACAACACCACTGAACCACTTGTATGCTTGTACAGAGAAAAGAAAGAGGAGGAAAAATAAGTAAAACCACACTCTTTCACTCTCATTCTCCATCTATGCAAAATAAATCAACAGGTGTCACCGTGACACTGACAGTTGTGGTGTAGTTATTTCTCACACACCACCACGCCCCCCTCCCCCCCCCCCCCCCCCCAAAAAAAAAATTCACAGAATACAGGAAAAATCAAATCAAATGTAACATCAATGAAAAAAAACCAAAAACACTTGCTGCCTTTTATTGGTTTGGTGGTATACATTTATTATAATGAGGAGAAACTATTCAGCAGAATGACACCTCTGCTGAGTTGCCGATGAAAATCTTCTACACTACAGCATTCTCTTCAGAAACCAACCATCCTTCAGCGTGACCTGCCCAGCCACTGCTTTTTTTTTTTTTTTTCTTCTTTTCTCTGACGCAGTTTCACAGTTTCTCTTCTGTCCAACTCTGGGTGTTCAAGCATGAAAACCTATGAACTACCACTATGAACAAGTGCCAGTGATGAAAATACCAACACAAGTTGTACGTGTTTTCCCCGATCTTGCCATGCTCAGCTACGACGGTTCAACTTACCAGGGTCCAACTACACACACACACAGAAGTTAGAATAGGGTGAAATGTTCCACAGTAAATACAAGTACAAATGATACATGTACATCCCATCACAGCAATCAACAGCAATCCAGATGAGGAGACCTCAACAATGTTCTGACAAGCACAGTGCCGTGTTGAAGCGTGGGAAACGGTCCACAACAATTTATTACGAAGACCAATATGTACACCTTGAGGCAACCTCTGCAACACCCACACACATTTTTAGTTAAAACAACGCACAGCAAATATACACATATATATTTAATTTTTCCCTGCAGTCTCTCAGCCTCATGCACACACTCACACTGTTCCACAATAGTCATACAAGATACATGTGAATCTTGGTTCTGCACATTGCACATCAGATACGAAGGATCCACGTCCACAGTTATTAGTGTAAGACTGGTTGGTTTGACCACTTCACTTTTTTTGAGAAATGATGCCTCAATATATTCAGTTCTCAAGTGAAACACTGTCGAGCATCTAGTACAATACACCTACAATATATGAATTCTGTCTCTGTCAGTCCATACATGTACGGTTTGCCAGTCTTGACATAAGCAAGCTGGAGCACAGAAGCACGTCTTCACATAGTGCAACGTGACCAGCATAAAAGCAGCACATAAAGTGATATAGCAGGAAGTGTTGTCCATAATTACTGTGACCAAATAGCACAAGTCCACTGAGAAAAGGACAATTAGGAAAAAGCCATTTCTGTACAATTAAAAAACTCGCAACATCTGATATTTCAACTTGTTTTTACAATTGTTCTTATTTCCAAATTAAAGGGAAAACTCTTTACATTTAAAAACATTGCAAACTTTGATGCCTGCACTTAGTAATAGTAATTTTGAAATTTCCCTTTTTTTCCCTTTTTTTTTTTATTCTGTGCCAAATTACAGGATAAACTTTCTTGTACTTCTCTATCACACTTACAGGGAAAACTATTTTATGCATATATATTAGTTAAAAAGTGTCACAAATTTAGCCCCCCCCCCCCCCCCACCCCATGTTTCAGTTCATCAATGGATTTAAACACAGCGACACTATCGTGGGGCTAAGCAATCAGTCACAATCAAGGTGTGTTTAGTCACGTCTGAGGTGCCGTCTAAGCATGAGCTTTCAAGCAGGGGCAGGGTCTGCAGAACTTTCAATGTGCTCTGCACGAACTGCTGTGGTCGCAGTGTCTCCATTCTGCTACAAACAACTGACTCACGTGACGCATTATCGGGTCAAATCCTCAATTCATGGAAAGGTAACACCGTGTTTATAAACAAAAGTCGTCGTGCGCCAGGAATCTGAGAAGCTCTGCACTGACTTCCCTTTCTTCAGGCATGCCTTGCTAGAATCGGTACTGAGCAACATTTCATGCACTGCTCCATCAAAATGGGGATATTTCTCCTCCAGCAAAGAGCACACTTGCTAATCAGCCAAGGTATGTATTGACCTTTGACTGTCAGGCAGCTGGTTTTGCAGCCCCTTCTCCACTCTCCACTTGGCCAGCACAAGCACTGAAGACAGAGCAGACTGAAGATGTAACTGAAACCAGCTCGCTCATAGATTCCAACGGTGGCAGGTGGCCACAAGAACATGACATGGAAATCACCGGAGCGATGCTGGAGCTCATACAGTTGTGATGATGATGATGACGTGAGCCAAGTCGTGGATCTGCTCTACCAGCCCTGAACTGTGCCGTGCAACCACCTCCATGGAGAAGTCGCAGGGCGGGAACACGTGAACCACAAACGCCGGCTGGAAGGTAAGGAAAAAAGTAATAAGTTTAGCGCAAATAAGTGTTTAAAGACTTCTGTTGAGCGTGCCACTATACTTCCTTTTTTGTACAACTTTTATGTAGATCTACATCAGAAATCAGCAGCCCTCCACAATCCTTTTTCCCTCCCTACATGGTAAGCCAGCCTTCCCTGAAGCACTTTTTATTGTTTGATTGTTTGTCTGCTGTTTTGGGATTTCATTGTTCTTTTTTACAAGTAGCTTACAAACCTGTTGTGTGCCCGGGTGAGAGACATTGACAATGCCTGCTGCCAATTTGCTGCGCAGATACTCGATGAATCCCACCGTCAGGTTACGAGTCTGCTCACTGATGTCCATGTGATCATGTCCACAGGGAACAGCCAGCAACAAGCTGTAGTCCTTCTCATTCTGAAACAGACACACAGCACTGTTTGTTACATGCTGTTTGAAGTATATGATAGTTTGTACTGCAGCAAACAGTGAATCGTATGTTGGCAGTTAATAGTTCTCTTGGGTGAAGTTCTCTTCAGACACCAGTCCCATCTTGTACTGAATGCTACTGGAAAACAACAAAATCACCTGCAGTGTCCAACATCTTTTCAGTCTTGTATTGACTGTATACATCGGACCATGGCCCCTGGATGCACTTGCACAGAATCGTAAGACTTGCCTTCTGTGGATTCCACCCATTACCTGGGAGGAACACCACTGGAACTGGCAAAGAGTTGGGGCAAAAAAAAAAAAAAAAAAAATCATAAGACTAAGCTCACTCTAAACTTGCACACTGAACTTACAATCATGCGTTTGGTGACTCCCTCCAAGTTTGGTGTCTCCAATCGCATGCGCTGAGAGATTCGTAATGGAAGGGCAGCACCTCCAATCACTGGCTGAGGCAGGGCCTGGTCAGGCAGGTCACGTGATCCGGACACAAAGTGCATCTGCACATAACTGTGGTCGTTCTTCAGGGCCAGCATGCCTTGCCACACCATCTGGTAGCGCTGAAAACACAAACAGAAGCTGTTATTTATCCATGTTTAGTATGAAGCCAACTGAATATTCTGCAATAGTATTTTTTTTAACACAAGCTAGTTTCTTTACTTTTTAACCTTTTTAAAAAATCTAATAGAATTACCCACACCCACATTCCGAGGTGCAATCAACCTGCTGTACACCACAACAAAGTCTAGGCACCTGCTTGAATGCACTCCTATTCACAATAACACACTGAAGGACAAGTACTAAGTAAATGCATGTATCTGCTAAACTTACCCCAAGTACTGCACTGAGGTGTTCACGCACTGGAATCTCCACCCTCATCATGGGGTGGGCGACCATGTCTGGAGGCAAGCCACGAGGAGAGGGTGATGGGATTGGCGAAGGAGACCTCATGTGCAGCATTCCACCCGGGGGCATCTCTCCTTTCTTCAGCAGGCGCTCAGCGTCAGGATGCTGGTCAAGAGGGAACCGCTGTCCCACCACCTGCTGGAAGGGACTGGGCAATACACCCTCTCGCCCGGCCAGGAATGGAGGATGAGGGGGTGCTGGGTGCTGCTGTCCGCCGTAGAGCCTTGGATCAAGCGGCATGCGACCCACAGGCATCCCAAAGGGTGGAGCATGGAACAGTTCGTTGCCATAGAGGGGTGGAGGTAGACCGTCACGATGAGCTCCTGGAGGCGCCCCACCTGGTGGAGGAACAAAGGCCCCACCAGCGAGATGCGGAGAGTCCGGTGGCGCTCGGTCGCCAGATTTCCCCGCTCGTTCGCGCTCCATGTAGCCTGGTGGTTGGTTGAATGGAGACGGGGGAGGCTTGTTTCCGCCGTTGCTCCTTTCACGCGAGTCTGAGGATCCACTGCGGGAGTCCGAATCAGCCAGGTTGAGGGGAACCTGCTGCACAGAAGCCGCAGACGATGGTATGGGTGGCATGCCTGGCAGCTGACCGCGACCAAGTGGGCCCGACTTGTGAGCACCTTCCATATTTGCACGGGCAGACAGTCCAGCTTCCTGAAGGGACCGCTCTGCAGCCTCATGAGCACTCCACACGGCCTCCTTTCGAGCTGCTGCCTCCTTAGCTGCAGCAGCTGCGGTGTTGCGAGCGGCTTCTTGGGCTGCGGCCACTGCTCTGCTGGCCTCCTGTCCTGCTGCACTTCTGGCAGAGGCCTCGGTGCTGCGTGCGATTTCCTGGGCAGTGCGTGCTGCAGCTCCATGGGCAGCAGCACTGCGGGCAGCTTCCGCCATGATCATATGCTGGAGACGCTGGTGGTGTTGCTGCTCCAACATCTGCATCATCAGCAGGTCGTGAGCCCGACCCTCACCATGTGCTGCAGGGGGCTGCATCGTCCGCAGTGGATTCTCATCTGTGGATATGATAAAAACAAACGATACTTTAGAAAACCTCCATTTAACATGAACTAGACTCAACAGGAAACTTAAACACACAAAGCACTGAAGGCACCTGGTGTTTTCATCATAAACACCTTACTTTGAGATTAAACAGTGTGGTCCATTCCCAATTTACCTCCATGCAACACTCCCTTGAGTAAGGAGACTAGTGACTACTCACCTTTGTGGTATCTCGGATGCATAGGAGACTCCTGGTGCAAAGCAGGAGCTGGAGGGCGATGAGCAACAGTTGGACCTCTTCCTCCAGGAAGGGGATCCATGGGCCGCATGGGGTTTGGAAGTCGCTCAATCACCTGGTTGAAACAAGATCAGCACTGTAAAGACTGAGCTCCCACTTGTCAGATAATTAGATGCTGGACATACAATGTTTACAGCAGTTACATTTACTACAAAACTAAACCAACCCAGGCAAAAAGCCTCAAAAGAAAATTGTATGTACATTTATTGTTTTTACTCTTTTGATCACATGGTATTACGTAATATTTCAGTACACTTTTATTGTAGAAAGTTGTTTATGTCTGCATACTATAACTTGAGTTTTACACTTCAACCATGAAGATAAATTCTGCTTTTTTACTTACAGCACTATTTGTAAACAGAATGTCTTTTGACTCTTTACAGCAAAGACATTCTTACATTTTATGGACAGGAATATTTGTAAAAATAAAAAAGCATTTACTTTCTTCCTCACCTGCCCAACCGGACTGGTAGTCTTGGGTGACAGGGAGTGTGGTTGGCCAGCAACAACACCGGTGTACAAAGTGCCTGCCGATGTAGCAGGTGGCACTTTGGATGACACTGGCTCCGCCGCAGATCCCCGACGACTACTGTGCAGATGGCTCGGAGATGGAGACGTGACAGTGGCTGTGGTGGGCATGCCAGCGCCAGAGCTCTGGATGCTGGATTTAGCAGGATCATGCTGGATGTGCTGCGGCGGTGGCGGCAAGCTGTGGGGGATGGCCACCGGTCCGTGCTCGCTGTGCACCATCATGAAACCTGGCGGAGGTAGGCCCTGACGCTGGGCTGCAGCGACCATCGCGACATGGTGTCTGGCCATCTGTTCCTGGAATAGCTGTTCCCGCTCTCGCTCCCTCTCCCGCTCGTGGTCACGCTCGCGACGATCCTGTCCCTGCGATACTTTGGCAGCAAGGTCAGGGGGCAGCAGCTCGCTTGGCAACGATGGTGGACGCATGTCGGTGTGAGAGGGTGGTCGCCCCGGTCTGTCCCTGTTACCACCAAGCGAGGCTGGCTGATTGCTGTGGGCACTGGGAGGGCGTTTGAGAGCCAGTGGTGTGGGGTTCTGATCCATGTGCGCCATAACAGGCAGCTGAGCACTCTGAGGCCGCTGTGGCTGCATGGAGGATGTAGGTGACACTTGTGAAGGAGATTGTGAGGTATGACCAACCTGCTGCTGTCCTGGGGCAGGGCCGGGACCGAGGGGACCGCTGCCAACCCAGCCCTTCGGCATTCCATGGGGCAGCTTGGGGCTAGGCTGAGAGTGGGTCTGGATGAGAGCCGGAACAGGAGGCATGGAAGCAGCAGCATGTCATGCTACCATGTGGCACATGTTTGCTGTGAGAGCTGGTGTTGCTGCCACTAGAGGTGGTAATGGGACCATGCTGGCTGGTGGTGATCACATTCACTGGCGCGGACGACACCTTGGGAGAGGTATAGCGAGGTTCATGGGAACCTCCCCGTGAGGAAGCAGGTCCAGTAACCATCCCTGAGGCAGGCGTTGGTTCCCTTATCGCGAACACTCCTGTCCGCCGAGCATGCTCCGCATGACACACAGGCGGCATCCCCGGTTGCATGGATGACATGTATGCGATTTGGGCCAGTGGAGAAGCATCTTCCCTGCCAGGGGCTCCCCTCATGGCCATCATCTCCGCCATCATAGCGTGCTGGTGAGCAAGAGCTGCAGCTGCTGTAGAGACCGGAGGTAGAGGGTGCTGGTCGTGGACAGACGTAGGAGGGAACACTCCTTCTTTCTTCATTCTGCTGACTACATCCGGAGCAGAGTGTGGGGGTGGTGGCAGCACGTGAGGGGAAGGCCCCGCCATGGAGGCTGCTATAGAGTGCGGAACATCTGGGTGCTGCATCACCGGCTTGCTGGTGTTGGTGGAGGCTGTAGTGACAGCAGACTGCCAGGCCATGGTGGTGGACACAGCGGGCTCCGGTTTCATCAGGCTTCCAGATTTGCTCAGCTGGCCGACAGCAGCAACATCAGGCGGAGCACTGCTGGGTGTGAAACCAGTTGACATCCCGCGTGGCACACCTGGTGGCAGCTCCCCTGTGAAGGACATTCCTCCCTGCATATCCTGCTTGGCTTTCCCAGCCTTTGGGTGGACTGGGTTGGCTGCAGCAACTGGTGGTTCATCATGTACTGACTCAGGCATTGTGAAGTCCGCCGGGGGTTTGTTGGCTGTTGAAGGACCTGCAGCCACTGCGTCTGTTTTAGGCTCAGGCTCCACGGCTGTGTTCTTCTGTGCATTTCTGGCACCCCCACGTCCTAAGCAAAACAGAAATTATCAACAGGAGTTTAGCCAACATGCTACTAAAATCTACCATGTCTTTTCTATCCATATTTTCCTTTCAACAAGAAACGTATATATATATGCTTAGACTGCAGATCCTCCCCTAACCCACAACAGGGTGGTAGTCAAAATAGAGTTAAACTACGGGGTGTTTTTTTTTGTTGTTGTTTTTTTTAGTTGGCCCATCTCTCCCATATGCTCTGACTACAAATTTGTTAATAAATGTGATTGGCTGCATACTTCTTTCCCTGTTGCAGTGCTGACAGTGTGTAATTCAACTGGCAAAGCCCGCTACATTGAATTTTCACCCTATTTAAACAAAAAAAAGTTTATGAATGCACACAACCTGCACACAATCAGAAACATTCCTTATGCTCTTTAATTTAACCTTTTCAATGAATGACATTTTTCTGTTGAATTTGAAACAAATATTTCAATATTTTCTCATTTCTAATACATGATCGATTTGACATACGGGACATGTTGACTATTTTTTTTTTTATAAATGAAAAGGGGGAAGAAAAAAGAAGTGTCTCAAACCTTTAGCAGCAGGTCGGGTGCCCGTTTCCTCCTGAGGTTTCTTGCTATCTGCGTAGTCAAAGAATCCCTTGGACACAGCATCGATGATCTTGTCTACGTTACTCATTGATGAGGAAGAGTCATCAGAAGCTTGTGCTTGTTCTTCTTGCAGGTCTTTCAGGACCACAGGAACAGGTGGCTGTTGGGGATGGGCTTGTGCTAGTGCTGCTGTCACAGGAGGAACATCCAGAGGTTTCCCCATATTGGTCTCACCGCCATCAGATGGACGCTTGTTCCTGCCACGAGGCCCGCGGAGCACTGGACTCGGCTCCAACTTCTGCTCCTGTTCATTGTCAGCAAAGTCGTAGATATTCTCCTTAGACACAGGTTTCTGATCAACAGACAGATTGGCAGCTTTCCAGTCTTCGAAGGTGGTGTGCATGACATCTTCAATGCCTTCGCTGTCCTTTCCACCTGGACGCCCCCTTTGCGCAGACTCATCTTTCTTCTTGCCGCGGCCAACCTCCAGTCTGTCAAGCTTCACCACAGGCGAACCAAATTCCGTGGATGTCTTTGGTGAGCCACGGCCTCTCGGAGTGGATGTGTTTTTGGGAGACTGACCTCCCCTGGCTCCACGAGGAGAAGATCCTGACCTGGAGGCTCTTGGTGAAGGACTCCTCATACCCAGGCCCTGATCCATGGCCTTGTAGTTGGGAGTTTTGCGTGTGCGTGTTGACCGTGACGTCTTGTAAGGACTGGCAGCAGCGGTTGACGCCAGCTGAGCCGGAGACTTCTCCTCTGTGTCCGAGCCAAACTGGTACTGGCCTTTGTTCACGCGATCCTCCCCATCAGTGGGGGTGTTCTGATCATCAAGATTGATGACCAGCTCAGCATCTCCATAGGAGGAATCCAGGTCTGTTTTGGAATCTGGGCTGGCAAGGTCAGCCTTGACAATCTCTTGCTGCCATACTGGGATGGCAGGTGCTTGAGGTACAGTGGGGACTGAGGTGGGGGTGGGAGTCGGTGCTGGCAGCGTCTGATCCACCAGTGGTGAAGCTGGTGGCTGCTCCGTTTTCCCCATCTTTTCCAAGGTCTCTCGGATTGTTCCTCCTCGTCCTCGTCTGCCTCTTCCACCACGGGATGAGTTTCTGCGCCTCGGAGATTTCATGGTTGGGGCCTGGTCATCGGAAGAAGAGCCATGCATGCCACTGAGGGCAGACTCTACAATGAGATCACTGCCAGCATCATCTTGGTTCATCTGAGCATCAAAGTCATAGGCATCGATAGGATTCCTTTTCAACTCAGGCCCCTCCAGCTTGGACATGTCTGGCATAGATGGCAACTGAGTCTCTCCGGGAACAGGATAAGGTGGTGACTGACCTGGAAACACCCCTTTCCCTTCCATGCCTGGCATATCCTGCTGGTTCAAATCTCCCTTCTGTGGAGTGTCTCTGGAACCCTTGGAGCGATTTTGTCTCTTGCCCCGGCGCTGGCCCTTCTTGTTGGTTTCTGCTGGCTCTGCCTTTACCTCCGCTTCTTGCTCCTGCTGCTGCTGCATGACTGACAAGGACTGCTCCTGGACTTCAGGCTGTGAAGAAGGCTGCGGTGCTTCTGATGCTTCATGGATCTCAGGCCCCAAGGTGTTGGGCTGGCTCTGCAGGGCCACTGAGTCAACAGTGGGTGGAGAGCTCAGTGTAGTGCCAGTGTCCACGATACCAGCCGCGCCTGGCAGTACGGTAGGAGGTACATGCACGCTGTCGTTGTCGTTGTTGTTAAAACTGAACTGGTTGTTCTCCTCCTGGAAACCCAGCAAGCACTCCACAGCACGGGCAGCCTCATCAGACGCTTCCTGCATAGCAATCTCATCTCTCTCAAGCTGAGAAAGTCCTTCGTCAGGTTGATCCTGCTTTGCTTTATCCTGGTTCGATTCTTGCAGGACGGTTGCAGGCTTTTCCGTGCTGGATGTAGACACAACCTTCTCCCGCCTCGGTTCCTTTGTGAAAGGAGTAAAAACACCTATGTCATTCTCACTTTCATGATAGGTGGGGTCTGGCATGGACTCTGCAGCCATCTTGGAATCTATCTGCTTCCGTGAGTCTGTTTTTCCATGGGGTGGGGATTTCAGAAGAGCTGACGCTCCTTCTCTCATGAACAGCGGAGAAGAATTCTTGGGAATGCCAATTTTATCCTCCAAGGAAAACCTTCTCTCTGGAAACACACCCTTCTTGTCAATGACATCCTGCAGATCAAGAACAGTATCATCCTTGATGGCTGCTTCAACAGCTGCCAGAGGATCGTCAGTTTCTTTGGATCCCTTCCGATCAGACTTCTCCTTCTTCTTCTTGGGCTTCTTCTTTTGTCCTTTGGTCTTGTCAGCAGCAGATCCATCTACATCAGACTTTTCTGGAGTTTCATCCACATCTGGTTTGAAAGCATCCACTGGGATGTCAATCAGTAGTTTGGGTTCTTGGTCAATGGCCGGAGCAACAGGTTTCACTGGTGTTTCTTGATCAAAGGCAAAAACGCTTAGGTCCCACGCTGGCTTCTTCACCTCAGTAGGCTTGCTGTCAGAAGCAGCACCAGCAGTGCCCTTCTTGTCATCAGACGGAGGTTTGCCTTCATCTTCGCTTGCTGGAGAGTCCCCAGTCTTTTTCTTGTCTTTCTCATCCTTCTCTTTCCCATCCTCTGCTCTAGGGATGCTGTCCCTCTTTTTGTGGAGTATGGGAGCAGGATGGCCCCAGAAGCTGACAAAAGGGTCTTCTGGTTCCTCTGGCTCAGGCTCTGGTGGTGTCTGTAGCTGTCTCACAGTCTCAGTCTCCGCAACCAAAGAGCTGATGGAAAAGGAAGGCTGAACCCAAGTCTGACACAGGCTCTTTTTCTTCTTCCTTCTTCTTTTTCTTCTTCTTGGGTTTTGGCTTTGAGTCCTCGGCGGCAGAACTGTCCTTGGCCTCCTCACTCTGTTTGTTCTTACACTTGTCTGCCGTGTCTTTGAGTTTCTTTTCCTCCCTTTGCATGTCTTCTGCAAGCATCTGCAAAATAGGTTCACGATGGATGTCTTTTGGTGTGTCTTTGGACAATGCAGGTGTAGTGTCTTCAGATTTTTCACTCTTTTCTTGAGCCTGCTGTGCAGCTTTTGCCTTGCTCTTTTTCTCCTTCTTTTCTTTGGCTTTCTCTTGCTTGACCTCTTTCTTTGCATCTGAGGTTGAAGTCAGGGTGGGTGACGCAAGAGTAGGTGATGCCTGGGTCTCAGATGTAACTGGTGTGGAATCTTTCTTGCTGGAGCCACCTTTCTTTGCTGGAGTTTTGCTTGCCTCTGACTCAATCAAACTGCTGGAGGATTCAGAGGCTTTGCCTTCTGTGTTCTTCTTCTTTTTCTTCTCCTTTTCTGGTTTTGGAGCCTTGACAGTTTCATCATCTTTCTTTGCTTCTTTAGGCTTGGGCACCTCTTCTTGGGGCGTTGCTGAACATGGAGGCTGCTTGGGCTCAACAGGTTTTGTCTCTTGCTTTTCATCTGCAGATGGTTCCACATCTGCCTTCTTGTCTTTCTTTTTCTTCTTTTTCTTTGCCACAGTAGTTGTCTCCTCCTCCTCTTTCTTTGGCTTAGGTTGAGGTTCTGGTGCTGTCTTGGGCAGAGAATCAGCCACTGAGCTTGCTGAAGTGTCAAGAATCATGTCCTCCAGATTGAATTTTGAGTCTTTCTTTTTCTTCTTCTTCTTGACTGCGTCTCTAACAGGTTCTGCCACCTTCTCCTGCTTTGGTTCAGGGCATTTTTCTGCCTCGCTTGAGGTCTCCATCTTCTCACCATCTATGACAGGCATTTTCTTCTCCTCTTTCTTCACTACCTTCTTTTCAGCTGTTTTATCCTTCTTCTCACTCTTCTTTTCCTTCGTTTCAGCCAGACTTTCTCTGCTGTCAGACAGTTTTGGTTTCTTGGCTGGAATTTCCTCAGTCTTCTTCGCTTTCTGAGGTTTCTCGTCTTTCTTCTTCTTCTTCGTTTTCTTCTGTGGAGCTGTGTCTTTCTTCTCACTCTCATCCATTGTGTCTTCTGCCATGCTGATCTCTGACACTGAAGCCAGGTGGCTGGATGACTTGCTGTCCACCTTCACTGCTGGCTGCAGGTCAGGTATATCAGAGTCATTGTTCGATTCCTCTGTGGACTTGCGCTTCTTCACTGGCTTTTTCGGCTTACTCTTCTTCTCCTGCGGCTTGGCAGCCGCCTTTGGTTTCGGAGGAGGCCTTTCTGGGGAGCTGTCCCTGTCCAGGTCATCTTCTGACGAAGAGGAGTTAAAAATTTGATGGAACTTCTTCGGCTGGGATGATTTGGGCTTTGACTTGGACATTCGCAGCAAAGCTGTTTCATCCTCTTCATCTTCATCATCCGAGGAAGAGGACAGGACTAAGGGTCGCTTCTTTTTGGTAGACAATGGCTGTGGCTGTGGTTTCTTCTTTGCCTTTCCACGTGCACTGTGAGTGTCAGAGTCTGAATCCTGGGAGTCTGACTCTAAGGAGAGGAGGTTCGAGTCACTCTCATCTGAAGAACTGTCATCGAGAAAGCTTTTGGAAGATTTTGACTTCTTTGTGCTGCCCCTGCGTGACTTAAGCTGAGTGAGTTTCATGCGAGTGTCGTCCGACACTTTCTCCATCTGGTTTACCTTCTTGCAAGAGCGACGTTTGATGGTGTCATACATGGAAGTGTAGACAGGCTCATCATCAAGAAGATGATAGGGAAAGTCATCTTGATCATCAACAGGCTTTCTACGCTTGGCTGCCTCAGCCTCTTTCTCTTTTTCTTTCTCTTTCTCCTTCTTCTTGTTTGCCTTCTCTTTTTCCTTTTGTTTCTCCTTCTCTTTTTCTTTCTGTTTTTCCTTCTCTTTCTCCTTCTTTTGCTCCTGCTGCTGCTGCTGTTTCTTTTTCTTCTCTGCATCTTCCTTCTTTTCCTTTTCCTTCTTCTTGTCAGTGTCCTGGTTCTTGTTTTTGTTCACAACTTTTGCGGGCTTCTCAGGCTCTTTGTTTTTATTGGGTTTTGAGTCTTTGTCCTTGGCTGGTTTGGAATTGGATGAAGAAGAAGTCTTTGAAGAGGAATCAGAATGCTTGTGGTCTTCTTTTGTGTGCGATTTCGGTTCCTTTGGGTTGTTTGCTGGCTTGTCACTGCTTTTCGAGCTGGTCTTCTCTTTCTTGGTCTCATGGTGATGATCAGCACCTTTTGGTTTCTCGTGCTTTGACTCTGACTTAGTGTCATGTTTCTCTTTTGGTTTGATTTTCTCCTTCTCCTGAGTCTCTGCGGGTTTCTTCTCTTCCTTTTTCTCTTCTGGTTTGCTGTGTGCTTTCTTCTCCTCTTTGGGAGTTTCAGTCTTTTCTGGCGTTTTCTTCTCAGGGGAGACTTTCTTGTCTTTGTCCTTCTTGTGACCGTCGTGGTGCTTTTCTTTCGACTTGCTCTTGGAATCTGTTTCCATGCTGTGGTCTCTGGACTTGCTTTTTGTTTCTGAGTCCACGCTGTGGTCACGAGGCTCTTTCTTTGTCTCTTCTTTGTGTTTTGTTTTGTTCTTGTTGTGACTGTCAGACTCTTTGCTCTTACTGTGGACACCACTGTCTTTGCTTTTAACACTGACCTCACTGTCTCTGTCTTTACTTTTTGAACGGGGTTCTGTCTCTTTTTCTGTGCTTTTCCCATGCTGTTCTTTGTCCTTGCTTTTCACATGACTTTCGCTACTGCTACTGGGTTTGGTATTAGAATCTGTGTCCTTGGAGTCATTCTTGCCATGGGAATCACTGTCTCTTTCCCCACTCTTCCCTCGCATATCAGCTTTCTTGTCTCTGGTTTTGCCATGAGAGTCCACATCCTTGCTCTTGGCGACAGACTCACTGTCCTTACTTTTGGGATTGGAGTCAGAAGTTTCTTTATTCTTCCCTGTGGACTCAACCTCTCTGCTCTTTGAGTGGGAAGGGTTTTCTTTGTTCTTAACGTGCCCATCACCGTCCTTTAGCTTGTTGTGGACATCAGTGTCCTTGTTCTTGGCTCTGGGACCAACATCCTGACGTGACTTATTATCAGACAGTTTCTGACCGACTACTGGCTCCTGTTTGACCTCAGGTTCCTTCTTCTCTCCTGTGCTCTCTCTGGAGGAAGACTTAGAGACCTTCTTGTCAGAGTGGGAGGAAGAGGATGAGGTCTTGCTGTGTGACTTCTTCTCCTTCACTTCAGGCTCAGTCTTGACCACACTGTCCGACTGAGAACGCTTCTCAGTGGAGTCAGATTCCTTCTTCTCCTTCTCTTTAGATGGGAGTGGTTTAGATTCAGGTTTGGGAGTAGGTGGGTCTGGTTTGATGTCAGGCGCAAAGAGAGGGTCGTGCTTCACACCCTGATCTAAGGACCTGCTTGTCGTCTTGCTGGACTTGTTCTGACGATCACTGTCACCACGAGATCTGCCTGAAGATGATGTGACCGAGGACGAAGTGGTGCTGGTAACTGAACCTGTCGTTACCGATGTCGAAGCAGTTGGTATGGAGGTAGATGAGGGTGTGGAATGAATCACAGAGGTTTGAGTCACGCTGGGCTGAGAGGGCGCAGAGCGAGAGGATGGTGGTGCTGGTGTCTTGTTGCTCTCCATCTCCTCCAAGGCTTGGAAGACACTCTCACGATGCCTCCCCGAGTCCTTCTCACCACCTTTAGTTGGTGCTAACACTGCTGGGTTGTGCTTCACCTTGTCATCACCTGGAGAGCTAGGGGTACTAGTCCTGTCTGGAACCGTCAAAGAGTGAGAAGACTGTACAGTGTCCATTGTTTTTCCAGTGCTAGGAGCTGGCCTGGACGAGGGCAGGTCTGGTTGGGGGTTTACCGAAACGTCCTTCTTCGGTAATGGGGATGCTGTGGGAGTGGCAGCTGCTGCGGGCGAGTGGACGTTCACAGACAGCATGTCCATCACCCTCGGACTCCGGCTCCCGTTAGGGTACCGTGATACAGGTGCAGCAGACTGGTCATCAACCCGAGATGTTGGTAAAGTCTGTCCGTGTGGTACATGGTTGGAAGTAACTGAAGATGACGAACTAGATGAGCTTGCCTGAGGACTCCTCCTTTCATGGATGGATGGAATCCTGAGACTGTCTGGTTCACCATTTGTGGTCACATGAGATCTGTCCACATTTACTACTGGTCCCACTGCCTCCAGCATGGGGGGATCAGCAGCAGGAAGTTTTGGTGAAGAGGACATGACCAAGGGTGAAGCAGAGGCTGTGGCACAAGGGGAGTGAGAGCCAGCAAAAGCCGAGGCTGGGTGGGATGTGGGGAGGTGGGGTGCAGGCTGGTAGTGTCGGGGTGACATTCCTGCAACGGCAGGGGTGCCCGTGGGAACAGTCAGGCTGCCGACCGGAGATCGACGCGCAGGGTGCAGGATGGAGGTTGTCACCGTAGTCACCTGCTGACCTGCCATCGTCATGGTGGTGGTGGTTGTGGGGAGCTGCATGGATGCTGTAGCTGTTGTCACTGGAGGATGCACAAGTGCTGGCATCACTGCCACTGAACTGTCCACACCAGCCAGTACTGGCTGACCAGGCAGGCCGACCTGCTGCAATGTTGGCATGTCCTTGAGTTTTGAGTGGAGCAAAGCCCCTGGTCGGCCACCAAGAGCCACTCCAACAGTCACAGGTGGTTCATACTTTTCCCCTAGTTGCCCAAGACGCTGAAAGTCCTGGTCAAGAATACTGCGCTTCGACAGTAACTGCTGCACGATCACAGACGGCTCTGACTTTCTCTCAAGTCCCAGACCATCCTGACCTGACTTCTCATCTCGCTTACGTACCCTGTATTTGGAGTAGAGGGATGACCCCATGTTATTGGGTGAAGCCAATGCACCTGGTCCACCAGTAGAGGTGGGATTGAGCAAAGTCACATCTGAGGTTTTGTTCATGGTTGCCTGCATGATCTCATCCACCTTACGGATTCTCTCTTCTAAAGAAGGCTCATCCAGCTTGACCTTTTCATCTTCACTGGTATCTGACAAACTGTCATCCACATGTGCCAGAGACAGAAGCCCCGGCTCATCTTTACTGTCCAGCTGTCGAAGATCATCATCACTCAGTCCTTTACTCCCAGGGGACACAGCTGGCTGCTGTGGCCAGTCACCCAGTGGAGAAAGATGTTTTGGTGAGCTTTTCTCCGTTAGGCTCTCAGAGTTATTAGACTCCAGATCTGGGGGCTCCTCACTGACTGTGGGGCTAAAACACGCCTCCGGACTGGGCCCAAACTTTGGACTGTACGAGCTTTTCTCCTGCAAGTGAACTGCAGAAGAGTTAGGTAAGAAATGTTTTGGTGCTCCCTTTCCCAGTTTCTCTGGCCGGGACGAGCCAGAGGACTGTTTATTGCTGCCAGGGTATCCTGTGGACGTTGGCGCTTTATCCTGGAGGTCACTGTTACTTTCACAAACACTCTTTGTTGTTTTGCTGGTACTATCCTTCAACCGTGAACCGAACACACCAGAACTACTACGCGGTACATCCACTGGACCGACACCACAACCAGATACATCCAGCACACTGCGACTGTCTTTGGTCAAAGGTTTTATATCCTCACCTTTGTGATAAGTATGTTTGGACACATCACTACTATTATCTGGCAACTCCAGCTTCCTGCGCTTGACATCTGAGGGACTACTCCCAGTACTATCCGCTCGAGAAGAATCCACAGGCACAGTGATTTTGAAATCAACATCACCACGACTGCTCCTGCCCCCGGCCGCCTGGAGAGCCAGAAGTTTCTCACGATGCTTCTCCTTCAGCCGCATCTCCATCTTGGCAATCTGCTCCATCTGTTTCCGGCAGCCCTGCTTGGAGTCGATCTTCATCAACTCCTCCACAGACGCCACACTGTCCCAGTCAGAGCCTGTGAACTTGGACCCATGTACACCACTAATATCATCATCTACACTGCCATCAGCGCTGGTGACTCTGTCCTCCTGCTGGGTAAGCTTGTCCAGTTTGTCTAACAGTAGCTGCTTCTTGCGCTGCAAGTTTAACATGTCTACCTCATTGACGGAGCCATTTTCAGACTCCGGGTGACTGCCTGACGAGCCAGGACTGCTGAGCGTGCCCTCCAGAACCTTGAGCCGGGACCTGGCGTCTGACTTGTCAGACTTGCCAAACCCTTTGCCGCTCCCAAGTCGCCGGCTTTGCTCCCGCTTCTGTCGCTGGCGCTCGGCGGGTGTGAGTTTCAAAGTCAGGCTTCCCACACCCTCGTGCTTGTCTGATTTCTTCTTTGAGGAGTCTTTGTTCAGCACAGTATCCTCGTGAACACGCTTGCGAACACTGGACTTTTCCGGGAGTGTCACTTCTGAGCCCAATTTGGATGATATGGAAGGGGCCGGTGAAGCACTGACAGCCGCAGCTTGACTCACCCACACACTCTTCAGTTTGGGCTTGGGATCGGGCTTAGATGGCTCTATCACAGCATAAGTTGGAGTAAAATCATCATCGTCGTTATCCTCTGGGTAAAACGTCCTGAAAATAGGCTGCTCCTCCTGAGTTGGCGTGGGAGGAGAATCGGAGGGTATCTCCTCCACACCTGACATACTACGACCAGACACAAACACAGGGGATCGATGGCCACGAAGGTCCAATGAGGTATCACCACCAAGTCTGTCGAGCACTTTATCCTCCGATTTTTCCTTGTTAAACTTGTCTCTGAATGATTTATCCTCCACCGTCCGTGTCACAAACCGCTCAGAGCGGAAAGAGTTGTGCTCACTTCCTGGGCTATTACTACGTGTGTAATCCAGCCTGTCCTTGTTCTCATAGCGGTCAAGGGAAACCTCACGTGACGATCGTCTTGAGCGATCATCGAACTCGTCACGTCGTGGTGAGTGTCCCCTTTCGCGGCGCTCACGTTGGCTGTGACCATACTCGCGCAGCTCCAGCTCGTAGTCATCCACATTCTTGTAGAAGCTGCCCGACTGGCTGAATTCAGATGACTGCCGACTGCAAGGAAAAAGGTAGTTCATGTAAGTATAATGTCAGACGCATATCAACACATCAGTAAGGGGGGTGTGTGTGTGTATGTGTGTGTGTGTGTGTGTGTATGCGTCTGTGTGTGTGGTCAGCCACAGAGTCTTTCTTATAACTTCATAAGAACTATTTACTACCATCATCAGTTTCACTATTAGTTGCAAAACACACACATGCACACACACACACAACTTCCTTATAATATTCTTTCTGCAGAGCCTGCGATCAGCATACGATCCAATGCGCCTGTTTTTGAGTCAAAGTGAGCAACAATGCAGTAAACACACCTGTTCCTGCGAGCAGGTGAAAACTCCTCAGGGAAAGTGCTATCGTTGAAGCGACTCCGCCCTCGCCCTTGCCGATTCCAAGGATTAGGAAAGCGGGTTCCGGCCCTGCTGTTAGAGTTCCTGCACACAGAGAACAAGTTCAACTATCACGCTGTGCAAGTGCCACATGCAATACAAGCAGTAATCTGTAATGCCATCTGCCAAATAATTGCAACTCACAGACATGTAAGGCAGGAGCATGCAAAGTAGAACAATATAAAGAAATGATTAATTTCCTGTCTAGAACTACAGTCTGAAATATTAACACGCATCATGTGGCATGAATAAATCAAGGACTGCCTATCAAAGCAGACAGGAATAAAAACAGGTCAAGGTAACCTGAAAATTGCGAGCAACGCCAGCTGGCTGACCACATCAGGGTGCAGCTATAGAAGCGGTGTGATGAAATATATAGATCTGGGCCCGTATGTAAAAGTCGAGGTTAATTTAACCCATGGCTATGGGCCTAATCCAGACTAGGGCAAAAGAGACTCCAAAGCAAAATTAAACTAGAGAGGCAAAAGTCTCCATGGCTCCCTTGTGACACAGGTCATTCACAAGAGTATGTTTGTAAAGCTCTTATCACTATCCATTATCATGCCTAGTAAAGTGTCTCTGGCGCTCTGAGTTCATGGCAATATTACAATTTTCCTCGAAACAATCTGTATTGGCCTTGACCTTTGGTCAAGGTCATTCAAATGAGATCTCATTAATGTCTATTATTATGCCAAGTTTGATGCCTCTAGTATTTGTAGTTCCTCCGAAAACAGTAACGTTAAAATTCACAACAGACAGCTTTAATGAATTCAGAAAGGTAGGTCTCACTGCTGTCTATCATCATACCTCGTTTGGTGCCTCTAGGGTTTGTTGTTTTGGAGAAAATGCCAAGGTCAAAGTTTCCCAAAAAAACACTTGCATGACCTTGACCTTGACTAAAAGTCACTGAACACAGGTATGTCTGTAAAGGTGCTGCTGATGTCAATCATTGCACATATATAGTTTGATGCTTCTGATTCTTCTGGAATATGAGAAAATGCAAATGTACATTTTCCCAACAGGCTGTTTTAATGACCTTGACCTTGACTCAAAGTCATTTAAGGTGGTATGTGTGCACCGGATTTATCACTCTCTATCAGCACGCCAGGTTTGGCACCTCTGCTGTTTGTTGTTTCTGAGAAAATGCCAATGTTAAGGTTTAAAAAAAAATAGCTTGTACGGCCTTGACCTTGACACAAGGCCACTGACTACATGTATATCTGTAAAGTTCTTATCAACATCTATCATCATGCAAAGTTTAAAACGTCTGGTGTTTGTAGATTACGAGAAAATGCCAATGTAAAATTTTCAGAGAGCTTTAGTGACCTTGACCTTGAGTCAAGGTCATTCAGAATGATATGTTTTGAAACGTCTTGTGGGTGTCTATCAGCATGCCAAGTTTGGTGCCTCTGCTATGTGTAGATTCTGAGAAAATGACAATGTTAAAGTTTTCTGCACACAGACAGACAGACAGACAGACGACGGAGGGTTAATACATAGACTCCCATTGTTACACAAGGGAGCCAATAAAAAAGCGAAGAAAGGAAGAAAAAAATTCCTTCTATAACGGCTCAGGCACCTTGCTGGGATGGGCCCGCTTCCTGAACCAAAAAAAAAAAAAAAAACCCAGAAAATTTAACCCTAGAGCTAGTTTAGTTCGAGGTTAGACTCTAACCCGGGGCTAAAAGCCCTAACCTCGACTATTACATACGGGCCCTGTTATTCTGTAGGAGACCATCACTAATGCACTGCCACTATTCACAAACAGTTACTTCTTTTCTATGAACTTTTGTGGTGGTGTTTTTTTTTTTCCATGGTGCCATTTGCTTCTTTTTTTTTTCTTCTTTTTTTTTAAAAGTCACTTACTCCTCTGTGAAGCCCTCCTGAAATTCAAAGCTACGCTGGCGGAACTTGTGAAGTCCCCGTTCATCTGGGCGGTTCTCTGGACGCAGCTGGCCGGACTTCTCCATCTTGTCCAAGAAGTTATTCTGGCACTCTCGGCTGGCAAAATCCACCTGCGCATAATAAAGTATTTGACTAGTCATTCCCACATGGGGGCATAATTATTAAAAAACTCTTAAACAACAATCAATGAAAATCACTCACTCTCTCCTCACTAATCCTCGTAGTAAATGTGACTTAGAAGTGGGGGACAAGGGAATGTGATTTAACTTCAAGCTCAATCAAGAAAGGTATCTTCCTCACCAACACAAAGTTCTACCTTTGTAGAGGGGTAAAACGCAATTCAAGTTTTCCTAACCAAAAAAATGTGCTCACCATAATCTTCCTCTTGTTAATCGTCCTCGTCTTCATATCATTCACAGCATACTGGGCATCGTCCAGGTTGGTGAAGAAAACAAGAGCTCGCCACTTCTTTCTATCGATGAAAGTGTATGTCATCTCCCCATATTTCTTGAACACACGTCCCAGAGACTTCTCGCTTATGGTTTCCCCGACGCTGTCGATCCACACACAGTTTGTTGGCATGCTTTTGCCAAAACCCAGCTGAAACAGAACCTTGCCTTGAGAATGAGAGGTGTCGTGTGGGTGTCCTTTTTCCCCGTAAAACGAATTATTGAAAGACCATGAAAGGAAAATGTAATCCCACTAGCCCCCCCCCTCCCCCCCCCCCCCACACACACACAAAAGGGATCAAAGTAAATAACATCCACTGCTGTATGGACAAGTTCAGATCCCCCCCCCCCCCCCCCCCCCCCAGCACACTCAGTATTTCCATTGACACTCAAGCCTACAATCAGAGGTTCTGTGGTAAAGAACACAGTCAACAAAACCAGAACATAAAAAGACTTGTGTTCCTTCTTCCCTTTTTTAAAAAAAAAATGCATACCTAAACACTGATTGTATGGTTATAAAGTGACAGGCAAAACCTACACTGAGAAAGCACAATGTTGATTCTTCTAGCCCTTGAGCACACAAAACAAAGATAAAAAGACTGTAGGAGTCATGCTTACCTTGATCTTGTTTGCTCCTATGTGTTCCCCTTCCATCTCCTGCAGGGCTCGAACGACGCTGCTAATAGTCAGTGTACTGCACAAATGCGTAGGCTGAGGCTGCTCCTTGTCTCTTGATGTCAACATCCTGAGTTGCAGAAAGACTTCAATCAATTTTCTGATCATGCATGCACACTGGAGAGACTTGAAAGAACATGGTACATCCATTACATGTACAGAAATCACCATTTAAATAATTCTATTCTAGTGTAAGGATGATTTTGCCTGCTATGTTTAGACAAAAGTCGCTCACTCGCATTTTGTTGAACACTGCTAAAAGGTAGGACAGATTTCCAAGTATAATTTATAAACTAAAATCAAAGTCAGTGATTGAATAATAAAATTTAAAAAAATAACATTGATTTCACATCCAGGAACTCATGATAAATAGTGAAAACCACAAAGTGTCAATTCAAAAAGCTGTGTGAACCACCAACACTAAACTGCCTTTACGAAATCTGTTCTCAAATGACCAGTCACACCTCACTGCAATGGAAAAGAACAACAAAAATCCATGGTAAATATAGAACTGCAGGCACAAGAGAAAAGAAGAAGAAAAATGCTCACAATTATATCCCCAAACGTGCCAAACTTGTCCAGAAGGTCCTGCACTGAGGTGTCTTTCTCCAGGTTCCCAATGAAGAGTGTGCGTGTGGCTTTTGGGTGGAATTCATCCATGTCCATGTCGCCGGTGCGGATGTCCACATCATCAGATTCTGGAAACGCAAATCACACGAAGACAACATGACAGAAGGTCCACAAGAGTATCTATTGTGTGTACCAGACATTTTGTTTGCTACATGACGCAAGTCTGCTGGAGGTTCTTCATAGGCGAGAACCGATGGCCTGCTTCTTTATTTAGGAATTCTTATGGATCACCCCATGTTGCCATGGTGCTGCATGTACTGCTGTCTGCCCGAGATCCTACACCTACACAAAAAGACAGTGTGGGGATGGGAGGGGAAGACTCAAGAACCAGAAGAAGCAGACTATGTTTTGCTCTTGTGTGATGTACAGACAGTGTATTCCTTGCCACTGTGTTGCAGAACTGTACTGCTGAAAGACACTTTCACATAGATCTCTTGTCAGCGTGACTTGGGTGACTGACTTCTTTAGTCTACCTTTAATCTTATCAACAACTGAAAAAGACAATGGAAACTGATGACAGCTGACTATTCACACTGATATTCACACTTCAGCAGTGGCTGAACACACTATATGCTGTATGCAAAACACACACAAAACAAATTCAGGCAGAAAGTGTTCATAGTCCATGTCCAACCAGCTGTCCACATGATAAACCAAACTACTACTTACTGACGCCTTCATGGGGAGAAACTTTGATCTTGGTTCCGAAGAACATTTTCCCCTGCGAAGCCTCCAGAGCTTTGCAGGCATCTTCAGGCCTAGCAAGAAAAACATTATAGAAAATAACACTCAGCATCAAAGGCTTATTACCACCTGTCATCTGTGAAAAAATTGCTGCATCCAAAGTTACCACCAATAACTGAATAAGCTGGCAGCAGAACCATAATGGAACCCCCCAAAAAAAAAAAAATGTTAGAAAGCAGAACAAAAAAAAAGGGATTAATCAGTGAAAAAAAACAAAACAAAACTCAGATGGTAAAAGTTACCATGGAGACAACTGTTCTGTCCTATAAAACAAGGGGAAAATGGTAAGATTTAAAAAAAAAAAAATGTGTGCTGCATCTCATTTGGAGCAAAACAAACTATAAACGCATACAGAAAAACCTGAAAAGGTTGCTTTCATGTGACCTAAGTTTGTTTTGTAAGAAGAAAATGGTAAGACGAAAAAAAATTGTGTGCTGCATCTCATTTGGAGCAAAACAAACTCTAAACACACACAGAAAAACCTGACCGAAGTTTGTTTTGTCTTTGTTGAAGAGAGAGAGGGGGGAGAAAGAGAGAGAGAGAGAAAACCAAGACCACAAAAAGTGCATTTTTGATGAGCATTCTTGTCACCACTTACTTTCTGAAGCTGACTATGGCATAGCGTTCTCCATTCTCAGTAGCAATCTGCACTGATGTCACTTTGCCATGCTTCTTGTAATTGTGGAACAATCCATCACGCAGGCTTGAGTCTGTGACAAAAACCACCAACGCTGATCAATAATTCATGGATCACGTGGTGACTGTAGATATAATGTGGCATCTAAATGTTCCTGGTCTCCAGATATGTGATAAGGATTAGGTTTAAGCAAAAGTCAGGATCGATAAGATGCAAATGCCCACAACAGCGCCATATCTGTTGATTAGACTTCCAAGGAAAGGGAAGAAAAGCTGGAAAGGGCAGAAGTCATGTTCTCCATCAGATAAGATCTGGCAGACAGTGCAAAAGAGAGTGGGGATGTGATGAGGTACATGTAATTTGCCATCAAATGTTCATCATATCATCAGTATGAGATATTGATCCATTTTTCTGTGTTGTACTAGATGGCACACAAAAGAACAGCCTTACACAACGCCGTCTGACGTAATACTATGCTCACAGCCGAATCTCACTGTGCACATGCACACACACACAGTTCAAATCCTTACCGCTTGAGCGCGCTGGGAGACCAGTGATGCAGATACCTAGAGGCCTCTTATCATCACAGTCTGAATCCTTGTGTCTGTCCGCCTTTGGGTCCTTGATTTCACTGGCGATGGTGGACTTCAGAGTACCAATAGTGGACTGTGGCCGGGCACTGCCCTGACTGCTACCGTGACTGCAACATCCACAACAATTTCCTTTCAAATCTTCTATCTCCTCCCTCCTGCTGTTTTGCTGAAAACTGCTGAATTAGTGTCTAGCACATGTGCATGTAACAGCTACAGTAAGTCAAGTGCAGCCCTGCACAGCTCACCCTTGCCTCTTTTCAAGGCATGCATCAGAATCAAGGAGGTTGTAACATCTGCCCGATTAAATCAGCACCTGCATGTTGCTCTTGGTTTTTGTTTCCAACACCCCCCCCCCCCCCCCAACACACACACACACACACTTGACACTTTCAATCACAAGATCTCATTTTTCCAAAACAGGTACCCTAATGTATGCGGTCACAACACAGGGTCCACATGTGCATAATTTTATACCACTCTGTGCCAGCAGTAGACCTTGAAGTTGAACCTGACATGCCGCCGTATCAGGAATGTAAGTGTAATGTCGTTACAGTTATCAGTCAGACTCGGTGATTACAACTATGACTATGTATCAAGTACATGGAGTAAGAGCTGCACACGTCAACACCGTCAAAGACCATGACTGAAATGCTGCTCACTAAATGAGTAAATCTGTAAGCACTGGTAAAAACCGTGTCTTACAATTACAGGGCTGTCATGGAACATGGCACTTATACATGTAGTTGTGTTAATTATACCCCATTCTCCTGGCCCAACGCCATCGAATTCATCAAATCAGCAAAAGACCAAATTGTCTCTAAAAATAGCAAAATGAACTAAAACCAGCATCTCATCACATCAGACATGTATACATGAGCAAACTGACCAAATTGTGTAATCCGTAGAGCTAGCATTGGTTGCACTAAATCAATCATGTCACGAATCAGGCCCAATATTGATCATAACATGCTGAACACAGATTCTACACATCAGGCATTACTCCTGGATCCAAACGTGTGACTATTCAAATTGAAACAAAGACAACAGATGAACAATAATCACAAAAACAACAGTTATAAAAATGCTGAATGAAAATAAACAAGAGAGGAAAAAACCTGTAGTAATGGTGTTTCTTTTCTGCATCATTTCTGTAACTTCTTGCAGCTTGGTTTGTCCGTCTATGCACCAAATGAATGGATTGTCAGATGTGAATAAAAGAATAAATAAATAGAGAAATAATAAATAAATAATGTAAATAAATATGGATGAAACTGGCGACAGTAGAAAAAAAAATCTTGCAGGGAATGTTTGTTCTACAAAACAAAAAAATAAATTTATACAATTCTGAATTCCAAAACTGAAATTACTGAGCTGACCCTTCGCACCACATGATCGTAATGTGGCCAGTGTGTGAGAGAATGCATACATGTGATTCACGCGAATGTGCATGCTGGGTTCAGTTTGCGGCACTTTGAATTAGAATACCCAGGTAAACTACAAAGTTATCTATATTATTTAAAATACGAGCACAGCAGGTGACAGGTCTGTTGTTGTTGTCCCCCCCCCCCCCCCACCAACATTCAGACTCAAGATACTGGAAGTGAAAAGGACAGCAGTAGCAGAGCAATGCTTTCCACACCACATTTGCAGTCTTGGGACATTCTATGAAATTTACATGAAATGATGAATCCTGCAGCTTTCCCTATTCTCCCAACCTGTGCGAAAATCTAGTAGCTCAAGTGACTAAGGGTAGAGAAAACAGTGGGGTGTACAATTAGTTGTGCTCCCTGCTCAGTAGGAAGGCAGATGAAAAGGTTAACTTGCAACATGGACACATGGTCAACACAACATCGAAAATTTATCATGTGGTCTAAAGCCAAAGAACCAGCTGACATACCTAGATACAGTTTTAAACAGAAGCAGTAAAATAGCAAAACTACAGCAGTGCAATTACTGGATTTTGGTACCATAAATGAGTATGACGAAAATCTTTCAACTTGGTATTAATACTTACCTCAGCTGTGTTGACTCTGTGTGTCCCTTTCAAATGCCGAACACTCAACTGAGCATAGACAGAAACAATGACAAACGGATTCTCACCTTTGAGATTTGAACAGGATTTGCTGCTCTCTGAAGAGTAGGTGCGGCTGCTGGACGATCCTGACCTTGACCTTGGTGACCGGGAGCGACTGCGGCTCACTGAGCGTGACATGGACACAGACTTCTTGATATGGGAGCTGCTGGTTGTGGACAAGTCTGGGGAACTCCGTGAGCGGTCAAAACGCTCCTTCTCGTTCGTATCCGCTTGTGCTCTTGCCCCTTCGGCATGGCGGAAGTTACCTCTGCAAACACATAAACAGAGGACCCTGCGTGAATAGACTATCACAAACCATCAGTTTCACGCACAAAATAAGCTAGCCGTCAAATAATATGCTCCCAAAACAGGAGCAAATGTCAGACCAAGTATGTGGCTTCCTAGCTGTGGCTTCACCGCATACCTAGTACATGTTCAAATGGCAGCTGCTGGCTGAAGCCTGCATCACCTCCAGCAATGCACTCCCTCCAATGTAATCTACACTATTGGTTCTAACATGACACATGCAGTTTTACTTTAGCAGCTTCTGTTGGCCTCAAATGAACAGTACACGTTTGCTCTACTCATCTGTCTCCCGTGTCTAGCCATCAGTGACTTAGCGTCTTGCGAAACTGAGGGAGAAACTTTGCTGGCACCAAAACACAACGGCTCAAGAGCCAAGGGGCAGGACTAATGTACTGCTGTATCAACCGCGATCGACTCGTGAAGTGCCTGAAGGGCACCACAGGAACAGGCCTAGTTGATCAGGAAGTCTCTCCTTCAGTCCTTGTCAATACACAACTTTCACACTCACTGTCACGTTTTTCAACTTCCACTCCAGTCATCATCAATACACCAAATCACACTGAATTCTCCCATCAGAAAAAAGAATCCTATTTGGGCCAGCGCCGTGGACTCAACCAAACCGCTGTGAACGACATAGTACGTTGGCGCATACAACATGATTTTTTATTTACTGAACTGACAGAACTTATAGAAGCAGCCAAAAAAGAAAAACTACGACCAAGTTACCTTATTAACTTAGACACATTTCACAGAAAACACAATATTTTTTAAAACTGAAAATTGTTTTGTATTTTTCTTTTTTGTTGCTTCTAGTTGTTTATATTCCCACTTGCAGTTAGTTTCGCTTGCTTTTTTGATAGAACCTGGCACAACTTGTCTGAGGACAGACAGCAAAACAGACACAACAGTAACGCAAATGACATAGGGAGCTGACAGAGACATGTATGTCAGTTTGTCACAATTCCTTGGCTAGCTGTTCAACTAGTCTGTGTGTGCGTGTGCATACATGTGTGTGTGTGTGTGCGTGTGTGTGTGTGTGTGTGTTGTGTGTGTGTGTGTGTGTGTGTGCGTGTGCGTGGGTACACATGTGCGTGCGTGTTCAGGTCTATCGGACTTGCATGTAAAATTTTCCTAATCAGCCTTATACCTCTAAAGCCGAAACTTCCTTATTTAAACCCCAGCTGTCTTAAATACTGTTAGGTGAATACATTAACTGCCAACATCAAATGTCACTGGCTATGATGCAATGCTCTACAATTTTGATGGTCGTCCTTCCCAGTCCCACTAATAGTGTATGCCTGCGTCTGAATAACACAAGCTCACATAGAGTGTACTGCTCCATCGCTATGTCCCTTTCTCCTGGCTAAAAAACAAAACAGCAAAAAGATTGCAGCAAAAAAACACACTCAGAATCTGATAAACAAGAACCTAAGCAGGCAGGACCAAAATCTGGTTCTGGCAAGGGCTTGGCATTCCATGGGCGTCTGGCATTTCCAGCCTACTGTTCTTGGCCTTTTGCTGCACTGCAGCCAGATTGGCTGGAGAACACAGTTCCAGTGAAATGTTTGTGAAGAACAGCAATGAGGAATGGACTACACAAATATTCCAGAGCAGATCTGGTCCTGAGGTTGAACTTGAAGGCAGGGTACTGACTTGTACTTTCTTGTAGTGTAATGTGTATGCTGGAAGTCAAACAATTCAATCATCTTCTTGATCTGTCAGTAACTTTGTAGAACTGTGCCTTCAACACAGTGCACTGATAGATGAGGGTCCAATGTAAACAATGACAACAAAATAAAGATGATTATAAAATATAATGTAGAGTTCATGGAACATGATGCTTCTGCCAACACATCCTCAATTTATGGAAAGATCATTTGTGTATCACTTTACATACTGTTGATCACAGTCGAACAGCCCTTCACCCAACAGTTCCACAAAATAAATTATGAGTACTGAATACACAGACATGGTCAGACATGATTTGCACCAAACACTGTCCAAAATATTAAAAAAGGACATAAAACACAAATAAGGAAGTTCACTAAACTAACACCAACTCTGCGGACAGTACCACACAAGGGAATTAATCTGATAAATGAATGTTTTGTAAACAACCCTCAAAACCTGTATAAAATAGCACACGTAATTACTTTATTGGTGGAACAGGTTTAGATAGTCCAAGTTTCCATTCTGAAGTGAAAACAGATTCACTGCATGAAATCACAGAGCTATATATAATCCGCATTATATTCACAGCTGTGCTGCACTGCTAGCAGTGTCAGATGCTGCAGTCACAAAGGCAGGGTGATGATATCTGACACATGATGCGATTGTTTATCAGCTTGGAACTGCAGTGTCACAGGCAGCATAAAATCCATGATTCATTAGTGATTACCCAAGCTCAAAGTCAAAGGACACTGACAGGAAGACTCCACTATCATGCTGCATAGGAAGAGAGCTGCCTCGGCTGATATAAAGTTTAATTTTATGTTGCATTGCTAATGTGTGATGTTTTGGCACAGCACTGTCCTCTGTCAGCACGCATACAAGCCCAGAACATTTGCAGTTGTACAACAGTAAATGAGGACAACTGAATACACGTTTTATAAAACAGTTTTGGGCAAATTATTCAGACTTCTGTGAGCTTAACATTTGGTCATTAAAAACAATTCATTGTACCATTTTTCAGTTTTAAGAAAAAACAATGACAACAACAAAGAGCTTTATTCTAACTTTCTCTCAAAAACCCATAAAAATAAAAACCAGGAAATAATCCCCCAGCCTGTTTCCTTGTTCAGCTTATCCCTACCAGTGTTCCCAATCACGCACAGGTGTGCATATATTTGTACGCAAAAAACTTAAATTGACACACAAATTTGAGAACAGCACGTCGCAGGGGATGCACATCTTTGGTCTCGACGTGACAAACGGTATTTTTTCCAACGCACTCCTGGAAACCCAATGAACAAAAAGGAATCTGTAACTGGCAGCGGACACTTCACCTGCAGCATCACATTTCCGCTGAACCATTGTGCGTAACAGACAGAATCTGGTGAATGGACCCTCCAAATTTACAAAAGGGCCCAGAAAAATTTGGATGCAGGGTCCCAAGGACCCTTGTATACATGTATACATGTATTCAAATCATAGGGTACACTGTATCACACCCATATCCAGCTTTTGCCATTTATATTTCAAAACTTATAAACCACAGGTCTTTCCTATCCACAACTAGCAACGATCAGTGTGATTTCCAAGCAAAAATAAACTGAGCATAACATATTAACAGACCAATGCATCGTCCCTTTTAGGGCAAGCAAGACAGTCACACAATCCATCAGATCCAAAAACACCGAGGGCAACCTTGCCACGTGAAGCACGAAGAACATGGTCACAGTCGAACTAGTGCGAGGAAGGTGCGGAAAAAAGAAGAAAAAAAAACAGAAGAAAATGTGATTTTGTTAGTTGTGTTTGTGACTATTGAAGAACAAAACCAATTTTCGCTCCTTTCAGGATTAGTACCGGCGGGCAGACTGAACTGTTTCAAACGGATGGTGTTGACTCTCCGCTACTCAGCAAAGCTAACGAAATTAAAGATCCCTCCCCCTGCTCCGTCTCCCCGCCGGCAACACCAAAAACACATTTTTTTTTTGCATAAAGGCATGCGCAGCCCACAATTAACACACTGTGTCCGGGACACAAAACTTGAAAATTCGCAACACAGCACAACTTTCAGGGAACACACCAAGAATGCAAGTACATCAACCAAGCCTCAGACACAAAATTTAATCACCGTGTTGGCTCACCTGCACAACATTACATTCTGTATCACGATCAGGTTAGTCAGATGACTTGGTTTTGTCTAAATGAGATTAAAAGGCCGATTTGGGCGATAAAAATCGTTCACACGTAATGGCAGCCATCTTGCCGAAAAAGATCTGATCTGGATTATGTCTCTTTTGAGCTCTGCTGTGCCGTTACGCCACCTCGCTCGTGGCATCCAAGAGATCTATACCAAAGTCAATTACTGCGACGGAGATTTGAAACGTTGATGTGTTTTTGCCAGACGTGCGGCTGATATCCGTATATCTGGGACGCACTGTTTATTTCATGCATTTTCCTAAGACAAATTATACCGCTACTCCGTAACGGTAGGCGTGCCGGTGCATTATCTGTGTGATTTAAGATGTTTTCGCTTTTCCTCCTTCAAGAGCAGCCCAGAACAGAGTGCGATGGCGAAGGGTCGTCGATGGCCTATGCTCCACTTGGAGCCATGGGTCTTAGTAGTATTAGTAGCTTTTCCTCCTATTTTCTCCCACGTCTGCACATTGCCTCATAAAATTTTAATGAGCACACTGCTTCGAATCATTTGGATGGATCATGTGCCTACAACTGTACAAGGGTCCTTGGGACCCTCTCTCCATGGTTTTGGGCGTCCTTTTGTAAATTTTAAGAGGGCCACGGTCTTTTAGTATGAGAAGTCTGAAAGTCAAAACCATTTGTCGTTGATTACAAAAGTATTCAAGTAGGAGAGATGTATGTGAATTGCACCATTTCAGCCATAGCAAATCTGTGAGGCGTGGCACCCGCACGCTTAGCAAATAGCACATTACGAGAGACACAAAAATGCGTGTCCCCTGCTCTCAAATTTGTGCGTCAATTTAAAAGTGTTGTGCGTAAAAATACACACACCTGTGCGTAATCGGGAACACTGCCTCACAGATTACGGGCACATTGTAGGCTTTCAGACCACGTGGTCTACCCCCATTCTGTTCTACCTAGTGCAGTTGATGCAGCAATTAGGGGTGTAATGTGCTTATGTACTTTTGTAATATTACACTTGTACTGAATCATAATACATGTACTGTATATTATGTACATGTATACATACATGTATGACACTTGACAGATAGATCAAGAAGATGTGCACACAACACAAGTATACATGATACACAGTTGCTGCTGTTTGAGTGTTTCTCTCGTCTGTGACAAACGCTGAAACGGTGCTCTCTGAGCAAGTGCTAAGTACGTATACACTGCCCAAACCAACGTAGCTAGTGCCAAACTCGAAATGTATTTGGACAGAAAAAGACCCTGCCACTCACTACAAAAGCCTACAGCAGGCACGGCGCCAACGGCCCTGCAAACTTCAACCTCCTCTCCCAATCCCGCGCTATTGGTTCAGGCCCTTTGCCAAGAACCGCAGGCCCCCAAACAGTACGATCCTGTATGCAAGGCAAACAAACCAGGGGGCTGTGCAAGGTTGAAAACCAGTCCTTCCACACAGCCGTCTCTGTGACCTTGGCCACGTACAATGAGAAACTCTCCCCGCATGCACAACAGGCTGCTGTTCAAGACAAGAGGACAAAACCATGCTACAGAGTCTAAAATTACGCTCTGAGATATATCATGCCCACTGGAAGGCGAAGATCCCAGCAGCAAAACATGTCCTGGATATCGACCACTGAATGATCCTAAAAAAAACTCTGTGTGTGTGTGTGTGTGTGTGTGTGTGTGTGTGCAGTGTGAAAATTTCAAACAATGACCTGCCATGCACTTTGTTTTGTTTTTTTTTTGTTTTTTTTTTGGGGGGGGGGGGGAGCTTGAATAGCAGACAATCAAAATAAATTCGCTTTTGCGTCACTGCTTGTACAGAATCCAACCCTTTCTTACAAGTCCTCACTGCGTGTCCTTGTCAAAGCTAATTCACTGTTAGTGCACTAACCACGTTGGGCAGGGGCACCCACGACATACAGTACTACTCATGTCTGTCCCACGAAAGCATCCATTTTGTTTCGTTTCTGCAGTTAAAAGATACAGATCTGTATGTATGCATGTGTAAAGTCACTTGTTTTTTAAAAGTATGATTACAAAAAGCTAAAGACCCCCTGCCCCTCCAGTTCTGGTTGGTTAAACTTTCGGATACATACAGTGTACAGGTGTATGTATTAGAAAATTAATGACTGTCTTGAATGGACACAAGGGCAGCAGATACAGCACTCTGGGGAAAAGTGGTTTAACTTTAGTTGAAAGTAAAAGTGTTTTGGTTTCCAACTGTTTAATATACAGTACATGTAATATTTATCATTTGAAAACATGTATGCACCCATACCATCACCACCACTATTACTATTAATGCATCCCACGCCTGGGATACATGTATCACACACACCATGCCATAGAGACAAGGCATTTGTCATTGCAAAAGAAGGTGAAGTTTCCTTTTGAGAAACATCAGCTATTCCACAAAACTTTTTTTCCATTAAAACAGAAATATTGGTACCATAACAATTTTAGTGAATTATGTGTAATGCATCTAGTGCTGAAACCGCTGTACTGCCACTCTACCATCCCAATTCCCATTTAACCAACTAGGAAATAATCTTGCAGCAACGAAGACAGTAAGAAGCATAAACACACACTAAAAACATTCAAACCCTGCAAATGGGCTGAAGTGCACAAGCACAACACAAAACAGGCACACAACTCACCTTCTTCCATGAACAGAAGTGATCAACTTCAACACAAAACAAATAAACACACAACCCAAACAAAGTCACTGAACAGGCTAATCTTTAAATAATTCAACCACACCAATATTCAAGGATTCAGGTAGGTTAAAATCGCAACTGCGCATGTTGATGAGTTCTTTTTGTTCAGAGTGATCATGGCAGGAGCAGGCAAACAGGGAAAAAAGAAAAAGAAATCAACCAGTACCAACCCAGGCCAGCCAGCAGCTTGGTACCATCCAGTGCAGATACCCCCACATCTGCCAACTGCTAATCCATCTCCACTTGCAGAAGTCTGCTGTGTAATCCTTCTATTACCATACAGCTGCCAGGTAGTGTTGAACTACCCGAAGTGCTGGTGCTACTATCCAAATCTGGATTCTGGATAAGTTATCCAAAATCAAGGGTAATCCAAATTATCAGAAGTACAATCCACATCCCAGGTGGTAATCCAAGTGATGCATTACTCCGTTACAACTTGTAAATCCGTTGCCATGTGCTGTCAGAAGCAGGTAATCCCAGATGCTTGATGAAACGCCAGCACCAAACTGATCACCAACGTATTATAATCAAGACTTGGTACATCCGGAATGAAGATAATCCAAGAGATGGTGACGTACTATAAAGGCAAAAGAAAAAATACATTTCTGCAGCATTCATGTCGAACGATGCATAATCCGAAGGAAGGCAAAGGTAATCCAGTAGTGTGATGGTTGGCAGGTACTCCAATAATTAATCCAGCTGTGGGGTAGAACATGTACTCCTGGTAAGTGAGTAATCCAGTTGTCGGTATGGGTGCTCAGTACTCCAAACGGGTACAGTGCTGGCAAGAAATACTCCAGTGACCTTGCTTCAACCTGGTACTCCAATTGTACTGCATAGTTTGGAAGTTTTCAAAATAAAAAATTAAAAAAATTCAGAAATTGACCAGAAACCTTTCAAACTGGTGAGTTCAGGTACACTGTGTTCGAATTTCACCCCATCCGCACAGCAGACGGTATCCAGCATAAGGGAAGGTGATACATGAGCATTTACATGAAGGTTTAGACCAATAGAATGCTGCACGAGTCAATTCCGTGCATTCCATAATAACTAGAATACAACTCAAAGAAACTGATGAACCATAGTCCAAACCAAAGAAAATATGTGCAAGAATTCCAGGACTGCAAATTAAATGGCTAAAACAAGCCCTGACAGATTTACTGTGATTCAGGACCTGGGTCAGTGGGATGAAAATATAACAAAGTTTTTAAACCCAGGATGTCAACAAGGAGTTCTCTTGAATTTCCACAAATTATTTTTGTCCACTTCTAAATTAATATGATTATCATCCGAAAAGAACAGGTGGTACAAGAAATTCTGCTGTGTACCCACCAGTATCTCTCTTCTTGTACAGAGACATTTAGATACATATTTATGCATACGAAAAAGAAATTGCTGAAGCATCACCATCACTTCCCAGGGTAAATAAAGGAATACTATGACCAACAAAGATGTCCTCTTATGAAAGGGTGCAAAACACCCCAAACAATTCCCCTTAAAACTTTTTTCAAACACAATTCTTAGAAAAAATACAGCTCCTTTTAAAGAGCCAGCAGTGTGAATGTATGTCTCCACATGAGGATGTTTTGACAGGGAGGAGAGATGCTGTTACAATAACACCACACACTTTGGACAGGAACATAGGAAACATCCAGGGAAACACTGGGTTTTGAAACTATCTAGACGACCAAAACGAAAAGAAAGACAGTACACATACATGTATCTACCCATAAAGGACCAAAACAAATGTTGCTGTTCAACTGAACTGGACAAATGTATACAGTACATGTACACAAAGAAGCAAAACTAGGAAACAAAATTCTGAAATTCCACCACCAAAAACCTGGTCAGACAGTCAGTGAGGAAACAGCACTTATGAAGGTGTACTTTTCAAACAGAATCAAGTTGAGTAGTGTGCTGCCATGGAGTAAATTGTCCACTATCATTACCAAAGCTTGCTGGGAAAGCATAACACACTGTGATAGCTATGACCGTCAACTGCAATGCTAGCGTTACGCTGAATTTGGACCTTTCAAATACAGTATACCCCACAATGTCTCCAAGAAAAAATAAACCTGGAAGTGGTATTTAAAATAAGATTCTGACAGGTGTCTTCATGCGTTCACCACTCAAACTCCACAGAAAAAGTTTTAAAAGTACTGATCCTGAGGACACAAAGATTTAAAAAAACAAAAAAACAGATGTGACCGTAAGTGCAACAGACGAAGCAAGGGCCACATCTGCGCATATAAAAATGTGGCATCCACCTCCACCTGTCTTTGAAGCCACCAATCCTGTTGTGTCTACACGCCACAAAAAGTGGGCAGAGTAGCCAAGTCAAATAGTTGCGACTTCACTTACCCAGATGTCCATGATCCAGTGAACGATCCAGCATTGCCAGAGCCTGCCCGACTCACTGCCGAAGACGGCAATCCAGACCCATGGTGAAATCCGGTGCCTGAGGCGCCACCACCACTCCCTCCTGCTCCTCCACCTCCACCACCGGCGCCACTACCACCACCACTGGTCCTTCCTGATTCACCCTGCGCTCGTGAGGAGGTGGAGGAGGAGGACGTGGCCTCCCAATAGTCTGTACGAAGGACGGCATTGTCTATCGTGTTCTTGGACAGGTGTGCTTTGGATGCTGAGCGGATGTCCATAAACGCAACAGTGGCTGTAAGGGTGGAGTCATTGTCCTTGGACGGCTGCAGTTTGACACTCTGTATCTTTCCATACCTGCACAGGCAAAAGGCAAACATTCACCATTAGAATTTGAGGACTTAAGGACTACACATATATTCTTCAGCTGAACACAGAATAACAGAACTGTGACTTACGTGCTACCAGACATAAGACCTTTTATGTTTATGAGTTTTAAACATACCAGCAGGTACAGAGACAGCCCTCTTGCCAACCCTCAACTCTTTCCAATGCTCGAAGTATAGTACAGAGATTAAAATGTGGCCCAGTCCAGACATACAAGTCCAATTAGACTGACAAAATCAGAATATTTCTCAGCATTGTACTTTTGTAGTTCAAGTACAGTTTGACTATGATGAGTCATGCACAGAATAAATTTACAGTTATAAATTTTATCTGTCATACAATTTGTGTGCATGCAATTGTGCACATGAACTGATGACTGTCACATGTACAGCACAAAACACACATCTAGTACAAAAGTGAAACCTTGAAAAATGGCTTCAAATATAAAAGGCCGCTTACAAATCATGGATGTGGGGCATACCCTCGGGCCTCTAACCAGTATTAATCTTATTCCAAGAGATAAATGTCCGACTGGTCTTGCGAGCTATACTGGGCATAGATGGAACGCAGCACAGGAATACTGACAGCTTACGAACTACGGCCACTCTTTATGTTGTCCCTGAACAAAACAAAAGCATACCCACATTCCCACCAAAAACCCAGAAAGATATATATTATAAACACAGCAAGGGTGCTCATTCACTGAATCAACTTCTAGTCACATATATAATTCTGTGCTCCTCTCTCCCAGTACCTCCCCCCCCCCTCCTCTCTCGCCCCTCTCTCTCTCTCTCTTAGTGAGACGGCCTGACATCAAATCAATGCAGCACTGGCAGCCCTTAGGCCGCCATTACGGACCGGAGTCAGATTAGCGAAAGTCAGCTGCTGGGAAAGAAAGCTTTCTCCCTGTTTTCCCTTCACACATACTGTACCGCGATCATCAATCTCCTGCCTCTTGCACAACATGAAACAAAGGCTATAGATAATGGCCGCCTACTCGGTATCCTGTGACAATAAATGTTCCTCACACAGGCAGGGTCGCGTTTCTAATGGCTCGACGGTCGCTTCCTTTCAAACTTTTCATTACGTGGTGCGTATTCTGTCAAACTGAAACGCACTTGCACATAGCTGCGTTCTTTGGCATATAATTCCATTTTCTCTGGTTTTCTTGTCCTCTGGCTTACCTGTGTGTCTGCCTCAAATTACAATAAAACGGTCATCTCTGCCTGTAAATAACCTAATAACCCTGTTTACAGGGTTGGGCTATCTAGCAGGTCTCTCGTTTGCAAGAACTTGAAGAAGTTGTTTTGTTTTGTTTGTTGTGCATAGCCTGAACTGTGTAACTGCATGTTCTTGGCCGTTATTGCAACTGATTCAACAAATCATGCACATTCTTTTCAAGATGCATTTCTACTGCATCAAAAGCCTTTTAATCTGCAGTGCCTGTCATTTATTGTTGTAATACTGTACTTGAAAACACACGAATGAGGACAAAAGAGCAAAAAAATCTGGCATGTGATGTGCTTTATTTGAAATACACCATGAAAAAGACCACTGCTGTGCGCGACCGGTTTGCTATTACACTGTACCGGTAAATGTCACGTTTGGGTCTTACATCACGGCACACATGTAACAGTATACACTGCAACCCCATAAATACAGTAAGCTGTCTGGTGTCCCAGCAGGACCACAGCTTGGTCGAGGCAACCAACAATCAATACGTGAAGTCTTGCAATGTCAGGGTGTAGCTAGCTAGCTCGCCGCCATGTCATGAAGCGCTGTGTGGCAGTTGACAGGAGCCACACAACCTTGCTGGGCCGAATAGGTCAGTGAAGGGCGTTTGCACGGGCTAGCTGGCGGGCGGGGGATATCGATCGTCAGTGCACAAGGCTGGCAGGGGCTCCAGCGCTGTACGTGCGCCAATAAATCCCACATGATCAAAGCTGCCCACCCCCTTGGGATGTGCGCAGCCTTCTTCCCTTTTTACCCCTTTATCTGGGCCGTGTTTTTGCGCGTGGGTAATGAAAGGCCCGGTGATCGATATGGTGTGATATATGGGGACAGGGCGGGCGGGTATGAAAGAACCGGGCTATTGCATGGAGTGCCGGACTGAGTGGATGTATGCGTGTCACCACCACTACAGCTTCTTTGTCTGTGCGTGTGTGTGTGCGTGTGTCACTGCCTACGGGGAGTGGGGAGGGGGTACCCTACATTTCGAGTGATGAAATCAATGAAAACTAATTGTAACCCACGAATATAACTATATCACGTTAAGAGCACAGAAACGAAAGGCCATCCTATGACCCTAATTTAGAACCCAACGTCGACTGACGCATGCAGTCGAGGTTGTCTAATAGGAGGCATCAGACTCCGGAAGATCAAAACCGCATACGCCAAATTCATTCGCCCGAGCACGCCGGCCACAAGCTTTCCCGGGCAGCCAGCTGCAAGCCAATATGTATGCAAATACTCTTTTGCTTGTGTTCAAGGTGCTAATATCTATGCAAATGCACCCCTACGTGAACAGGCGGCAATCTGCCCGGACGGATTTTTGCTGCAGATAGGTGACGCAGTTTCACTGGCCGGCATCACTGTCAGCGCCGTTCTCCAGAGTAATCAATCCATTTGCGTGCAGGCCTGCTGGCTGGCGCTGCTGATAGAATATCGATTCCCCTGGTCAACGAGGGAAGGGTATTGACGCTGGTTGGACCTCGCGGAAAACGCTTGTTGCGCGTGAAAAAGCGGGAACTTCCTAAGAAGAGAAACTGACTCGCGGGGTGTCAAATATCCTGATATGGCATTTTGAACAGAAAATTTGTTTTTAACACCTGTCTCTCCAGGGCGTCTGCTACATGTGTTCATGCATTCATAGCATAGCAAGCATCGGCGGGGCCATGGCTGTCATCAGACACACTCTAGTTCGCGAACTAATATGAATGTCACTGTCCGTAAACTTGACTTTCCCATTTCGACACAACCCAGCGTCCACAGGAAACCCGCTTTTGGCGATCAGTCTCCACCACTAATCTGTCATGTGATACGAAAGCGCATTTCTGATTCAGGCCACGAAAACATGAGCGGCTTGTACAGTTCGCGCGTAGCAACAACCCTGCTTTGGCCTAAAGTGACTAAGCACGGACACGGAGCGAAATGGGGCAAGAAGGCAACCCGAGCTTTCAGTTCTGACTCTCCAACCTGTGCTTGAAGTGGGCTGTTTGTTTGCCATGTACAAGGTGTGTGTGGCCTGTCCGTGGCTTATTGATAGGATCATGCCACCACCACCCCTCCCCAAACCCCGGCCGCCATTTTCCGTCTGAGTGCGAAGAGCGTGACAGCCGCGCACAAGGGCTTGTCGCACACACTCAACCAGGAAGAAACGTGGCTTTCACCGACGTGGAGAAGGTAGGGGGGGGGGGGAGACGGGATGGGAGGGCGGTGGTCTGTGCCACCATTATCTAGGGCCAGGAGACCCCTGCTTGTTAAAATGCAAGGAGGCCCGTTCATGCTTAGCTTGCAAGAAGCCCCGCTTGGTTTTTTTCTCTTCTTTCTTTCTACCGCGCACCCCCCTACAAGCCCCCCCCCCTCTCCCCACAATCCGGTGCAAGCCTGGCGCGCCGTGACACTCACATTTAGCAAACTCACATGTGCTCCCAATGCCCTTGATCAAGCAAACGACGCTGCCCCTGCCCCCTCCCTGTGTCCGACGGGCGCGCTTTGAAGCTCTCAGGGGTCTTTCCCTTCCCCAACCCCGCTGTTCAGACTCGCCCCTTCAGAGACCGGCCTCGTCCAATACGGCAAATGCGACGCTGTCATTACGGTGACTGATAACCTACACGTCACATGATACTGGGCAATATTTATATATACATGTCCACGAGTGAAGTGTTACGCGCGTGATTTTGTACGTACCACACTGAGGCCTTCATTCCCGGAGTGACGTGGCAACTTGTGACTGCCACTCTATCACGTTTAGGGTTACAATATTTTGGATGTTTACCCCAATATATATCAATCTATTCGACAATCGTGTTTATCCTCGTTGTTTGTCCAAGAAAACTGATCAAGGTAATTTGGCTCCCCACTGCAGTGTCCAAAATGCGCAAATTCGCCGGGATTTGTCTCTTCGCCTCTTGTTTGGAGCGTTTGTTGGTTCATTTTTCATACTAAATGAACACCCCCCCCCCCCACCCCCAATGCAAGGGTAGCATCTTTTCTGTGTGTATGTTACGTTTTTCAGATCTTCGATTCGAACAACGCTTTAAAAATAAAAATACGTGTGCAGCCGATCCTCTACAGTACAAGCCTTCTAGAAGAGGGGGCGGCATGGCTGTTTTTGTCAATTTTTTTTATACCCTCCTCCTTTTTAACAAACGTGTGCTGTGTGTACATGTCAGAAACCAACGGACAGTAGACTGTACCAGATATAAGCGCACATTACAAGCCTGTAAGCTAGCAGCTGGAGAGTAAAAAGCCATGCTTTACCGCATGACTCACGCCCGCTCCTGATAAACAAGCCGGCTGCCTGCCCTAGGCTTGGCAACGGGCAAGGGAATTTGAGCCGAGCTGGCTGCAGACAAACGCTATCAATCAAGTTGCCATGGCGACCAGATAATTAAGGGGGTCTCGAGTAGCCCAGTAAATAGGTATTTTCAAGCGCGCGCTCGAGCACACAGCGAGGCCTTTGGCAGCTTGCCAAGCAAGCCACTGTAGGGAAAAGGTTGCAGGAAAGTGCGTCTGAAAGCCGAAAGCCCTCTTCTCTGGCCTGTTCAGCCGAGCGGGCTGGCAAGTTATCGTTGGAGAACAGGGACCAGCTTTGTGTGTCCGGAGGCAGGTCGATGCTGATTCGGTGTGAAGTATCGACCACCTCAAGACGTTGCCGGACTCCAATGAAAATAGTAGGGGTAAATAAAACTGGATTGTGAGAAGTTACTGCGTTACGAGACTTTGTGTATGTGTAAACTTGTGCAAACATCCATATCTCGGCATATGGCCTGGTTTCGTGTTCTGTACGTGTACGTTGCTCAGTCTTACCGTTGCCAGATCTGGTGGTTCGCGTGCCCAACGTTTACACTGTTGGCTGCTTCTGTTGAAAATCTTAACCGTGGTATCGACCCAGCCTTCAATATTTCACGTGGATACTGTACATTTGTATGGATATCACGCCCAGGCGATACCAGGGCTCCCAGTGCAAGCACCCAAAATTTTTTTGTTTTTGTTTTAAATAAAGCGTCATAAAGGTTTGTGTGGATTTGGTGGTGATGGTGGTGCTTATGTCGTTTGCTTCCTTTTTTCCCCCCAAAGGTTTACTGCAGAGCACTTTGACCCCACGCATTGCTTATGAACCAGCTTGGCCAACTCATGCAACTAATCTGTCTGCCAATACCATACGCTGCGCTTCATGAAGACTCCTCATGTGAACGGCGACAGAACTCAAACCGATCGATAAGCTTGGGCTCAGACACCATCTCAGCTCTCATCACCATCTGTGGCCATTTTCCTGTTCCTGTGTTGCTGACAGCCAACAATCATGCCGCTGACGTAAATGACGCCGTGGACTCCGACAGAGATATTGTGTGTGTGTGTGTGTGTGTGTGTGTGTGTGTGTGTGTGTGTGTGTGTGTGTGTGTGTGTGTACAGAGTATTACTTCTGTTCCTGTAGAGTTCTCCCAGCAAAGCCATGGGACCCTCTGAAAGTCATGCTTGTCTGTCTGTGTTAACGTTCTTGTCACATGACATGCATGTCCTTCTAAAAGTGAAAAAAAAAAAAAAGAAATTGTTGTTCATCCCAGCTGGGTAATGCCCTCATTAGCATACCTTGTGGAAGCGACCTGTTTAGACTCATGCTGTTTTGGGGTTTGTTTGTTTTTTTGTTCGGTTGGTTGGTTTGGTTGGGTTTTTTTTTTTTAGTTTGTTTTTTTGTGTTTTTTGTTAGTTTTTTTTTTTTTGGGGGGGGGGTGTTGTTGCTGCTGTAATCTGCTGCTTTTTTCCTGTTACTAGAATTAGTTACCGGCTCCACTTGTGGAGCTCTTGCAAGTAGAGCGCAAGCCAGGCACCCTTCTTTTCACAGAAGGCTGCTGAAGCAGAGAGAAAGGTGCAGCCCTTAGTATCACTCCACACTTTATATGAAGCTTCATGCCCAAAACATGGTATCTTAACAATGAAGTACAAGTGCTCCCCTATCAAATCTGAGGACAGGGGCTTTGTTTTCCAGGTACACGTATTCAAATTCTGAAACCTGAATTGTTACTAGTAGTGGTACTAGTACTATAATAGCAAAAGATACTACAGTACTACTACTAGTAATGTATACATGTATGTGGTGTGTTTGGTAGTAGCACAGGACTTTATCTACTTAGCATTCCCAAGGTGGCATTCAGACACCTGATCTACGTACAGTATTATACCTTACATGCACCAAACTAGAAAATTTTAGATCCCAAATGTTTGCTTCACGCACAATTAATGACCAAGACTTCAATTAAGTACAAAGGACACCAAATGCTCTGGAAAGCTTCCACAGCCAGGAACTTCTATCATTCAGCTATGACAATCGCAGCATTTTGGACAGTAGTTCCTAACCAGCACTGACTAAGACCAGTGAAAGCATACCATTTGCATGCAAACACACACACACACCTGCTCAACACTTTCATACCACTAAAAAAGCAAAACAACTGGTGGACCACCAAACACAGTAAGACCAGCACTGCATCAGGAGAGATCTGAACAAGGATGACCTCTGGATGCTTGACAAACGGTTCTATCGTTAACATTTCTAGTTCTACACTGGAAATAAAATCACAATTCTATAAAAAGAACCCCAAATGCCACCATGTATAATACCAAACTGCGCTGGTTCCAAAATGCCAAATGCCAACATAAAGGATGGTTCAGTAATAGCGTTTAGCCCAACTATGTCAGTATGTGAGATGCAGCAGTGTTTAACAATATTATAATACTCTGCCAGATCTATGCTATTTTGGTGGTAAAAACTTATTGTACCTAGGATTTGCAACAAAGCTGTACTTGCCAATGCCCCCCCCCCCCCCCCAAGCAGTATACAAATGCTGTGAAAATTAGCCACTTCCATGTTTGTAGTTGAGGATACTGCACTTTCAGTCCTTCCAAAAACAGGGACACATTTTGCTTCACTTCACTCACACCTGATGTAACTAATTTCTTTTTAATTCACACCTGATGTAACCAGGGTTGCACATTTAAGTCGGTCCCAGGACACTGACCTATAAAAATTTCAAATGTCCTATTTTTCCCCAATAAAAGAGCTATACACACACACTGTGACTACTGCTAATGCCCTACTACCGAGGGTGTGCATGCAGCATTTCCAACAAACTGCATATATCAGATGTCAAAACAAAATTAAATAAAAGAATGCATTAGTGATTAAGCACGAATTCTGCCTGGATACAGAGTGCAAAGACAAGTACTGCAATAGTAGTAGTAATAGTACTCATGCACGCTCCCTGCTAGATAAATGCAGAGGTATGGAAAACTTGCAACCTTACAAACCCCACTTCCCTGTATTTGAAACAAAAATGAAACTTAAATCTACACTTTTCTTATCAGGACACGTGTAAACTGCAACTAGTAACTAACTAAAGCAGTGCTGAACGGGTATTATCCTTGTTTTACGTTCAGTAAAACTGCACTGCACGAAATCAGCCTGAGCTTGTCTCATAGAAGATCTGCAAATCATCTTCAAACTATTTCTGTGTAATTATTCAAATCAAACTATTATAGTACGATTAACGACTGTACTTCTCTGCAACTGTACGTTCTAAATAAATCATCAAAAATGACATTATTTAAAGTTTCCCTGCTTGATCCCGTCCCACAGCTAGAAGTACAAAATACAGCACTCCTGCAGTTTATCTATTTCACAAAGCACATGAACAGTTCCATTCTGTAGAACTGGAACTTTTGACTATTACAAACATTCAGATTTCTAATGGACTGCTTGTCATGCTAAACAGCATTTTCAACAATCTACCATCTCTCCTGTATTACAGCAGTTGCCACATAAACCAAACAAAAATACAACCATCACAAGATTCTTATACAGTAAACCGTAGATCTATTTATCACACTGAGAAAAAACAATGGGCAGCAATATTCATAAGTGTATTACTCACTGCTCAGTTACTGGAAATGTACAGCTAACACACACACACACACACACACAAACACACACACACACACACACACACACAAACACACTGCACCCAACTACTGCACAAGTTACTATACATGTATGTATCAGACTTCAACACAAATTCGTGTATACTGGGTGTATGGCAAGTTACGTAAATTTTGTTGTTCCATTTTAAGAAAAGTAAATGAAATGCAGCAAGTTAAAAAGTTCATACACAGCTGTCACATACAACACACACAATGCTACGTCAGATGTAAGCTGCTGCTGTTTTGAAAATTTACGCCCAATAGCTGACCCCTCCGCAAACCAAACCTGAAGAATGAACAGCGACGTCGGTCTATGAACTAAATCATTTTACAGCCGAAAGAATCTTTTTTCTACGCCCTGAAAGTTGAAAATCAAATTAACTGTTGAAACTTCAGTTTTTCATACGTAACCCGTACGGGCACTTCGGTTCACTTTGTTTGTGATGGAACCGCAAGCGTCTAAGTCCATTTGAGTTATTTTCTTTCTTTCCCGACAGGAAAACCCTTCCGAAAAGTGACCGCCATTACTCTGCGGCTGTACCTTTGGCCCGAACCTACACTGTTGATAGCCACCTTTGAGCGCGCACACAGCCACGCCAGCCATTCCCCCCAGTATCAAACTAGCCCATGCAGCCGACAGGTACCACCACACTCCACGACTTTCATATAGTACGACAACCATGGAAACGTACTAAATAAAGTGGTAAACCACACACTTCAAACAATTACTTTTTCGTAAACAGCCTGTTGAAAAGCAAGACCACTGTTTATCATAATGTTCTCGGAAAGCAGACACGTCCACAACACTGCGGTGTTGTCGGCAAACGATTTCCTCTTCGAAAGCGCCAACGCAAACTGAAGTACCAGCAGTTGTCGCAAAATTCACAACAAAGTTGATCCGAAATCGTCTAGGTTGTGTCCACAATGTACTCAATCACGAAACGATCGAATACGGCGCTGTTGCAATCGAGATCAGACAAACTTCAAAGATGGCTGAAGCAGCTAAACTCAAAAAGAAGCCAAGAGGACTTACCGTTGGAAGTGATGATTTACAGACTCTTCCGTGGACTTTTCTGGTATATTTCGCACTAGAAGATACCTTGTTTCTCGTACCATTTCTCCCTCAACTACATGGCTTCGCAAAACGCCATGCGTATCAAATCTACGAAGAAACGCGCCTTGACCTAGTACTCATCGCTTTGCTCGCTTGGCGAACGCCGAGAATAACCTGCGGGGGATGACGTCATGTTTGGGATCCAACAGTGGAGACAGACCGCGCAAACGACTATAGTCTTTTTCAAGCTCGGGCAAGCCGACGGTCTAACGGGACACTTTTGCTGCATGCAAATCAGCTACTTTCAGTAATGGGTGCATTCCCTACATATGCACAGTAGCATTTATCATCAGACTACACTTTAACCACATCGTTCGCCAACATTATTAAACAGCAGAGATAAGGCGGCGTTCATAAGCATACTTAAGGTGGGCATACAATTTTGCAGTGCCGCGGACTGCGGCCGCAGCGCCCGTTTTTCTGTGCATGCGACTCGCCACCACTACAAAGGACAGATCGCCCTCTCCTCCCCCACCCCCTCCCAGTGAAAATTGTGGCTCGTTCCCGCAAATTACGACTGTAACGATACGCAAACCCGCGTACAATGCTATTACTGAACAAATACATTTTGCGCTGTCAGTATCTCATCACTGGTATCAGTTCGGCTTATTCAGTCACTGACAAACAACAGTAAATTTGGCCTCACAAAAGACAAGTAAACATCACTAATTCTGTTCGAAGAAATGCGTTTTCAGTTACAGAAATTTATATTCTGGCAAAGTAAGCTAACACAAACACTTTTTATTTAAATATTCTTCACTGTAAACATACACTTAGTACAACGTGGGCAGGGTTGGCCGGAATATTTGTTTGAACGTCGTGTGTTTGGTCTGTACAGGGAGCGAGCTAGAGGGCGCCGCAGACAGTATGGTGTGACATGACGCAGTTTCGCTCCCGATCAATAACGAAGCCGACCACAAGGCCAGCTAAATTAATGGCGTGTACACGCGTTGAACGGGGCCAGCTCACACTAGCGCCACGCTGCTTCGATCACATCGACCAGAGACCTCTCAGTGCTTCAACGCAACGCTGTAACAGCAGTCGTACGGTTGCAATATTTATGACGATGGCGCGGTCGTGGGATTGTGGATGAACACGTTCATGCAACGATATTATCGTGCTTGATGTACTCAGACTGTCGTCTCAATTTTGACTACAACAGCTGCGTGCATAGAAATGCGTGTATGTTCAAATGAATAACATCCGACACCAAATACTTCGTCTTGTCATCTGGCGCACGTATGCACACAATACACAAACACGAGTTACAAAACGACAACTCGGCTAAGTCTAAATGCTTTGCATAATACATTTTACCAGGAGAAATTGTTTCACTAAAGAAAGGCAATTTACAGACTGTAAAACCAATATCGATGCAAATACACATAATCCATGTAGTCAGCACAGCAATTGTCAGACCAATATTAAGCTGCCAATCGTTTCAGATACGTGCATTAGGTGGACCTTAGGCTATCAAATGTTATCTTTTCTATGTGGTTTATATGCAAAAGGCTGCATACATGTGCCTGTGTATTTGTTCGCGTGTTGTTTGCTGTTAAGTTTTCTAGAAATCCTATTAAAGCACATTTATGCCACTGCCAAAAGATGCTGTCACAAAATGCCTATATTCAAACTAGACAGGAGACTTATTAATATGGTATGGGCCCATCAAGGGGGAGGGGTAACGGAGCAACCATTTGACATTTTTAAAAAAAAGAAAAAAAAAAGTGGCTTTTGAGGCTGGCAGAAACATCTGGAAACTCTCAGTCCTTTTGTTTGAGCCATGCATGACAGCCTCAGTTTTTTTTGTTTTTTTTTTTACTCAAATATTACAGTATTTCATGATTCTTGTTTGCAGTTTAAACAAATTTCAAAGGCAGAAGTGCTAGAAATGCTAAATCTCAAAAGTGCAATATCTAATAAATGAAGGTCAGGATACCACAATAGATCTACTGTTTACAATACCACCTGACAATAGACGCCAAAACAAAGGTAAAGAAAACAAATGCTGGAAGTGGAACAATCTGATTTGTGCCAGTTAGACTTAGAGTTTCCAAGTTGTAAAATGAGCCACAAGTCATTTGCAAAGAAAAGAGTGGACACAAATACAGTCTTTATATAACTTCAACTGTGTGGAATGCAGTAAGTCAAGAATTTTATTTTGAAACTCTGCCGGATCGGATTTGACAGTAGAGATGTGCCCCCCCCCCCCCCCCCAACACGCACTTCAAACACAATAAAATGAATTAAAGTGTCACTATCACAGTGACAGAATGGAAAAAGGAGTACTCATGGCTTTAAACTTTTCTTTTTTTTTTAATCAAAGGAGGTGGAGCTTTATGGGATTGAATAAAATATCTTATGTCTTATGTCTTAAGCAGTGTGCTTCTGGGAAACAGTTTAAAGCATTGAGAGACTTTTTTGGTTCAGCAAGCATGGTTCAAAACAAAACCCATCCCCCAAAATGGTCTATTTGTATAATGAATACCTCCAATGAACACGGGCTCAAACTCAAAATACTTGGGTAAAAAGCTTGCAAGTCTTGGTGCTGGCACTTTATACTTTAGGCAGGTGTGCCCAACTGCACCCTTCCTTTTCCATACGAACTGTTCTCTCTAACAAGACAGCCATAATCAATATCAAAACAAAAGAACTATCTCACTTAGCTCTCAAATTCTCCATTCCTCTATCATGCTTTATAAGCACGACACCCTGACAGATTTGACTGGGGAACTTGCATCAGTGGAAACTTACGTGGCACGTGAAGCTTCAGTTGGAATATGTCTGCGTTTGATAACTAAGATTAACCCTGGTAGTGCTGAACCCGGATTATTTCAGACTACCTCTATGGCTTTTTCAGCATGACAAAGTAATTCAGCAAGATACTGCACCATTTCTCTCCACTCAGGCACCCTATCTTTTCATGGGCTTGCCTCCCACCAATAAATTCAATCACTGCACACCAGTGATTTAAGTTTTGTCCAACCTGCAGACCCTGAATTGTTTACTTAGGTGTCTCTGAACACATTTTACCTGTAGTTAGTAACTTAGTGACTGTCGTCTTCAGGTGACAGATGCAGTACACACACTTGGTAATTCCTACCAAATGTCTGTTCTGCATACATCTCTGACCTCCCTTCCCCCGTAAACTCCCATCCTGCTAAAACCATACCGCCAAGCTTGTCTCATTATCTCACATTCCTACTATCCTACAGTTCTTACCACTTCCATCATTTTGAACACGTCCAAAAATACAGAACTTTGTGTATTTTTATGTAAATTACCTTTTTTCACAATTCTGTGTTTAACAGAATTATTACTTACTGAAACGTGCACTGAATTTAAAAGGCCAATTTCAGTGTGATTATTCTTGCTTACATGTTTACCTTTTATGGTGAACATTTATGATTTTATCTTCCTAAAGCTGAAGACATGACCATTTCAGAGTAGGCACGCACAACACGGCGTAGTTCAGTCATCCAACTCAACCTCAGTATTTACTTTTGTTTGAAATTTAAGCCATTTGCAAGTTCCTACTGGAAACACTACTCCCTACAAGCTGTTACATGTGTACAACACAACTGCAGGCATAACAGGATGTAACCTGTATGTGCAACCATAGGCACAGTCCCCAGCAGCATGTGTTCAGACAAGTCACCAGCAAATCTGTTTATACCAGCGAGATAAATTTTAATCTTATGCCAGAACCGGTCTGCCCTCTGCACAAACACACCCAACTGGCAAAACTGAAATCCTAGCAAAGAGCAAGCCAACCCTGGTAAACCCTCCTGTGCTGGGGCTTGGCGAATCAATACATGTATGCTGGCCCGATTCCACCGGAACGAGGCTCATTACTATGAGCGCTGAAAAAGAACTTGATTCATCTGCAAGAAAGACGGTTAAAATTCAAATTTTTATTAAATTTGGTGAACCATTAGGTTCAATGATGGATGATTATGACTGTTTGAAGCAGACAAGATGTGAATGTAGGTGAAAAACAGAGAAATGGGGAGAAAGGAAACTGAAGCAAGTACACATAATCCTCCATTCGGCAGTTATATCCATTAGGCAAGAGGCACACGCATGAGAAACTTGTGTAGGGCGTGTATACTCCATTGGGTACTCCATTGCAATTGCTTTTGGGGCACGAAACAAAAACCTGCAAAATACATCCACGACGAGCAAAAACCACAACAACCAGCCGCGAACATTCACTCGCTCATATTCTGAAACGGACTATAATCGCTTTGTTCTCCGAACGTCTCACAAAAGGAAGACGTTCAGCCGTGGATGTATTCAGTAATTCCAATTTCCTTTTGACAAGTGAGCCATTAATCCGTTAAAGTTGGACGCATACTTTTCTCTCTTTATAACATGGCAGATCTTCTGATCACAGGAGGCCGGCTAATCGATCCTGCGAGCGGTTTGGATACTCCGTGCGAGCTGCTGATTCAAGATGGCCGCATCGCGCACATTGGTAATCATCATGGCGGCGCTAGCGAGGGTGGCGCTGGCGGCGCTCGAGAAAGCTCAACAATAGTCAAATGCAAATGGCTGCCTGGTGACCCCTGGCCTCATCGACTGCCACGTTCATGCATACGAGCACGTGACGCCCCTGGGCCTGAGCTTGGACGGGCGGTGCCTGTCACGTGGTGTTACCACCGCAGTCGATGCTGGCAGCGCAGGTGAGATCTATGAAAACCCAAAAGAGTTATTTTCGCGTTGGGCCTTGTGCCGTAATGTAGGACCATTGCATTCGCCTCCATACTTCGCTAAACCCCCTTCCATCAGAAGTGTCAGGACGCACGCAAAAAGCAAATTCCCGCAAACAGGCTGTTGTGACCAACTTGTAGGTACAGGCGGTGTGTACACGCTCACCGGCGTGGTAACTAAGCTAGCTTGAATTCAACAAGTACGCGATACACAGCAAAGAAACAAGTAAACAGAAACCTCTCCTTCCTTATTATCTCTTCCTCGTACTCGATAAATACACTAAACGTGCTTCTAAAGCCACTACATGGCAGTTCAGTAGGAAAACGAATTTTGACACGTTTACGTTCTCATACGCTGGAATGGCAACAGGCAGGCAACTGCTCCAAAAACACCCTCGCGCACGAAGCGCATGCGTAAAAAAATTTATTCGACGCTACGGGGTCAGACAGAGCGAGCACAGGGGCAGGGCGTTGAGAACGTTGCTTGGCTTCTCGCCAACTCCATTACAGTGGATTGCGAAACAGCGTTGACCTAGAAGGCATAGCATGGAGCTGTTCTACAAAGACTGCTCAGAAAACAGATAGGATAGACAGATAAGAGTCCGAAGTTTTTAACTTCTGCGTTCTGCAAGAACGAAGACATCTCAGTAATGCACCGTTATCAGTGTAACTAGAGGTGGGGTAAACTTTGTGAATCGGTTCATTCCCGTTGATATACCCGGCTGGGGCCAAATATAATTATGTGCTGGCTTTTTCATCGTTGCCTCGTCTTTGATATCACCGGTATGTGGTGGAAAAGGACTTTAAACCCCCAAACGCCCACCCCGTTGATATGCTGAATGGGTGGCTTTTACCGGAGACATACATAACGCCACAATACATACTGCATGTAAACCTCCGGTTTTCGGTTGTTAGATTTTGGTCTGGTTTACCGTCCGGTCAGAACATAAAGTTCTACAGATTCAGTGAAGGCGGCCACAAATCGAGTCGATTCCGCCCATACAGCAGCGGGCTTGGAAGAAGGAAAGGCGAGGGACGTGGGCGGTAAAAGACGTCCGTTGACGTCTTCCGAATAATCGATATTTCCAATGACTGTAAGTGTAGTATCGGACCCTTTCCCCTCCTTCCCCCTACCACCTCCCCTCTGGATCCATAAAGGCCGACGTGGTACGGTTAGATGGGACTTGTGAATAGTCTGGCCGCCTACACAGGCACTTGGCGAGGTATTCGGTTGAATGAAGCCAGGCAAGGGAAGCTCTACTCGTGCCAGTGCCGGAAACTACTTGACGCCGGTCTTGGAGAGAAACCCACAGTCTGAGGTGGCGCAGATGTACTACCGAATACTGTAGCTAAGGACAGACTGAAACGCTGCACTGACGGACTCACCCGGCTATACGGGAGGGAGGGGTGGGAGTTTAACGTCCTTTTCCACCACGTATGGGTGATATCAAAGACGGGGCAACTGACTCAGAGAAAAAGGCCAGCACAAATATCATACTTTGGCCCCAGCCGGGATTCGAACTCACGACCCGAGGCCCGGCTATACGCAGTAATAACATGAACTAAACAGGGCAAAGTTTAGACAGATGCAGTGCGGCCGGACATCACTTTGCAGCGAGTTGAATAGTTTCGGTCCTTCGTGGTGTTTTCTGTCTTGAATATGCGCGGCATACCGTCTGACGTGTTGTACGTTCACGAGTTGTTGTGTCTGCGCATGCCGGTGTATGTGTGTGAATGTATGTGTGCCGGTGTGTGTTGATCGTGCTAAGAGTAAGACTTGTTCACAAATATGTCTGTACTGTCGGTTCAGTGAACACGTAGACAATAGGCGTAACTCATAGCGGGGGCCAGTGGTTGCAATACTTTTCATAGACGAAACCCGGTAAAACTGAAACAGCTCAAGTGTACAAATTCCCACAACACGCATAACATAAATCATCACAACCCGGCAAGCGACGGCCGGCTGTCATGTACACACGGTGACAGTTTGATGACTGACAAGGGCCAGGTCATGTGCGCCCTAGGCGACTTGGACCGTTGCCAGCTCACTCAGGACTCTTGACACGACACAGGGATGTACAGCATACAAACAGGAAAAAACCGAAATAAACTGCTCGTGTTGAATAACTGACTGCGCTGGTGTTTCAGCCGTATGCTGGTGTGCCGCAGCCGGCCGGCAAAGCGTCTCCAGTCTGTATCCTGTCTGAACACGAAGTTCAAGTTGTGTAGCATAGTTTCGGCCAACTTTGAAGTGTAAAACAGGATGGTCTGCTCTGTTTGCGTTGGTTTCGGTTAGACATGTAGAAATCGTGGCGCCGACACATCCCATGCCAAAACTGAGCTCATACTTGCATCAGTCTAGACTGAGAAATATCCCCTCCCCTACCTTTTTTTTTGGGGGGGGGGGGGGGCGTTTCTACTGACCTCCGTACTGATAAGCCAACAGTGACTCTTTCTCACCCTTCCCGCGATGAATGTTTAGATCTGTCGTCGGCCTTTCAGTCAATCAATACATCTTTATTATCCCAGAGGGAAATTTGGGTGTGGTGGACAAAGACAAGGATACACATCAAAATAAAAAAAATAAAAATAAAAATGATAACATCCCTGAGTGTTGCCGGTGTTGTCACAGTACCGGCCTCAATCCGGCGGCAACCGTTACAGTACGGTCACGCACATACACACACACACACACACACACGGTCTCACTCGCCGCTCAGTGTCAACACTGAATCCAGCCATCCAGTATCTCAGTTTGGCTTCTAATCGTCTGATGTTCTTATGCTTTCGTCACCGGGGACACTGAACTGACGACGTTTCGCTGAGCAATACTGACCAGATGAGACTCAGTATTCAGTTTAGAACAAGCTTCTGTTGGTTTTTTTTTTTTTTTTTTCGCTTGTATCTGGCAACAGAACCTTCCACGTCACGGCCGTTGCATCCAATGATACTTTGCACGCCACCTCGCCTTCAGGCAAGCCACCAATAAAGTCTCCTTTCATCTCCCATTTATCAGTCTCCATCTTGTCAGTCCGGCGCTTTAACTGTGTGAGGAAAATGGCAGATGGCCAAGTTCTAAAAGGAGGGGGAGTGGTGGCGAAACTGAAAAAAAAAACCCAAAAACTCACTTGCACTTTCCTGCGTCACCTAGCATGGCGGGAAGAGATTCAGTGGGCCTTTTGAAAACGAAAACTTCGAGAGCTCTCTCTCTCTCTCTCTCTCTCTCTCCGAGGCTCACACACACACACACACACACTGTCACACACACACACACACAGAGTCACACACACACACACACTGTCACACACACACACACACACACACACACACACACACACCCACCCGGTGCCTGGCAGAAAAGCTGTCGTTTGTTCCTGCCGTTCACTGACCTGGCCACTGACTGTCACCAGGTACCGGCCTCGCCACCCGGCCTAGTCCAGGAACTGGTTGGTTGTCTGCGCGGGGTTTAACGTCCATTTCCACCGCATACAGGTGATATCAAAGACGCTTTAACGAGGAAAACGGCAGCTAAAATTCTTGGCTTCCAGCCAGGATTCGAACTCACGCCCTTTTGAAAGTCCAACGCTCTACCGCGGCTCGTCTGTCTCCCCCCAGAGTCCAGGGAACGCAGAAGAAGCAGCTTTGTGTATCATTAAGAGCCCTTGGCAGAACTGATGTCATTATACTACTGGTATGCACGGTATGCTCAAGATCAAGACTGGCTTTACTAGTAGTCTGATGGAGAAACTTGCCTTATGGGTAAAACAAACCGCTTTTTAAAACACACTACATAGCCTTGTAAGAATGAACAGTATTACGACATCGTTTACATAAGCCTCATGCACGCATACAAAAGAGTGACAGGAGCCTACAGTACCTGACTGAATGTGAATGTCATTTAGTGCAAGAACCAGTAAGTTTTTGTCTGCTATGTGGGGATTATCTTCAGTCCTGGGGAGCTGACGAAGAACATTCAGTCTCTGAAAACAGATCCGTAATATCCTCCTGAATTGGAGTGTGGTTGGCCTGCACGTGCCACCCTGAGACACGCAGCCCTTTGATCTAGGCTAAGATGACCCTGGGAGTGCCAGTTCACTGAGCCCAGACACACAAACATCTAACAAAGCAAGGAATGAATAGTCATCCTGGATGGGTAATTTCCCTACGTTTATATCTTTAGCCAACAATACCGACTCAATTACAAGCAGCGTTTGCTGTTTAGGACTTAGTTATTGCTTCAGTTTCAACATGTGTACGAGACGACGTAACCCTGATTGGGCCTTTTTGTTGTGTTGTGGGTTTTGTTTGTTTGTTTGTTTAGGCCAGATACTCTTTTTCCCGTTGACCTACCCCCCCCCCCCCTTTTCCCCCACCACCACTCCGCAACATGCCTGCCACCGTCCCCGAAAGTTTGGTTTGTTGCTTAAATCAGTGTTTGGGCCGGATTCTTACTTGTCTGACTAAATGCTTGAGTTGTTTGAGTCCTTCACTGTCTAACTGCCGGGATTTGTTGATTTATGTCTGTGTTTGTTGTTGCCAGGTTGCAGTACAGTGCCCGGTCTGCGAAAGTTCATCGAGGAAAGCAGTACATGTCGTCTGCTGGCTTTTCTGCACATTGCCTCTCACGGCCTGGCTTCTGCAGGCTGCGCAGGACTACGTACGTGTTCATCTACATACTGCACACTCACTCGATGACTACACATGCACATCTTTTTATTCGAGAACAACAGCTGCTGCGAGACATCTCTATGTTGTGACGAGCCATACTGATGTTGATCATGCATTGCATTTTTTGTTATTTTATGAAACACAGGAACGTGACAGGCCAGAAAAGACACCTGTACCCATCTAGTAGACAGGAAGAAGGGTGGGTGGGTGTTTGGGAGTTTAACGTCCTTTTCCACCACATAAGGGTGATATCAAAGACGGGGCAACGAGAAAAAAGGCCAGCACAAACATTTGGCCCCAGCCGGCGGGATTCGAACTCACAATCCGAGCATTGAGAGTCCAACGCTCTACCATTCGGCCATCCCGGCTCCCCAGACAGGAAGAAGCAAACCGTGGCAAATACAATGGACAAAAGACAAGTCAATATTCTGCTATATTTTTGGCGTCATTGCGTGATGTCAAAATTAAATTGACAAATGTTTGTTCGACTTGAACATACTAAGATTTCAGTCACGCATGTTTTTGAGTATCAAGATTTGCTTTTACCCAAATAATTATGCTCAAGCAACGTATGCTTTTCTTGATGTATAATTATTTTACGAACGATTCGGCATAGTGTTTCGCCGCGTGAAGCACAGATTGCGTAACTGGATCCTGAGAATCATGCCGGCGTGACCGGCTGACGTCCATTTTCGAACACTGAAATACTTCGGAATTGGAACGTATAACAAGGAGGAACGGCCCCGTCCTACAAAGTTGTTTCTCCAAACTTCATTTTATTTTGTCTTTGTTGTTATTGTTGCCGGTTCTCCCCTCTCCAAGTTCTACCAATGACACTAGATCCTCTACGACCTCGACCGATTAGCCACGTGACTGGGGGTGGGGCCGAGTGGGGGAAGAAGGGAGGGAGAGAGAGAGAGGCAGAGAGAGAGAGGGTGGGTGGGTGGGTGTTTAGGAGTTTAACGTCCTTTTCCCCCACATAAGGGTGATATCAAAGACGGGGAAACGAGAAAAAGGCCAGCACAAATATTTGGCCCCAGCGGCCAGGATTCGAACTCTCGGCCCAAGCATTGAAAGTCCAACGCTCTACCATTCGGCCACCCTGGCTCCCCAGAGAGAGAGAGCGAGAGAGAGAGAGAGAGAGAGAGAGACGTCAGTTCCGTGATCTAAACATTTGACGTCAGCCTCAGGCAGGTCGTCATACAGAGAGAGAGAGAGATGACGTCAATTCCGTGAAGTAAACTTTCGACGTCAGCCTCTAGCACTGAGATCGTCTGAGGATGCTTGTTCATGTCTTGTGATTTCCCTGTTGGCTTTGTGACTTCTCCGACTGAATTATTTTTCACATGAAATCTGGAAGATCTAGAGGGCTGATGAAATGTCGGAAGCAGTGGCGATACTTGCAGATTTTGTCTGTGAACCAAACATTTGACGTCAGCCTCACGCTGCTCGTCTGACAGATGATACTTCTACATATCTTGTGATTTCCTTGTTGCTTTTGTGAATTCCGTGACTGAATTAATTTTGATCATAAAATCTGGAAGATCTAGAGAGCTGATGAAACGTGGACTTAAGTGCCTTGGTTTGTACTTACGAAATTGCAGTATTAGAACTTTTTTGACCGGCGCTTCTCGCAGAAACGTGAAAAATGTGTTTATCTTAAAAGCTCTGGCTATTCTTAATACTAAAGCTATAATAGTGCAGCAGTTCATGTCATATGTGCAGTTGGTACAAAGTGACAAAAATACCGGAATGATGAGTAATTTGAAGGAGTCTTTTCACAGATATTTGGCCTTATATGCAAACTACCCCTACCTCGGAAATATTTTTTCTTACACAAAACCTGTCAGAGCTACATAGCTGTGCTACGAAAACAGGCAGTATAATTGGATGATCTTCCCAATTTCAGAAAATGAAGCCATTTGAACATTTTTTTCGAACAAATTCGTAACATGACCGATTTTTAAAAATCGGCGATAACTCTTTTGAAAATGCAGTAGGCTAAAAATCGTGAAAAATAGGTCTGGAGAAGGTGAATTCCCATTTTATCTCAAAGTAAAAAGGCCTCCAACGAGGTGGTTTAGGAGATAGCCATCATTACATCCGTCCACACACACACACACACACACACACACACACACACACACACACACACACACACACACAACACGTCATTCGCGCCAAAAAGAACGCAGCAGCAAAGTGTGCACGTAAGGTGTCTATGACGCAGATTTCGTTACGTCACTGTGTGCGTGAAAGTAAGTATTGTGTGGAGAAACGTCACAGTCTTGTTTTGTATCACTGAAACTTGCTGCTGCGCGTAGCAAAATCTGCCCCGTCTCATAAAGTTGTTTCTCTATAGAGAGAAACAACTTAAAAACGGAAGAACTAACACTGAGGGAGAGAGATTAACTGTACTTTTACTGACTTGAACAAATCCATCAGTAAAGGTCCCTAAGCAGTTAGCGTTGGGGTCGGGTGATGGGGGTGGGTCACACAGATAGCTCAGGTGAGCGTCGCATTCGCTATCATAACTGGCTGAGGCCGCTGATTCAGATTTTAGGCCCAACGAGGTCAGCAACCGTACCTATAGACCTCTTCCAGGCTTTCAGTAAAGGACCTTTTAGAGTCCGTCCTTGAAATCACCTTTGTTGTGGGAAACTGAGTCCTAATACATATATCTGCCTACTTTGTGAAATTGCCTAATTCGTGGAACAGGCAGTTATTTTGGCCTAATGTGTAAACTGGATTTGAACAACTGGCAAATTCATGAAATAGGCAGTCAACGTGTAATCTGGACACTGACCAGATTTCGCTGACACACTTGTTCTGACCACAGGACCAAGCGGGAAACTGAAAGGTAGAGGCCGTTTGGGAGGATGGTGGTGATGTCAGTTTTTTCTCGTTTGATTCTTGGGTTTGGGTTTGAACATGGCTGTTCAGTCATGACTGAATTCATAAAACAGGCTACTTTCCAAAATCATTTCACATTTTAAGCAAGATGCGTTGCTGCGTAGTTCATAATCAAGTTAGGCAAAGTCACTGCCAATTTAACTGATGAGTTAGGCAATTTCACAATTGAGGCACGACACATAGACCTCGAAACTACCCCCCCCCCCCGCCACCCCCACCCCCCACCCCCCACCCCCCTCCGCAGCCTACTCCGGCATCCACCCTCAGTCTCAGCCAGTTCACACAGTGTTTACTCAGTTGTCCAGTGCTTCTCAGTGTAGATCAGTGCGTGCCTGTGGCACTGATAACGTGCAGTCGTGCGGCAAGCGAGATAACGTCGATTTAGGTTTCGATTCCGTGGAAGGTAATCAGTTTCGCTGCGCTCATGAATCATGCCATGGCCCGGCATTGGTGACAACAACTAGGCTACGTGTCCGGAAATTGTGATGTCACAGTGGGTCATATGGCTGCATAGACGCTGCCGATGCCAGTACACGTGATTTGGCCTGCACGTGTTGGTAGGGCGACGATATAGGCTACGTGTTTCACTGAATATCGATGGCCAAGATCGTGCTGTATATCGACTTAACATTCTCACTAGTTTCGCCTTGGTAGTTGCCGGTTGCTTAACTCATGAGAAGCGGTTTGGTTGTAATACTAGTAAGCCTTTGAAGCTGTTCTGGCAGGCTTATGCTCGGTTTCAGATGAGATAGTGTCTGCAGCACTTGTTGTTTGCTCTGCATCTGTATTATCTGTGCCCATTGCTGTTTTCCGGGCAATGGACGGTGCAGTCAGTACTATGATGCTGAACGATAGACGGCCGTACCGTACGCTGCATTTACATGAGGTGCACAATGGCCCTAGACGGAGGGCGAACTATACCAACTCAGCAGTGGTTTAGCCTGCGCAGTGCCGCCGCTGTGCCTTGTACCGAGTTCTGGCCAGTGGCTTCTCGAAGCAAAACAGTACATGTACTTGAAAAAATACGGGGAAAACACTTGAGGTAGTTGTTTGCTAAGGAGTGAACGGTTAGCCTGTGAGGGAATAGGGGATGGGAAATGTCAGTCCTGTGTTTGCCAGTGGCAGTGATAAGGCCTGCGGGGGTTCACTATCTGTGGTTTTATTTGTGGCCGAAGACTGAGACGAAGCAAGGAACGGTCTGAACACCGCCTGTTGTACAGTCTACCCAGCTAGCCGGGGGGGGGGGGGGGGGGGGGGGGGGCTGAGGGTTCTGGGGGAGTGGTATATATCGACCCATCTCAACCTCAGATCTAGTCGGGGTCCCTCTGCTGCATCCAGCGACCACTCCCTCCCCTTCCCACCCCTCCTTTTCTCCACCCCACCAGCGAGGAAAAGCCATCGATCACAGCGATGAGTTTTTCGAGTTTTCCACAGGACAAGACCACATTTATTTAATGCAATCACGGGATATCTGCTTGTCAGCTGTCTATATTACTGTGCATGTTCTGACCGCATGCTCACGGAGCCCCAGAGGCCAAGCAGTTGCATTTTGTTTCCATTTCTGTACATGTGATTGATGTTTAAATGTTTCACTGGCTTTCTACATGCTCTGCTACGTTATTTTCGCTCACTTCTCTTTGCTCTCATGGCCTGCGGAGGAGGAGGGGAGGCAGATGTTGCGTGCCAGCACATATGATTAGCGATTTTTTTTTGTTTTTGGTTTTTTTATGCTTTTTTCCTCAGGATGGGAAGACTGAGGAGCAAGTCGCAGCTGGCAGCGTTTTACTGTCTACAGCTGTAGGTAATAAAATGCGCAGTGCGAAATGCGAAATGTGGTCCGTGTGCTGAATGCGGATACGACGTGTCACGCCACTCAGTACGGCGTGTTACGGCACGCAGCACCGCCATACCACTCAGCACAAACTCTCCCGACCTCCCCCACCCCTCCCCTCTTCCTCTTGGCTGTCCCCTACGAAGGGCCCCGCGTGCAATTTTGAAACAGACTATAGCCCCTACAGCGACGCGAGCGCCACACCGCGTAGGCTTCGCTGTAATGAAACTTTCTCTCCCGAAACGACCGTAGCTGGCCAAGCCGTGTTGTGTGCTTTCTTTTCTCCTTTACGACGAACACCGTGCTTATGTATTTCCGTCGTTACATTATTCATGCTTAGTTGCGCTGTTGGAGACGATCAGCAGGGCGTGCAAAAATCTCTAGCGCGGCTTTTCTCAGCGCGTCCGGACAAAGTCGCCGCGTAATGTCGCTGTTACGCAGCCTGGACATTGAGAGAGCCGGACTTAGATAACAGGTTCTCACAAGGGTGTCATGTGATGTGGGGTGGTGCCGCGATTATGCAACAGTTCGCCGCCCGGCTAGCGGGACCGGCATAGGGTAGCGTGTGTAAAGTGGATTGGGAGGGTATTGGGTGCCCCGACAGTCAGGGACTGCCTGAACACTGCACGGTATCACTATGGCTAGGGGTACTTGCCAAAAGCTGAACCTTATCCCTCTGCACTTCGTCTGTACAGGATGGGGAGGCCTTTTGCCCCGCGTCCTTTCTTGTACCAACGGTCTCTTAGTTCAGCAGGCACAAAGAAGCGCCGTGTCCAGCCGTTCGTACACTTAGTGTATACTGACATTTGTGTAATAATTGCTGGTGAAACTTTTTACCCTGGTATATTAACTACGAAACAGAAGAATGGTCTCGGGTCAGGATTTAAAAGCAGAAAACAAATGCGGAACAAGACTATTGCTTCGGGATTGCGTACTAGATACACACTACACATACGGTCATTCACACCATGACGCAGAAATGGTTGAACAAACATGTGCTAAGACAGCCCCTGCTACAGAGACACTAGGATGAACAGACGGTGTCGGGATACTATTAGGCTACAACTGGGCACAGCGAAAAGTTCACTCGATCTCGTTTCAAACAGGCGGCAGTCAATGGGACGACTGACATCTGCCTGGGAGTGACCAGTGGGAAACGGAAACAAAAACATCCAACAATCGTCGATTCAGTGTGTGCTGGTTGATACTCAACAACAACTTCAACTGAGATCTCAGTTTTTCCACACTGTTTAACCAGCTCAGTTCCACACAAAGGCATACCGAAGTCACTCAGAAAGTGAAACCGCCCGTGACGCAGGGAGTGGGACGTAAACTCAGTTGTGGCCTTTAATTAGCCCTACCATCCAGTCCGGCACAAGTTGCGCGTTGCTTTCTTGTTACGAGATCACCAGGTGATGAAAACTGAAAGAAGCCTTTTGGCAAAGCAAGAGAGAAAAGGGACAAAACCCTTCTTTGTCTTTAGTTTTGGGCAGCTGTGAGGACAACGCAGCACCGGGGAGGGAAAGGGGGAACAAAGGATTTTGAGAGCAGGTTTACACAAAGAACAGGCTATCAGTGTCATTGATGCTGCTACAGCTCTCTACAGCCTACTCAGTTCATGCCCCTCCATTTTTAGCACCCCCATGCCGCACCCCCTCCCCTCAGTCCCACCGTCTCTTGTCCAAAGCACACACACCACACACAACAACAACAATGGAAAGCATCCTAGTTGAAGAAACAGATGGTAGATTGGGGTGGCTGGCTGTGCAAAGCAGGTTCCACTTAATTACAAACAGGGCGGATGCAGTATAAACAGCACGAGGTTCTCATTTACATTACAGCCTCGGCGGGGACCAGCCGCGGGCCTGGGCCCTGCTTGTTGCACCTGATGTCACCTGTCACAAGTAATACATTACACGGGCCGGTCCTAGATTTATGTGCATGATGCTCACTCACGCTCTCTTTCGCGGCAACAATGAATGGGATACCGCCTTGGCTTTTGCTTCGTGGTGATGTGCATCACAAGTTCCTGCCACCAGACCCTTCAGTCAAGTTTTCCGGAATACACATAATATTATGTCATAGAGAAGGCTGTTAAGGTTGATGGTTTTATCCTTGAACGGTCGATCGACCGTCTAAACTTGGTGGTGATGAACTTGTGGTTTAACGTCCCCACTCCCGACAAGCCTGGCTTTTATTACAGCTCTGTTTGCCGGAACAGAACATATGCACACACCGGCAAACACCGCGCGCGCACACTGACACACCGTCACACACACACACACACGCACACGCACACACACAAAGAGACACCAATGCACTTAATCTGAATTACAGGTAATTGAGTAAAGAAAGATGGGTGTGTACCCATACCGTGAGATTTCCGGATCAGCGATAGTCAGTTTATGTATGTATTGGTCTGAAATGGCCACCAGAATAGAACCTTTCCCTTAAACCCTCATTATTTCAGGACCACTGAGAAGTCAATCCGATTAAGTGGAAGACCCTAACCACACATGTAATCAGATCAGACTTAGTGAGCACTGTGACAAGATTATGTGCACGTGTTGGAACCACTTTGAGTGATGCAAGGGGCTTGAGCTAAGCTGATTAATTCATTGCTGAAGGCTCTTAAGAAGTAACTGGGTGTGTCAACAAGCTTGCCACCAGTGAGGCGGAACCCAGGTGTGTTGTGTTTGTTGTATGCGCAGATCAGTCGGACATGAGAGTACTTTAATGTTGATCTTATTTCTTGCCAGGTTCCATGTGAAACAGTTCAAACACATTGTGGTGTTGTTGCTACTGTCTGTGTCCTATGGCTGTACACTTCCATGTTTGGTAGAGCATTGGACTCTCAATGCTTGGGTCATAAGTTTGAATCCTGTCCGGCTGAGGCGAACTATTTGTGCTGGCCTATTTCTTGTTGCCCCGTCTTTGATATCACCCTTAATTGGTGGATAAGGACATCAAACTCTCAGCCACTCACCCACCCCACTTCCATGGTCATCCCTTTGGATGACAGCATTGCACCTGTGATTTTTAAAAAAATTGCCTTGCCACATGGGTAGCCACACTCTGTGTTCTGAGGCTTTTATCGCTGTTACCAGAGAATGGCAGTATGAACCCAACCCTGTACTATCAGGCTTCACTACGCTTAAGCGTATGCGTAGTGAAGCCTGATGGTACAGGGTTGGTAGGAAGCTACCTTGTCTGTAGATAATCCCCACACACAACAATAACAAAAGTACATGTAATAACACTGTCGTATGTACTTTCCTCGGGGAATTTAAAATCTTTGATTAGCAAGGTGTTTTGTATCAATTTGTCTCTGGTGTCTTTGGGTTCTGGTGATTGGGAGTTTTATTTGTTGCTAATGATTAGGCGTGGTCATTTTCTCAGTCAACGACTTCATTATGCATGCATTGCAATTTTTGATTGAAGGTGATGGTGGCGAGTGTGATTCCCTGAATCAGCTGGATGTTGACCAGTGTGTGGCCGCCATCCGTGACAACCCAGACTTTCTTGTTGGAGTCAAGCTCCGCCTCTCCACCAGCATTTCCGACAATGGTCGCAACGAACAAGAGGCTTACAGGTTGAACAAGATTATTAAACCACTATGACCATTATTACAGAACAGGAATTAAGTGGGTGGTAGATGGATTGAAAGGATTATTACATATTACTATGACTACTGATACAGAAGTAAGTGTAATAGATAATAGGATCATGATCATGTGGTAATGTGGGAGTATTTTCAGATCGTGTGTGTAGTAGTGTTACATGAGCTGTAAGCTAATGGGCATTGAAAGGATTGCGTTACATGAGATTTTTCCATTCATTGCCACGTTTGCTGGTGTTTTGGGTTATTTGGTCAAGTTTGTTATTTGCAGGGGGTAGGGAAACAAGTTTTATTTTTTTGTTTCTGTTTTGATTTTTGTTTTGTTTTGTTCTTTGGGGGGGAGGGTGTGTGCTAGCTTGCATGCGTGCTTGCTTGTGTGTGTGTGTGTGTGTGTGTGTGTGTGGTTTTGGTATCTAACCGTGATGAAATGGGCATGAACATCACGCTTTAGATACAAGGGAGGTAATAGCGATTGCCTCCCTTCGGCCAGTCTATCTGGGGCCTTTCTCTGGTGGGTCTCTCATTTTGTCTCTCAACCTGTCTGTCGTCCCCCCCCCCCCCACTCGGCTCCCCCCCCCCCCCCCCGACACACACACACACCTTCACTGCACACCTTCTAGTGTATGTACCTGTATACTGTATATTCAGAAATAAAATACACGATTTTTTGTTTCCAGGCGTGCACTAAGTGCAGCCAGGGCATCAAATGTGCCTCTCATGGTTCACCACGGACTCTCTTCTGTTCCCACTGTGACATGCTCAGGTTTGTTTTCAAGAACCCCTGGCTCTGTTACATGCACCATCTTGGCATTTTTGTCCACATGACACAGGTGCTTGTGTTTTCCCATGCATGCTATATAACTGCACTTCCTCTGCATTCGGGGAGCCAAAAATTTCTGCTGGCATTTTCCTTGTCACCGTGTTTTTAATACATGTATCACCCTTACTTGGTTGAAAACCATTTTAGATTCAGAACCAGTTCTTTCTCTATGGCTTTAGGATTCAGCTAAGTCACTCATATGTGCTAATTTCATCTTTGCGAAGCCACGTTTTGTTTTGGAACAGTTTTAGGTGCGAGTGTGCCTGTACAGTCAAAATACACAATATCGATGATTAGTACAGCTCTTAATGTGATACAATGTTGTTTACACTTTGTACGAACGGTCAAACATTCAAACTCTACAATGGCTGTTACACTACTCAAGTGCTCAGTGTGGTTGCTGCATCATCCAGTACACTTCTGTTGGTTCAGTGCCAGCATACAGACGTTGTCACTGCCCAGATGTCTAAGTGATGTGATTAAAGATATATGTACCAAGAAACCAGTTCAGAATGATCTGTGAGCATAAAAATGGTAACATTAGCCTCTTCAAATCTGTAAAAAGTGTGGCTCAGAAGTTACGCAGTTTATGGAAGACTTTGTTTGGTTGTAAGTCTTACGCATTAATTTTTGTTTGTTTGTTTCATTTTTGTTTGTTTTGGGGCCTAGTTTAGATTCATGAAGAGTGGGATACTTTCACTTTTCTTTTTGATGGGATCTCTGTCAAATGTTTTGCCTGTACTTTCATTATTTCTGTTCTATGGTAAAGGCTTAGGTGCTTACCAAATTCTCTGCATTCAAGCCCCTGTCCAGATAATGCTGGCATTGACATGTTGATTTAATATTTCATCTTCACTGTTTGTGCTTTTCTTTTTTTTAACTTTCAGGTGTGTTAAGCTGTCCTGGAGATTTGCTGGCTGGAGACATCTACACCCATGCTTTTCACGGCCATGACGGAGGTATCGTTGATAAATCAACTGGCTGTGTCCTGCCCGATGTCTGGGAAGCTAAACGGCGTGGAGTGCTGTTTGACATCGGCCATGGAGCAGGTCTGCAGTGTGGTAGTGTGTGGTAGTGTGGGAGGTCTGGTGGGGTTATGAAGGGAAGGGATGGGACATGGCAGGAAAAGCTCGGAGGCTGGGTGCTAAACACTTGCTATTTTCTGTCTGGTCACCTGTACGTTCCATCACTGATCAGGGTTTGAAATTAGAATGCATTGCAGTTTTGTGCATGGCACTTTACGCGTATGCTGAATGTTACCCAGACATTGAAAACACTGGGTGGCATATGTACAAGCTTTTCCAGATGTTGAGATTCCACCTTAAGCTTTAGTACAGTGTTGTGTTTTCGGAACAAAAAGGACTGCTAGCATGTTAAAAAAGATTAGAATACCAAAGGTTCAAAACACGCATTCAGGACACTCAAGTCTGTTGTCCTCTAGTGTAAATGTCTTTTGAACCTTTTGGTATTCTGCGTTGGTGTTTGTTTGATCTTCTCATGTCAGTGTTGGTCTGTTGTTTTTACTGTAGGCTCCTTCTCATGGGCAACAGCAGAAGCATGCAGCAGGGAGGGGTTCTGGCCTGACATCATCAGTACAGACCTTCACACTGAATCTATGGATGGGCCTGCATACGACCTCCCCACTGTCATGACAAAGCTGCTACATGTTGGGATGCCCCTGCGTGATGTCATTGCTGCTGTCACTTCCAAGCCGGCTGCTGCAATTCGAAGGAGTGATGTACTAGGGTCACTGCAGGTACATGTGTACTTTTGTAAACACAGTGCATTCCACTTGTGACAAATTTACACATTTTGACAGATGCTCGACTAGTTGTGCATAAACTTTAATTTTGTGGACTAAGTTTCAGCCCACAAAAATACTAAAATAAGCGAAATTTGACCCTTTACACCAAGTGATTGTAATGTGTTGACGTCCAGTATGTGAGTGAATGTGCAGTGAGTGTGTGGTGAGGTCACTTTTAATTAAGCAGCTGGCTAAGAGTTTATTAAAACACAATAATATTAATAATAATAAGAAGAAGAATCGTGATAACGATAATATTTCATTGTGTGTCTTTCATCCATCTCCAGGTCGGCAGGGAAGCAGACATCACTATCTTGCGACTTGAAGATTGTGACTTGGAGCTGGAGGATTCCTTTGGAGAAACAAGGAGAATCCAAAAGAGAATTGTGCCTGTGCGTGTGTTTCGTGCTGGTAAAGAATTCCCAATTACAGACCACTCTCCATGGCCAAATCCGGCTAGTAAGGAGCGTTGCTTGAAGAAAGTGCAGCAATACGAGTCATACATACAAAAATGATGTTTTCTGTTTTGGTCATGATCCACAGTATTTAGACTGTTGCAATAGATTATGCCAGTTGAATCAGATTAGTGCAATTTTCAATCGATTTACATTGATTCTAAAAATTAAAAAAAAATCAGTGGTTCATGAATGCTGGAAACAAAAAAATGCTGATGGGCATTACAAGGGAACCTGGCACATGGGTGATGATTCTGTGTTTCTGTAGCCGGATGCCTTAATTCAGGGTACAAGTGATCTCAAGTAAACTGTTACCTGCACTCTTTTTCGTCTATGCCAGCCTGTTAATAAGATCAGTATGTTAAGATTTCTTATGTGATAACCAGAAACATTGATAACCAGATGCGGGAAGTCTTGATCATTTGTTCAGGGTATCTGTTTACTCAAAGACATACGTAACGTGTTATGTATGTCTCTGGTTTATTTATTTGAATATCAGTGACACATTCCAATCTTTCTCTTGTCTTGATTGTTTGTTTGCTTGCTTGTTGATGGCTGTCTGTGATTTTGGATTATTACACCAGAATAATGCTCGGATCCATCTCTTGTTCATGTCAGTTCTCGTGCAATGTGGACATGCATGGGAGTTAGCTATTTGTTAGATTCCCTTTGCTCCGTTAACTTTATTTGCCTCCGTGCTGCACAATGGGCTGTGGTGTCCATCATGGCAATAATGAATGTGGTAATTGATTAGGGGACAAAAGTATAATCACTGGTGTGAAACAATTTCATTTTGAAGTATTATGTAGATTGATTAAATTATGAGTGAGTGTAATGTAATGGTGCAAGGAGTGATTACCTTTTTCTTTACTTATTATTTTGTGCCAAAATCTCTCATAATCATGAATCATTTTTTTTTTTTTTTTAAATGTTATAATGACTGTGATTTGTTGATGTGATTCCAGTGACTGTGCTGACTTTTCATCCAATTCAATTTGTGAAAACTTGAATCAGGGTACACATAGTTTTAAATCCAGCAATCGACTTGCTATTTTTGATACAGAAAATATTGTATAATTTTGCAATTATGTGATGAAAGTCTGTTATCAAGTTATTGTGTGTTCACTTTTGAATTGTTTAAGCATTTTTACATGTAATTCACTTGTAGATGGTATTTGTAAGATATCACCAATCCCCAAGTTTTACAGTGTGACATGCCAGTGAGCTTTGTGCACATGCTTACATTAATTTAAGGACTTGCATGCAGGAAACCAACAATCCTCTTGCGAATCCAGAACCAAACAACCCATTTACAATGAGTTACATAAAATATTTATTGTCTGAAGATTCTCAGATCATCTGCAGACAGTGTTCATTATACACATACTGTCACCCAAGATTAATACAAGAGCCAGCTCTTGCTGAAACACAAATGGGCTGATGCATGATTCATATATTTCTGTACAGTTCAAACGAGATGATATCTGTTCATGAGAAAAATGTCAATACGTAGGATACATTAATCTAAAACATCTAAAAGATAAACTGGGACAATAGATCTATGAAGAGTATATTTGTTACAAAAGTGACTTTATATACAACTTTGTACTTCGTAAATTTTTAGATCTCTATAATCAGACAAAGTACATGTATAACGCCAATAAAATACATCAACATCACCTCCAGTATCGAAAACATGAACATATCACAGAGAGTTGTATCAGCACGGTTAAAATGACCAATGTTGCTTGATTTTCAGCACAGCATGCATCACACAAGCTGTAGCATGTTCCTCAGCCGGCTTTGTGCCTTATAGAAATAGGACAGTGACAAATTCAGCAGAAGCAGGTGTTTAACAAAAAAAGATAAAAGAAAGAGAGAGAGATAGAAAAAAGCTGGATGTGCATTGCCATTATAGCAAGCATGACACTTCCTGAGATTTCTGCACAGTAGTGAAAAACAAATGAAATATTTTCAGCAACATTTCATCACTTCAGCTCATTTATGCATGTATCTACAAAGAGGTTTACATGTGACCGATGTGGCAATCTCATCTATGATAGGAAAACAATAAAATTTATGCATAAAAACGTCTGAAACAAATGAGTGAAATAAAACCCCATAAATGTACAATGACTTACAAAAAAAAAAAAAATTCCATAGTTTAAAACAATTATTTGTAATGCTATGAAATTTCCAATGTAGAGATTAAAACACCTACTGAAGAATGCAATAAAATCTAATGTGTGCTCAAAGGTTAACACAATAACCATTGACTAAACCCCTGTACGTGTACTTCAAAATAACATGCTGAATGTTGCATGGATGATGACACTTGAAACGCTGCGATAAACAGTAGCTGCACATGGTAATGTATTCCAGTACAACTGGAGAGGCACTTTGGTACTGTGTCTGAAACAGCTGTAAGAGAGCTTCTGCCACTTTTGTATTACTGGTATGTGTATGGTTATACTTCATGGATGTAGCCAGAATTTGATGTCCTTTTCCACAACATATGGTAAGCAGATTGAGGCTTTGAAATAGGACATCATGAAATTATAACAGTCTGCGGACATTTCATATCTCCACTGTCACCAATATGCACTGACCTGCGCATGTCCACATAATTTTCACAAACTAGCCTGTAAGTCAGTCACAGTTGGAAAAAAAAAAGTACCAATTAGATACAAGGCACAATGAAAATGTCAGCTTTTAACAACTGCAGGTAGAAATGGGTACACAGATGTGCCTGAATTTCATTTTTCTCATGATTCATCAAATACTTTGCTGTGCAGAGCTGTGTCTAAAGTTCCACCATAGATTTTATGCTGAAAACTTCGTAATTGGTGACTGATTTGGAATCAACTCCACGGTCCACTTGAATTCTGTCTGGATTATGAAGAGATTCTGAACAGTGGTAATACAATTTTTCCCCATTAAGAAACACTCTCAGCATGTTCCTCCGCAAAAAAAAGAATAAAAAGATCTGCATCATTTAGACAGCAGCAGGAAATAAAATGCAAACCACGTGGCTTGTCAGCCTGAGAGATGTGACAAACCTCCAGTCTAAAGTAAAGCTGTAAACATCATTGGTCATAGGAGTGTGCACATTTTCCTGCAGCTGTGCAATCTGCGATATCAAGGTGAGAAGGGACATCTGATCTTGGAACATTTGTTCAGATTCTGTGCAAACTCAGGCCACAAAACTGCACCACGAATTGAACAAAAAAAAAAGAAAAATAAGGGCTTTCAGCCAGCATCTTAGCATCACTTGCCTGGACTTCACCGCAGGAGTATCCAATTATGCACAATCTTTTCTTCAAGGTGACAGTCTAGATTTCTAAACAAGTTCCTGAATGCATGAAGTCACCACCGCTTCATCGGCAATCACTTGGAAAAAGGACCCAAGCGCATATATGTAATCCATGGCACTTAGACCCTTTTTCCAAACGGTTAGGTTCTCTCAAGATACCTGGTCAGGTTCCTCAGCAGTATCTAGTGTATCAAAATCGTCCACAAGAACCATAGGCAGAATGGGCTCTAGGGAGACATTCTGTGTGCTTCCCAGTCCTAACTGCTGTAGCCGAGCCAGGCTTTGGTCCAAGGTCATGTTCACTGCCTCGGGGTCGTCCTCCTGCTGCAGCGTTTCATCAAAATCGTAAAAATCCCAGCAAGGCGTTTCCGGTCTGGAGGCTGGCACGAAGGGCGAGTCCTGTAGGTTGGGCTCCATGAGGTTATGCGGAGACAACCCTTCCGAATCTGTGGAACTGTGCTTTGGATTTGGGTCAGTTTCAAGCTGGGCAGGGTCTTTGGGTAAAACGGTGATTTTCTTTCTCTTTGGAACTGCTGAGGGGGAGTTATGACCTTTTATCACAGACTCCTCCGCCTTGCTTGCTTCAACACTGGGGAATGTTGATGTCGGAACACTGTCTTCACTGTTGTGGTTCTGATCTCTTGGCTCTGTAATGTCAGAGTCCAGCACTAACCCGTCTTTTTCGTACGGGATGATTTTCTTGCGTGACGGCTTCTTTTCTGGCGACACAGGTTCTGGGGAGGACGCAGACAAATCTTGCTGACTGTCTGTAGAAGAGGAGATGTCCATGTCTACAACCGTCTCATCTGCAGGCATTTCCACTGTGGTATCTTCTGAGGTTTCCTGTTGTAATAGCTCATTTGGAATGATCTTCTTTTTAGATTTTGCGCCAGATTTGGTTTCAACCTGACTCATGTCGACAGAAGTGTTTTCAGGATGCTTCCTCACGGTGTCTGTGACAATGTGCGGTATACTGTCATCGTCCTCTTCATCATCACCTTCGTCATCAGTGGAGGGCATGTTGAGGGTGGTGGATGACGAACCTCCGGACCCAACACCGTTGGTAACGCGCACCTCTTGCAATCTCCCCCTGCTTGCACTGTTTTCATCATCCGAATCCTCATCCAAACATAGCGACAGGTGTGAACGGAGAAAATCCTCACCACTGAGTGACACCACGTCCTCCAACTCCACCTCTCTGGCTGTCCTGGCCGACAAAGGGATTGCACTCTCAAGGTCATTAACTCTGTTTGGTATCCTTTCAGAGTTAAGCCCCCTGCCCTTGGAGCTCTCCAGCTGGAGCTCAGTGGCACTGTACACGCGCATATTGTTTGGGATGGTGATGTTCATGCATGGTATAAGAGGGTACTTTTCACGGATGGGTCGTCGGACTGCAACTCGTAATGGCATGTGCACCATGGCCATGAGAAAGGTTCGATGGGACTGCTTCTGCGTCATGCACACTTCCAGCTGTAGGCTGCGCTCTTTGATGATGTCCGCTGTCACTCCTGTGTAAAGCAGGGGATTTCGGAACCTGTACACAACAGATAATAAAATTTATTCACAGATGCTCAACTTGATATATCTGATACAAAAGCAAAGATTTCTTGATTGTTTAATATTTCCCTTCCATTTTATAAGCAGGTGTCTAAGTGGTGCAATATTAGACAGCTTAGAATTATCTGTGAGGATACATTATCTGTGGGGATAAAATTCTTGGAAGAGGGCCTTTAAGTGTAACCGAAAGTCCAAATCTCCTTGTTTCTGGTACAATGACTGCCTAGCCTGCAACTCACTTGAACGAAGATGGAGTAAATATGTGCTGGATGCCAGTTTTGGGAGTTTCCATCCCACTGCGGTCTGTCAGATCAACCAGCACATCTTCTGTGCGTCGGTTTGTTTTCTTGACCTTGTCTGGGATTAGGTACCCTCTCACAAAGATAGAGTAGATCATGGAAATCTGGGCTGCAATGGAAAGTAAGCATGCAGGCTCAGAGCAAGAAGTTAACTCTTACATTGGTAGTCACGACAATTTGTTGTGCATTGCATAAGGGGCTGACTGGAGCCAGCTAGCTTGTGGCTGAGAGTCCGGGTCAATTCCTTGGCCAAAGGAAGAGCAGTCCCTGCTGACTTCAAACTTTCTTGAATGAGGGTATTAAATTTCCCTTCAACCGTATCGGCAGCAGAGACAGTGTACAGACAGCCCTGTGGTTTTTCACCAAGGTAGGGGTTAAAACAAAAAACAAAACTCTAAATGAAATGTTCCAACTCCCTTCTTTTTGATTAGTAATCTATGTGGATAAATGGACAGAAATGTTAACATGTTGCTGAAAGCAGCAGTCACCTGAAAACTCAGACTGGCAACTGAATAGTTACACGTTTTCAATATTTAAAAAAATGCAATGTTTGTACTCACGTGGAGGCAGCAGAAGATCACTGATCTGCCAGACTCGCACCTTCAGCGCCCCCTTGTGGTACTCAAATGAAAGGTGCAGGTAGCCCATGGCTGAAATCAGGAAACAACATGGTCAGCGGACAGCTGCTATTTTTTCAATTAAAAAAAAAGTTTCCCCAAAAGTACTCATAAAAGATAGATGACAGTGGCGTTCCAGCGACAATGCATCAAGTACTTCCTGAATGAAAAATGACCCAAGGCTGACTACAGTGTTCTATAACTTCAAAAGACTTGTACATTTGCATGCAAAGAAAGAGGGAAATGGGGCAGACAGATATCCAGGATGTACTAATCAGGGGTTAAAAGCAAAATGCTGCGACGCTTAAAAGAGCACGCTTGTCACTTTTATGGCTCAAAGAAAGTTTGAGCACTGAGCATGTGAGTTTCAGTTACTCAACCAACCTGCCCGTTTGGGAATTTCAGGAAGTGTGTTCCACTTGTCCACCTCAGTTGGGGCCGGTCGACGGATCATCTTGCGCTCATTGTTGTTTCTTTCATCCTCTTCACCTCCCTCGCCCCCAAACTCCATAACTGAAAACAGACCATCAAGTTGTACCAACTGTTATACATGTACACTGATCATACTTATCAGGGGCAGACAAACACGGAGAGAAGTAAGGTGGGGCTTGTGGATTCTTTTCCACGCCAAACACGACAGTACGAGGAAGTAAAGAAATATGCGTAAGGATCAAGGCCGTCCTCTGTAGACTTGAGTCCTACTCAAAAATCACACCCGGACCCAACCTTCTCCCGTCGCCGTTCTTTTAAGGAGACTGAAGCAGCCGGGGAGAGCCGGGCCGGGAGGGGAGTGGGGGGGGGGGGGGGGGAGGGGGAGTTGGCTATGAGAAATGTCACAGAACATGAAGATGTACTCATTTTTCAAACCCAGTTTCTCTCCCCAGAATCTTACTCAAAATGACCCCAAAGTCTACTTTCTACACTGAACTGAAATAACATTTTTCGATGACTGCCAAACTTGAGACGGAAGTTAGATTACATTAACCAGAAGTGATCATGCAAGGGAAAACATTTTGTATGACACAGAAAGGGAAAGTCACACATCCCCACAGCTGTAAAGGTGCATGCACTCAGTTCATTATTTAGCTATCAGCCTTGTGACACTATTATTACCGGCAACACGGAGGGCCAAATGATTTGATCTAAAGCACAGTCATTTAAACTGAATACGTGACTGGGGCGTGTTGAAGAACAATCCAAACACTACAGACAGGATTTATGACAGCAATTATGTCGTGGTCAGTCATGAAGATGTGACCGGATATTTTCCTTTCTCTACTTCTCACGGCACTCTGTGTGTCACGGTCAGTGTGTGTGTGTGTGTGTGTGTGTGTGTCAGTGGCAGAGAGAGAGAGAGTGAGAGGCTGAGGTGGGTGGAGGCGGACACATGAGTACATACAAGAGGTATCAGGTACACACACACACACACACACACACACAGTGCATATGCCCGTACATTGTGTGTTTGAGCGAGAAAAACGAATGAGAGTGAGAGAGCGAGACTGAGACTGTCGTATGCCTACCTAACCGGCACACCTCAGTGTTTAAATGTCACATCTTAACACAGGTACACACATGTGCACCCATGCTTTAACTCTTCACATATACAGTCTGTCCAAAAAAAAACCACCAAAAAACAACAACCAACCAACCAAACCTGCAAACAAACAAAAAAAAAACCAACAAAAAACCCAAGTTACTGAATAAGCCAAATGCTAGCATCTTGGTGCAGCGATCCTGATTCTAATCAAGAGGTTCTAAGGTAACCCAGACACTTGAAATGTGTTAAATTCGAAGCCACATCACAGTGCCACGTCTCTCGGTGATCAGTCAACTGATTCAAGCACAACACTACACTGACTTCTCAGTGAACTTACGACAAGCAAACCAGTTCCTCTCACAAGTTTTTGCCTTGAGGGCGCCTTACCCACTGTACACAACATTCCTTCAATGCCCGGCTGGGTCGGCCGCCACGCTTTACAGATAGCTTTAAAGTTCCACCCTCAAATTAACTTCAAGCATTAAAACGACAAAATCAATTGTACCTGTAGTCCCATGGTTGCTGCAGGTAGAAATTAAGTTACTCAGTCGTGCACACACCTGTGAACTGAACGTAACATGCCGTGTCCCCCCACACCAGGCATGGCAAGGCTGACGACAATGCAACCTCCGTCTGCCTTGTTCACCGGCCCACTTACATCCGTTACCGTACCATTCAAGCTCGCAACTAGAACCTGGCTGAAACTGACCTGAGTATGCGCGCCAGTCTTAGTACCGCCGGATCTGGGGCCGTGGTCACGACGCGTTCGTAACTTTTCCGCCACCGATTTACGCACGCGAGAGTCCGTAACTTACGATTTGTGATAAAATTGGGTGGTCATGACGTTTGCGCAGAGTTACGGCCGCTCGGAAACCCTTGCGTATTGTACACCACCTAGGAGGGTGTCGGAAAGGTGATGTAGCCTTTGCGTAAATTTGAAAAATGGCGGCCCGCTTGATTTACCAACTGCAAATGAGAAGAGCATTGCGACGGGAAAGGGTGTTTCGCGATCGTACTAACCCTTTTGACTTGTACGACGATGTGGACATGCTTCAAAGGTTTAGATTTAGGAGGAGAGACTGTTGACCTGCAGGAATTGTGCGATCTGCTGTAGGACGACTTGAGGTACCCGTGTAGATCACGAGGGGGCGCGTTCAGTTCACTACGCACCCTGCAATGCAAAGGCCTGTATGGCCGGCCGTACACACATCGTGGGTTGATTTGTGGGTTAACATTTGTTGTGTGTGTTTCGGACTAGTTCAGTGCTGAACGCACTCGGTCAGTCCTCACTGATCAGCCACCACCGTTTTGATCGTATGCCTGTCAATGCAGGTCTCATCAGTTCATTGTGTTGTGGACCCGAAACTCAGATGTGCGGGTTCCGAATTCAGAGTTATGGTCGAGTCATGTTTCTCTGCCGTAGAAAGTCAGGTTAAATGCGTGGCATGTATGTGGAGAGTTTTGTTGATGTTGTTGTTATCCTCTCCTCTTTCGTTTTTCGTTGTTCTTTGATTGAGGTTCATTCCGTTGGTTTTCTTGCCAGTGAGCCTGCTACATACGGTTTGTACGTGCAGTAAATGCTTCTACTGGTTGTAGTCCGTCCAATGTTGAAATAGAGACTGCTAGGAAGCGGTCTATATGCGACCTGCATGCTCTCCTGATCACACTCTCCACATACATGCCACGCATTTAACCTGACGCTACGGCAGATAAACATGACTCGATCAAAAATTCTGTAGTGAACGCGTACTGAACACACCCCCTCTACTTTTTCACGCTTCGCACGCTGGAAGGAGAATTTGTGCAGGCCACGTGATGGTGTTTTCCGTGGGAATCCCAGGGGTCCCACACCTATCTAAAAATAACCCGTACGTGACACCGTTTCCAGTAAGTGCGCGTCGTGACCGGCCAACTAGCGGAAGAGATAGTTTTCACGTAGCCACATACGAACTTACGATCCGCAACCTATTTGCGCAAAGACATTTGCGTTCGCGTCGTGACCACGGCTCCTGGATCTTTTGCATACATGTGTTTTCCTGTGGGCTTTCACTAAACCCAAACTGAACTACACATTTTCCCTCTGATTAAAACTGATTACTGATGTGAGCAGTGTAACTTCAGTGTCCCAGAATGGGTACATGTAACTGAATGCCATCGGCTGTGAGGAAGCGAGGCCGTGTGGGTGGGTGTTAAGACTAGTAATGAGAAGATACGTCCAACATTTGAAAAGCATCTCAAACTATGATGCTCACCGGTCCCATCTGCGTCAATTTAAGAAAAGACCGTTTGACTACCAGATTAGCCCCGATGGCCCGGGATTCCTCATCTTAGCCTGGCATGGGTCCACTGACCTTACAGACCGGTGTCACTTGGACACTAATCAATCATTTGCATCTTTCCTTCTTCAAGTCAGTTTCAGTTCAAATACTCGCAACTGACCTCCTTTTCCGTTCTCCCCCTTCTCCACTGTCGTCAAATTTCACTGAGGTCGAAACTGTTTATAAAGGTGTATACGGTAATGATCACTCGGGCTCCCCAAACCCTCTTCTCCCTTCACCTCACGGCCTCTCCCCCTCCAGTGATACGCTGTACTGACTAGCGGGACCACACCGGTGACGCGGCTAAGCCGCGATTCCGACCGGCTGTCGGTCGCAGTGACTGTTTTAGGCCGGAAAAGCGCGAGACGCATGCGGTGACGTACAAGAATGCTGCCAGGAAAGCTAAAAACTGAAATGAATTTGATCATATTGTTATATGCACATATCAGTTAGACTTTCATCTTCCCACCCAAAGCGATTTTACATCGAAAATGTTATTCATGTAAGGACACGAGTCATATTTGTTCGACTGCAATGAGACTCGAGAGCTATTTTGCAGTTTAACACGAAGCTGACAAAAAATACTACGTTAATTCCAGTAGTTTCAAAACAGACACGTATCCGTGATATCTTTGTGACTTGCATCCCAAAATTTGTGACGTAGAATGCTTTAGTGTTTTCGCAATTTAAAAAAATATCAGAGCAGTGCGAAATCCTCGGCTAAGAACCGGCCAACCGTCTGGTTTGATGCTGGCTATGAACCAGCTGCCTCCTTGGATATGAACCGGCCAATACTCCACATATCTGGCTGAAGAAAAGTTGCGAACAACGAGGGTGTCTGCGGTATTTTTAACAGTTACACGTTTGCATACTGACACGGTGACAACAGGAAATACCAACGCAGCAGTTAGCTAGACAATTTCAAGGTCATTCCGCACTATCTGAGCTATACATCACTAGCGCCAGTGAATAGACCTAGAAGTCTTAATCTATCATAAGATCCCATGCGGTTAGGTGACTGTTTCTCATGTGAATGCCAGGGAAACTGTGGAAAACATGTACTCATATAATTATTGGGTTTGGATTTGTTTTGTTTATGGAAAGGAGACATCACCTTTACCCAGTAACCCCATCCAGAGATTTTTTTTTTAATGGAAAGGAATAATAAAAGTATTATAACCAACAAACCATACAAAAAGTGAGAGGAGGAACACTTACAGTGGTGCGATGAATGTTTTTTTAATTACTGTATTTCATATGAAGATGGAGATGAGAACGAAAATGAGTATGAAAGATGATTTGGAGTCATGGCTTCAAATGTATGATTTGTGGTGTGTATCAGTGCGCGTGTGTGTTGGTTAGTGTTTATCAGTGTGAGTGTGTGTTCGTTTGTTAGGTGTCTGTAGAAGTGGTGTGCGTGGGCATCTGTATGGGTCAGTGTGTGGCTGGGTTTGAAAGTAACGTGTTTTTTAAGTTGTTTCTCTATAGAGAAACAACTTTATGAGACGGGGCAGATTTTGCTACGCGCAGCAGCAAGTTTCAGTGATACAAAACAAGACTGTGACGTTTCTCCACACAATACATACTTTAAAGCACATAGTGACGTAACGAAACCTGCGTCATAGACACCTTACGTGCACACTTTGCTGCTGCGTTCTTTTTGGCGGGAATGACGTGTGTGTGTGTGTGTGTGTGTGTGTGGACGGATGTAATGATGGCTATCTCCTAAACCACCTCGATGGAGGCCTTTTTACTTTGAGATGAAATGGGAAATCACCTTCTCCAGAGCTACCTTTCACGATTATTAGCCTGCCGCATTTTCAGAAGAGTTATCGCCAATTTTAAAAAATCGGTCATGTTACGAATTTTTTCGAAAAAGTTGTTCAAATTCCTTCATTTTCTAGACTTTGGAAGTTCACCCAATCACACTGCATTGATTAGTGCTACAGCTCTGTAGCTCTGACTGGTTTTGTGTAAAAAAAATATTTCCGAGGTAGGGGTGGTTTGCACATAAGATCAAATATCTATGAAAAGACTACTGCAAATTACTTATCATCCCGGCGTTTTTGTCTAGTGTGACAACTGCACATATGACAGGAACTACTGCACTATTATATCTTTAGCATTTAGAATAACTGAACTTTTAGATAAACATAACTTTTTCAAGTTTCTGCGAGAAGCACCGGTCAAAAGAGTTCCAAATTTTCGATTTCATAAGTACAATCCAAGGTATTCTAGTCCATGTTTCACCAGCCCTCTAGATCTTCCAGATTTTATGTAAAAATTAGTTCAGGCAGGGAAGTCACAAAAGCAACAGGGAAATCACAAGACATGCACAAGCATCATCTGTCATACCACCAGTGTGAAGCTGACGTCAAACGCTTAGTTCACAGACAAAATAAGCAAGTATCGTCACTGCCTCCGACATTTAACCAGCCCTCTAGATCTTCCAGATTTCATGTGAAAAATAATTCAATCGGGGAAGCCACAAAGCCAACAGGGAAATCACAAGACATAAACAAGCTTCCTCAGACGATAGCAGTGCTAGAGGCTGACGTGAAAATGTTTAGTTCGCGGAATTGACGTCATCTCTCTGTCTGTGTATGACGACCTGCCTGAGGCTGACGTCAAATGTTTAGTTCACGGAACTGACCTCTCTCTCTCTCTCTCTCTCTCTCTCTCTCTCTCTGGGGAGCCAGGGTGGCCGAATGGTAGAGCGTTGGACTTTCAATGCTCGGGTCGAGAGTTCGAATCCCGGCTGGGGCCAAATGTTTGTGCTGGCCTTTCTCTCGTTGCCCCGTCTTAGAAAGCACCCTTACGTGGTGGAAAAGGACGTTAAACTCCTAAACACCCACCCACCCACTCTCTCTCTCTCTCTCTCTGTGTCTCTCTGTCTCTGTCTGTCTGTCTGTCTCTCTCTCTCCCCCCACCCGGCCCCACCCCCAGTCACGTGACTAATCGGTCGAGGTCGTAGAGGATCTAGTGTCATTGGTAGAACTTGGAGAGGGGAGAACCGGCAACAATAACAACAAAACAGACAAAATAACATGAAATTTGGAGAAACAACTTTGTAGGACGGGGCCGTTCCTCCTTGTTTTTTTCTGCAGTGTGGTGAAGGTAAGAGTGGGTCTGTGTGTTCTGTTTGGTGTGGCATATGTGGATGTTGGTGTATGGGTGTCGTGGTTTTAGAGCAGGGTATTTGGGGTGTGATGAGGATGATGTGGGTGCAGATGTGGATGTGGATGTGAATGGTGTGTGCGTATATGTAGATGAGGGTGGTTTAGATGCGGATACGGAAGATGTTGATGTACGTGCAGGTTTGCTTGATGAGGGTGCTTCAGGTAGGGGTCCAGATGAGGGTGGTTCAGGTGTGTGTGTGGATGAGGGTGGTGGTTTGGTTGAGAGTGGGGCAGATGTAGATGAGTGTGAGGGTAGTGTAATGGGATGGGGGTGGTGCAGATGTAGATGTGGTTTGTGTGTGTGCACAGGTTTAGGTTTGGATGCAGGTGTATGTGTAGGTGTGGGCATGCGTAAGCGTGGTGGTAGAGGTGTGTTATTAGTGCATGCGTCAAGTATTGTCATATGTGGTGTCTGTTCCTGTACGTGTGATCATGTGTTTCAATCTGTCCATTATGTTCATTATGTTGTCTGTAAGTGTTGTTGTGTTCAGGAGGGAGTAGATTGTTGTGGTATGATTGAAGGTCCATTATGCGATGAATGAGTGCACTTTTGATTCTAAGGTTGAGGTCTGTAAGTAAGTTTTGCATAAAGAAGTGTGTTGCGCCTGGAAGTGTGAGATGTGGTGCATAATTATGTGTGTCGCTGGAAGTATGTGTATGTTGTTGGTGGTATTGTTGTGTGAGTGGATGTCAGTGATGAGTTGGTTTAGTTGGTGTGCAATGTAGAAGTGTTGCAGTGCTGTGTCAGTGTCTCTCGTGAATGTGTCAATGGGTTTGTCGAATTCTCTGTTAATGATTTCCAATTCCTCTGAAGTGATTGTGTATTGTGTCGTGCCGGGTTTGTGTTGTGTGTTCTGTGTTTGTATCTGTGGTGTGTGTCATGGTGTGTGTTATGGTGTTTGTTGGGTGTTCTGTGTTTGTGTCTGTAGTGTGAGCTGTGGTGTGTGTTGCGGTGTAAGCTGGGGTGTGTTCCGGTGTTGTGTAGGTTGAAATATTTTCAGGTGATGATGATTAGAAGAGTGAAGGATAATTGATATTGATAGATGAGGATGATGTCTGTGGTGTGGTCATTTCTGTGGAAAGAAAATAAGTAGTTCGGTAAATATGGTTGTATCTGTGTTTCTTTTATCTTAATTGTGAAGCGAGGAGATATGGTTGTGGAAAAAAGGAGGAGGGGGGGGGGGGGAGGAGGGTTGAAATTGGAAGGGTAGGGAAATATTTTTTGAAAATAACACTGGTAGGTTATTATCCACTACGTTCCCTGACAGTTCCATCTGAAATGGGACACCTAAAACCCCCTAAATCATAATATTCGCATAGGAAAAAAGAAAGGAGAAGCTGGTCGGTTCTTAGCCACGCACAAACCAAATAAAGGCTGGTTCTTAGCCGGGGCGAGTGCCGGTTCATAACCACAAAATGTTCACTACCAATTTTCTTTCTCGAACTGCACGCGATGTAAGCCACAAATTGCAATAATTTTCTAGGTATGGCCGCAAGACAAATTATAAAACTAGGACGTTTTCATAAACTTGACTTTTCTTTCTGTAATTTTATATTATCGCGAATGAAAGTGAATTTTCTACAGAAAACGAGACTAAATTGTTTCCAACGTGAGTGTACGCGCAAGTAGTACCACAAAAACCACTTACGAGTTGAACAGAGACCTTCTGCGACAAGACAGGCCAACCTCAGGTCGAGGCAAGCTTTCACGTGTACAGCGCAGATGATTTTCTGAGAGACGTCGCGTGCGGCCAAGCAACGCTAGCGCTCAACGCCGCAAGCCGGTCAGAATCGGGATAGCCGCGTCACCGGTGTGGGGACGGGCCAAGCAGGTAGACGAGTGTTGACACTGAGACACTCACAGTGGTGGCCCAAGCCTATGCCTCCCGGAAATCCCAAGTCGTACCCCGCCTCGTCAGTCTTTTCTTCGGCGACTGACATGACCGCAACAGATAATAGCCTAGTTTCGTTTAAACAGTCATTGTGGAGCGTGGGTTGGGAGCGGGACGGACATTCTTTGCGTCACCTGTGTAAGACCTGACCTCAGTAGTTACTAACGAAGAGAATTCTGGTTACATACTGAGAAGAAAACGCCCGTTGATCTCTGTAGGAGTCACTGGAAGAAGCCGGTACACCGATGACGTTTAATTGAAGATAAAATGGTGATAATTATGTGCCGTTAATAACAAAATCACAGGTTTGGAAAACAATTAATGTCGATCAAAGCCGGAAGCCGGCATCGGTGGAATGCTGCCAACCGTGATCTCCCATGCGATACCGCCTCCGTCTCCGTCAGCATCTGTCAGGCGGCGGCCTTCAGAACAGCATCCGCAACTGTATCAATGACCACAATCGGTCCCGCCCGGTGTCCTCAGGACAGCTACCAGCTACCTCAGTAATTGGCTTGGCCAAACGTCGTTGCTGATTCTCCACTGAGATAACATTTTTCAGCGGGAAATGTGAACCTTGTGCGTTCAAGTTGACGGCAAAGACCAGATCACTGAGTTTATCTGCACTGACAACGTCCTGGTGACTGATTTGCTAGACCTTCGCTCGACTGACTTGCTGCCGCCCAGAACTAGTCCAGTCAGTCGTCTGCTTAAACCGACAATGACCTAACACCAGCGGTTGGATGGGTGTCATTTAGGGGCTTACGTCCTTTTCCATCAAGTACGGGCGATACCAAAGACGGGGCAACGAGGAAAAAGGCCAACACAAATATATGGCCCCAGTCGGGATTCGAACTCTCAACTGAACCCGAGCACTGAAAGTCCAATGCTCTACCATTCGGCTACTGATCCCCCCCCCCCCCCCCCCCTCTCAAGACCAGGGACAATACACACGGCACAGTCTTTGCCAAGACTACCGGCCGTCACAGTATAACCAAACGTCGTCAGATGAGAGTTACAGGACTTGCTGCTACTTTGAGATAAGTCTCTGTGATCCAGAGGATTGGACTGAAGATACCATCAGTGTCAGATGTCTCTGATTACTTCACCATAGTGGTCTAACAGGTCACACGAGCACCGGATGTTCGTTCATGTTCACACACTGAAGCCTTTGCCACTGGATGACTGAAGCCGAATCTTCTCAGTGGGTGTTGCCCCGCGGCTGTAGATAGTAATTTTGCTGCTAGTCAAAGTTTCTGGTGCGGTAGCAAGCACAGTGTACATGGAAATTGTTGAAGATATTGCAGACTCGGGTGGCTACTGTGACACTCACGGCAACTCACACCTTCTATAGATAAATAAACAGATAAATTGTTCAAATACAACCTGCAGTGTATGCACGGTGACGGAGACCTTTTACAATGTATGAGGGTTTTTGTCTCTCAGTCTCTCTCCCCCCGCCTGCCTCCTCCCTGCCCGCCTCACTGTACACTTGTGACACGCACGGTCTACATCAAGTCTGAGACTACACGGATAACGAAACCGTGTCACAAAACTGCAAAATGTAAGCAGCCCAATTAACTTCAAAGCCAACCAACGCAGCCGATGTTAGTCCCTACTGCGGCAGCACTAATTCTAGTTAATTACAACCAGCGTCAAAACACGAACCGCCCAATGCCCCATTAAACACCTTACCGCCACGATTCCGCACAAAAGCCTATCTTGGTTATGTCCGTGATGGAAGAAACTTGGAAAGGAAACCCGGCCTACGTAACTCACGTCAGTAGTTGGGGCTGGGTGTGCCGTGTCTTGGCTTTGAATACCTGTCGAAAATGTAGCTGTACGTCAGCTTTGTTCCACAGGCTGCACTGGGGTTTAGTGAAGCCGATGGGACTGAGCTGGCTGTATGCAGGGCAGGAAAGATTTACCCATGACCCCAAAGGTTACGGATGATTACACAGAGTAAACATCTCTCTTTATTAGAATTGGCATAGTCTTCTTGCGTATGACCCTAACAGTTGTACACTTTTCTAAACCATACTGGAAATGAAATACGTAGATATGAATGCATATGGAATGGATACATTTGAATGTAAATTAAAAACAAATACTGCATTAAGCTTTACGTCAATTGATACAGCTTTTGATTTGGCTTTGTAAGAAGTCTTTTTTTGTGTGGTTCTGAAGTATTCTTTCGTTCTTGAACAGCTCTTTCGCGGAGGCCAGAAAAGGGAACTACCACTGCCAAAACTGAACACTGTACACAAGGCAACAATTCACGGCAAACATGCTTAATGACTGTAGTCTATCACCAAAATAATATGCACTGTCTTTCAGAGAGAGAGAGAGAGAGAGAGAGACTGACATTTTATTTTCAAGGATGAAAGATTACGTACAGCGTCCTTTCTTCTATCATGATCTTATCCTTGCTACATTCTATTCAGTGCTACCACTGCTATTACTACTCCTACCCCCCCCCCCCCTATCCAATTCAAGCGGAATAACTGACTTGACATCAAACTGATGGCAAAGACCTAAAACGTTAAAGCAAGTGTTAGTGCGGCAAGCTCACGCCTATACAGAATGGATACGACATCATGATTATGGGAATCTATAACATGTAAGCCTAGGCATAAGTCGTATAGTACAGATCACCTGAAATTTAGAAGAATAATTGCTGATGTCATCTACTGAAGCCGGTGTTGATTTTGCACAGAGAGAGAGAGAGAGAGAGAGCTACCTGTTATGTGAAAACCAGCACTCGGGACCGAGAACCAAAGAACAAACGTCCAGTCCACATGTATAGTCCAGTTCTGAACTGTGACACCAGCAATGCGCACTCGAACCACCAAGCTCGCCCCTTACAAACCTCAATGAGCCCGTTCTTTACTTAAGTGTGAACTCTATGTACCTAACGTGTCGTCAGCGGTATGCATAAGGTATCGCTGAAACTCAGAACACTCGTTTAACAACGCCTGCGTCCACAGACCCAACAGGCCATCTGTGTTAGAAACCAAGCCCCGAGGGTGCAAGTGACAGATTCATCACCCTCTCCCAAGTCCACGCTGTTAGTGTTATTTCCCAGCACGACGTGTTATTGCCGTCTGCCCTGTCTAGAAGTTAATGAAATTTGGGTAAGGTCTATTATAAGGAGGAGGTGGGGGGGGGGGGGCTTTTGTTTCGGCCTGTGTGTCCAATGTGGTGGGTCTGTTGTTTCACGGAGCTTCAAAGGCAATGTGTTGACCCTCATCCAGCGTCTGGGTTGAAGCAATTTATAAGTCTGACTGACCGAAGACATGTCTCTGGTTTGACCTAACCTTGTAAATTAGGACTGAAGGGGTATCCTGTCCGGTCAGGTTTCAGGTCTAGAAAGACCCTGGCAATTTTAGGGGGTGGTCTAAACCCAATTAACCTGACGAAAATTAAATTCAACCCTACAATGACAAAATGTCTGGTTCAACGCACGAAGTCTTCCCTTGACTCACGACATCACGTTGAGGAACCCAAACGCATTACATCCCATAAAAGAAGTTATCTGTTTCAATTTGATTCTGGTTATCATGTATCATGGAATATTCAGTGGTCACTAACTTATCTCAAGAATTCATGCGAGGGTCGGTATCCCTGCTAAATATCTCTACCGTCAAATTGTAAAAAGGGCCTAAGACTGAGCCTATCGAACCCATGGCGATTTGCTTCGATTAGGCAAATGGGGTAGAAACTTTGCACTTACGAGGTCAGTGTAGCAAGGAATGACGCCGCCCGACGAAATGCAACTGTCTGCGAGTGGAGCATAATGACTCAGTATCATCTCATCGCGGAGAAGGCGGGCCATATGCGTGACAACGGTTTGGCACATGAACACGCCCCCCCCCCCCCCCTTCCCTTACACGCATTAGTTTCTGAAAACTGGACAGCCAACCCCCGCATGACAAGCCAAGCCCAAACCAGCAAACTTCCACCATTTCAGTCCAAACAGTTTTAGCGAGTACTCGATCGCCCCCTGCATGTCCCCGTAACGTCATCATACGGTTCATACCCCAGGTAGATAAGATGCCAGGAAGCGCCGACATTACTAGGCTATACCTTTCTTACCTTCACACTTCAAATAGCCCAAGAGAGGTTACTAAAGGGCTGTAATCCATCTGGATGGACTGTGTTGATTCAGCTTAAACACAAACGAAGTTGAATGGTCATGATGGTGTCCGAACCGGCGTGAGAAGTACGTCCATTTCTTCTGATTTGACCAGAAGCCCATCCCAGCAGCCATGGCCACTAGCTTTCTTTTATTAGTCAAGTCAGACCATCGAATCGTGGTAACAATCACCGCCGATATTACTGATGTAATATCCAATAATATTTTATGTGAAGTCAAGTCATTCAAAGTTTGCCGCCGATGAAATCGACAAAAGTGGCGGTCACGTGCTGCTGGTCCCAGCTGCACTCAGTGCTTCACATTCATTCGTTCGAACTGAATGATAGCCTTCTCTCGCTGCTGTTGTCGTTGTTATTTGTTGTTGCTGCTCGGCCCTGACTAGAAAACGTCCTTCATACACAGGCAGACCCACAAAATGGTGATTGGTAAACCTTGCAAGTAACGCTCAGTATAGTTCGCACCCTTGGGTCGTATCGGGCGAACTACACCGCTCATTTAGTAGGGTTCACCTGCTCAGATCGGGTTAGGGTTAGGTTTAGATTTCGGGTTGGAGTTACCTTGTGGTAATGGTGCAATCGCTATGTTGTTTAAACCGTCGTAGTGCATTTACAACTGGTACATATCAGTGACACAGAGGGGCGAACTACATCAGTGTATACCAACGCAAGTAACACATGAGTTTTGGGCAGTAAGCCAAAGGCTGTGTTTGTGGGTGTCCTAACTTCAGCAGAAACTGAGAAGCCATCCGTGTCACGAAATCAGTAACTGATTTGTCCGGATAAGCGCAGTCAAGCTTTCCTCAGTTTTGGTTAGCTTTTCATTACGAGCTTTACCGTAGCGCACACACAGGAATCTTATGAGAAACCAGCAATATCATATGACAGATTTTAAATTTCCCGTCACTTACACTGATGTTGGACTATTAAAGCAGCATAGTGATCCAGTTCTATGAAATTCAATCCCCCAGTCTGTCGGTACCAATGTCGGTAGCGATTTGAGCTTCGGACCGCTTCAGGTAATTCTGACACCAAGTCACGTGATCAAACGAGATGATCGGCAGGGGGAGATCAAGGAGTAAAGACACCATTTATCATCTTTATACTCAGGACTAAGCCTTGAGGGTGTAATATAACTACGGTTACGGTCAGCTGGCTTTAGTTATAATTGTGACTGACATATTGCTTTGCCTGCGGGCGATGGAGAGATCAACAAGGTCTCCAGTGTCTGAGTCCAGGCTATGGCTAGGATGCTTTAGACTAGCGACTTTCCATCAAAGCTATGCTTCCTTCCTGTTCAAGTTCGTCAAAGACACCTAGGCCCACGCTGCTGCTCTATATAGAACGTGCCTTTCAGTGGTCCTTGAATGTATTCAGAAACCATTGTTTCGGACAAGCACCTCACCACAACTGACCACCGCCGCCTTTCCGGTTGAGCCACCCATACCAAATCTGATGTTAAAAACAACGAAAACCAAACCACAAAGCCGTTGAAGAAAAGTCGCAACAAGAATATTCGTGAACTTGACTCAGCTGAGCGTATCTCAGTCAGTGCCGAAAACAGATACTGATATGATATATGTGACTGATGTGGTCGACTCCGGGTAGTGTCAGTGTGTGTGTGTGTGTGTGTGTGTGTGTGTGTGTGTGTGTGTGTGTGTGTGTGTGTGTGTGTGTGTTTGTGTGTATGTGTGTGTGTGTGTGTGTGTACGTGCCTGTCTGAGAAAGCACGCAGTTTTGTGTCCGTATGTGCGCCGGCGCGGCGGCTTAAATGTTTTAGTACTTGCGAACGAAACTGAAACACCACAAGCCGCTGAACACTATCAAGGATTCACACACAACACAAGCAATCAACCTTTTCTATATCTTCCTGTGGGAAACTTTGGTAGCCTGCCAGATTTTACACAAGAGGACCAACCGACTCCAAACAACATGTAATTCACAGTCCTCATTCAACGATCCCCTCTTTAGTTTAGCCGGCGGGCCTTGCCCCGGCACGGTGAACCAGCTTCAGTCTTCCTCGCTACATCGTGTTTGTATGCCTACTGTGGCTCAACCAGTTTTGCAGTACAGGAGGGGGTGCCTAGAAGAGGGACAGAGAAGAACAGGGTTTACGAAATTAGTTACATGTATTATGTATACTGAAACCTGTCTAACATGAATGACCTATATGTCCCCTCTGCAGGTTTTATGCAAGAATGTGTCTTCAATGAGCACTTATGCGTTATACATGTGGGGGCACTGGCCGGTTTGGTTCGGACAGTTTCACCTACTCAGTGTACGTGTAAAACACAACAATCCGTTTTCTCCGGAAATTCCGACGGCCGGTGTACAATATAACACTTTTAAACCGCTGAATACATTTTTTTTTTTCGAAAGACAACCTGACTTCGTGCGTGGTTGTTTCGGTTCCCCGAACTGACCGTCCGACCATGAGCAATGTACAATTGAAAGGCAAATTTCTCATTAAACCTGTGTATCACTGGTTTCTTACATACAGCGGCTCATCTTACATGTATGAGCACCCAAGAAAAACACAATTAAGCTGTAAAAACAGCGATCGTGTACTACAAGTCTTGGCTGTTCATTCACGAGCGGCTCAGTGTCAGAACCCCAATATTTTGCACAAAACATTTATAAGCACCCACTGAAGAAAAAGACAAAAGCTGTAGTGTACACACCAAGACCGCGTAACACAAGTCTTATTGTTCGTTCCCGAACAACATTTTGAATACCTAAGAGAAAGAGAAATGCTGTACACATCACGGCCGTATAACACAAGTTTCACTGTTACTCCCGAATCATTGTAGCATATATTATCACCTAGGAGAAAGGCACAAGTTTGAAGGACTGTACCATGATCCGTCGTACAGCACAAGTCTTACTGTTCGTTCCCCAACAAAACACCCCATTAGCCTCGAGCCGTGATCGGCCTAAATAAACACGTTTTACAACGATCAGCAGAACACGTCGCCGATATTGTTGACAGTCCTTCCACGCCTGACTACCGGTTCAATGTAATTCCCCTCCTCAACATTGACAAGCACAACCTACACCGGCTGTGGAAAACACCATGCTTAGTCAATGCCAGAGGTAAGGTGGAACAACGAGCAATGCCAATGGTCCAAATTAGTGGTGTTATCGGAATTCGCGCTAAGCACAAACTGATACGGCTAGGTGTGTTTACAATTAAATCGACCTATATGAATAAGTAACTATTATACTGTAAGGGGTCCACCTGCAAGGTACAGTCGCACGGGCTATCGTCAAAATGGCCACCGTCAAACCAAGTGCCACTCTCGCTTCAAAAGTTTCGACGATGAATCGGCCTCTCAAATAAAGTGAAATATAGCTGGAATCTGAGTACACACGGGTCTCTGCGCTTTGTGGAGTCAGTGTTCGGAAAGGTAAGAGTGTGCTTGAGATACTGATAGACCCGTTGTACTGTGCCAAAACAAGAAACCGAGATCCAATCGTCACCTTTTGGTCAAACGAACAAAACAGTGTGTCACTTTTGGGTCAAACGAAGTGCCACCAGTTCTACCAAAAAGTGGCACAAATATCATCGAAACTTTTAACATGTAGCGAGAGTGGCACTTCGTTTGACGGCGGCCATTTTGACTACATCCCGTGTGTCGGATGTTCTGCCAGAAAGCGGCACCGTTCTGGGCAAGCTGTCTGAACTCACATTTCTGGTATAAGAAACTGGCACATATAAATGAAGATTTTGGGTGAATGTCCTTCCAACTCCCTCTACCTTCAAACAACAGCAAGAACCTATAGCGATGACCTTTTACCTGGGAATGTTGCGTCCAAGTTTCCAACCACCATTCAGGAGAGCAACGTGCATGAATGTGCAGGGTAATGGATGTGACTACGGTGGTGGTGATATGTGTGTGTGTGTGTGTGTGTGTGTGTGTGTGTGTGTGTGTGTGTGTGTGTGTGTGTGTGTGTGTGTGTGTGTGTGCAAGGGGGAAGGTAGGTGGGTGTCTGGGAGTTTCACGTCCTTGTCCACAACGTACGGGTGCCGGCTATCAAGACCGGGCAACAAGAACTTGAAAGGGTGTGCAAAGGGGAGGGGGCATAACAACGTAATAAAAGCGCAACACTGATGAATACTGGATGTACATGTATTTGTAAATATCCGGTTGCATAACAAGTTTTGCCGGGTTGACTTCAAACAGAAGTCCAAATGCCATTCACGCTCGGTCATAATTGCGTGTGTGTGTGTGTGTGTGTGCGTGCGTGCGTGCGTGCGTGCGTGCGTGTGTGTGTGTGTGTGTGTGTGTGTGTGTGTAACAGAGAGAGAGAGTGGGGGGGGGGGGGGGGGAGAGGGAGGGAGAGAGAGAGAGAGAGAAAGTTTAAACGTGTTTTTTTTTTTTTTTTTTCCCATTTACCTGCTTTGAACGCTGTCAGACACATTTTGAAGCGTACTCCGTACTGAACACACACACACAAAGAATCTGTTTCTTCAAAAAGCGCAATCACCACAGCAGTTTTGTTCAAATCTCCTTCTCCGTGACTATCACACACAAACACACACACGTGTGTCAAGCTGATGTCTCTTCATGCATTGCTAAAAGTAATACACTACGAACGTAATGTGGAAATCAGTGATAAGATCCAGATTCACAACATCACGTAAAAACTGCACAGCTGTGCGCACGATTCAAAAGCACATCGCATTCCAAGCTCTGTTCAACATCCACAGACAACGAATTACACGTAGAAGAAAAGTATGTTAGCGCAGCGTTCCCCAGTTATGTACTCGCCAGTGTTGGTTGAGGAAACACTCCTACAGTCAAATTCAATGCCTCTTCTCCTTCTCTCTTTTGATGTCTGCTGCGAAAGTGTTGAAGGGTCCGGCCTTTCAAAATAAACCCCGTTCAAGGGTGTGAGTTTGAGTTGACGATGGGCTGTTGAAAGCTCACAGTTTCACTGCATTTGTTTTTTTTTACAAGTGGTGTGTGTCCCAAGGTGGTCGGTACATAGCTTCACCATTGGTTCACTGAGTTGCATTCACGAAGGACGAATTCTACCACGTTCGGCTGGTTGTATGCGTTGGGACTCGGAATAACTACTTTCTCTGTTGGCCCAGAAAGCAGCTATGTTTGTCCTCAGTTTTTCGCTTATCCCTCAGAACACCATATACACAAAGGACTACGCAAGTTGCTCGGATATTCCTGAGAGCGAACGCGGAAATCACGACCACTATATTGCCAGTTTCGGTCAATCTGAAGTTGTTTCCCTCCTTATTCTGTGGACTCGGATTCGGACGCCTAAAACTGCAAAAAGAAAACTCTTGTTAACAGACGACACCCAACCTTAGGAGCTACTGACGGTGTCTAAAGCACATTCCTAACAACTCAGTGACTGACACAAGGATCCAAATCTTCGCATCGGTGTCCATGTCACGTTTTCATGCCCTCCTTGTAACTGGGACTGACTGGGACACCCGAAACCCGAACTAAATACAAGGAACTGTGCATCTGACAACATGACACGCTGAGTTGACTATAAAAGTTTCGAATTACTGTGCAGTAGCCGGCGCTAGTTTCTTTAGCTGTCGTCAGTCCTCGCTGGCTTTTAGGAACGCAGCACTCTCAGTTTCAGATTTGGACTTCGTTTACTCGTCAGTAACTGTATTTCTTAATATGGACATTGCCGCTGTTTCAGCCTGACGTCAGTTGACAATCGACTGTCATCGCAAAGACGGTAGCAGCAACCAATATTATAAATAGTGCTAACAGACGGACAAGTCCAGATGAAAACTGATGCATGTTACACGTTCAGCTCAATGACAAGAACAGTACTGATACGGTTAACAAATACAAGGCTGAACCAAGACTCCACATAGTCCTGACAAGGACTGAAGCAGTCACGGTAGCGTACTCCTGTGTAGATGATCTTATCAGCACCTTCTAATTAGCATATCCTGATCAGCAACTCCTGATTAGCACTTTCTGATTCACACTTGTTCCGTGCTGCACTTTCCAACAATTTCACGACAATGAAATCCGACACTACCTGTACTGCAGCAAACTGCAGATAATTATATCCTTCACAAACGGAAAACGAACTGCTTACATTCCGGCGCGACCTCCAATTCACATTCACATGCATACGCTGCTATTCACAGGTTTTATGTGGGCTTTTCTTTTCTTTTCAACCCAATTTACATGCACATGTCTCGGCAGCAGCGATAAAAACCGGCACACGTAACTTCACAAGACTGTCGCTCGGCCTTGTCTACACCTCCGCCAAACCCTTCACAAAATGCTCTCGCCTGAGCAGTTCTGCACGCCCGAGTGACTTGATCCCCTCAGTCCAAAGTGAATCCACGGACCTCGCCAGTCAGGGTCGGGGAGATTAGCAGTCCCCTCCTGGTGACCCTCCCACCTACAACTATTCATTCCTTTTCCTCCCCTCGCCACGTGTAGTTAGTTGTAGCAGGGACTTACTTTCTATGTAAGTCCCTGGTTGTAGACAGACATTTTCTTGCTTCGCAGCTTCGCTCGTTTTGTCGGTACGGTACTGTAGGTTATGGTGGTTGGGTGAGTCTTAACGAAACAAACTGCGCTCAGAGTATTTACTCCATCAGTTTAGCTATTCAGCTCTCAGCTTTATGCTCAAGTTATGATACCTGATACTGAGTAGTAAATGATTTGTTTAAATAAAAGAAAACAAAGGCATAAATAATATCACCTAACTGGTGATATACGGTGGATATTTTTGCTTTGATATTCGATACTGAGAAGCATATGATTTCTTTAATAAACGAAGGTTCATATGATCATAGTACCATCACTATGATTCCCTAGCCTCCTTTTGTAGACTGTTGTCATGTTGCGTATTGCCACTGGATGTGCTGTCTTGATGCATACTTCTGACTTCATGAACCCCCCCCCCCTCCCCAACACACCTTCCCCCTACCCCCCCCCCCCCACCAGAAAAACAAATAAAAACTCAAATATATCAGTATATCAATACAGTATATCAAATCCCAGTAATTTCAGATACTAAACCCCAAATGCACCTGTAACTTTTTAGTTCAGCGCTAAAATCCAAAGACATAAACACTAGTTACTTGGTTCAGCATTGTTGGTGGAGGGTCGACGGGGCCCTGCGTATGTCATCACCAGCGCAGCATTTGATCCATTCTGACCCACACACACAACAAAAGTGGCTCGGGCGAGGTGACAAAAAAATGTCACGACCAAAGAATTTACCGTCTCAAAGATGTACCTCTCAGTACCTGTATGTATCCCCCGCTGAAACATCGCAACATCTTCTGCTTGGGCCGCACCCACGAAGCAGCGCCATAGACACACACAGTAGTGTAGGAAATGCTAACGACTATCACGGGTGATGAACGGAAGCCGGGCGGACTTTGGTTGCTTGGTAGGTTTGGGGTATAACGTCTTTTTTTTTCAGCCACACAAGCAGGACATCACGGACGAGGTAAATGGCATAAGGAAGTAGTGTAGACGTATGGAAAGAATTTCATTCTGGTGTGTATTACTTCCGACCCTTGTAAGTTTTTCAGTCGTGCTACTTTTTTTCTGCGCAGATGCGGGAGTGTAAAACGCATAACTTAAGAGAGCGTTCAACAACAGAAAACATGATCGACACAAGATCGAGTACAAAACAGGTTTGGGGTTTATAGTCCTCTTCCACCACATCAGTCTCGGAGACGTGAACCAAAGAGTATCACTGCGTATGTGAACTAAAAATCTCACCCATACCTACCCTGTAAGCTGTAGCGGTCGCGCCGCGTGGACAGACACCCACCACTACAGTACAATACTTACACCCAACAGATGCGAGTAATGGGAGCAGACGACCGTGTGTCGTTACGGGCCTCAGGACAGCAGCCAGATGACAAAGACAGACGCCCCATCCCTGAGAGGCCGAAAGAACAAGCAAGGCCTGGTGTCAAGGCACATATTTGACCACGTTCATTTGACCACGTTCACCCGCCGGTCTCCTCCGAGCTTCATCATAACCATACACCCACTCTCCTCCCCCCCCCCTCCCCTTCGGCCCCGTCCCCCGGGACGCTGGTGTGCTTGTTCGAGCGGCATTCTTTACTGTCATATTTTTCCTGGCCCCGTGCTTGACAGTAAGTGAAAACCCTTCATAATCACATCGAAGGTACACTCAAGCGAATGAAACATCACCCTATTACCCGCATCTCCTGTAGGTGTTATCAGTAGTGGCCGCTGTCTATTCCCGAACTTCAGAATCACACCCCCCCCCCCCCCTCCCTGCCTCCGGGATGCTCCTCTGCTTGTCCCTTCAATTTCATGGTTTCAGTTCCTGCGAAGACACGTTACCTTTTTTTCCTTCAGGGATTTGTAACAGATCATTATGTGAGGCCAAAGAAAATCTTCTGCCTCTCTTAAACAGACAATAAAGAATTAAACTGATCTGAAGGTACACTCAAGCGAACACTCAACTGAAGTACACTCATCCATCTACCCACATCTCCTGGCTGTAGGTATTATAGTGACTATATGTCACTCTCGAACTTCATCATTATCAAACACCCCCATCCCCCTTCTCGACTCTTCTTGTCCCTGGGACGCTCCTCTGCTTGTTCGAGCCGTCGCCGCTGTCATAAAGGTACACGAACATCGCGTGCGTGCTTAATACAGAGGCGGCCCCTGTTCACACCTGCGACTGAGAACGGCATGTGTACTCTCAGTGTCTTCAACTGTCTTTGCTTGACGGGGATCGTTTATTACGATGGGCTTCTGAAGTCGAGGTGACAGCAGCTGTTTAGTATTTAATTCATCTTTCTCACACGACCGACCATAGGATGTCATATTTTCCAGAGGTATTGTGTGGTAGAAATCAAGACTCCCTCACCCTTGCGAGGTACACTGAAGCGAATGAAACACCATTCATACACGTGCTTTAAAACGTCCAAAATTCTCACACCCGATTCTGCTGGCGAAGCTATTATCCGATGATTATGATTGTACGTAATGATGACATTCTCAATGTCCAGATTGTTCAATACGGCGTTATGGTGACCTGCCAATCCTGCCTTATACGGCTCGACCCCCCCCCCCCCACCCTCCCTCATATACACTCGTCTTTAGTGGCAGATGAGAACTGACTTTCGAGTGGACCGAAGGAATTTACGTATCCGAGGTAGAGTACGTTTTCCGGTAAGACCATAATTATCATCGACTGTGGACTTCTCAGTCCGTATCCTTCGACTGAAAACGGGAGACGTTTCTCAATGAGAAAATGGACTTCGTTGCCAAAGCATGAAAACAATTTGAAATGCACACATCGGCGTAGAACAACGCAACGTACACAATTCTTGACCAAAGAAAGGGCCGGAATGGTCCCAAACAATTCGGTTCAGAGGCCAAGTCCAGCTCTGTATTGAATCCATGCAAAAGCCAGTAATCCTTACTGGTTCCTGGTCCACGCGAATGCAGACAATAAAACCAACAAGCCAACTGCTTTAGGGTTTACATTCGTTGCCAACTTCTTCTCAAGCAGTTGAAAACCGATGTTCGCGGAACACCAAAGCGTCGAACCGCTTACAGTCGAAGAGAACCTGGTTTGAGTTCGCTGCAATGGCCTCTTCCACAGCCCCCCTCTCCCCCCCCCCCCCCCCTGCGTCCCATCGGCGTCCGGTCACTTAGCCAACCAAGGGCGAATAGCTCGCAGCCGGACTACAAATCGTAAAAATTTATCGCCGATCAAATTGCCAGAGACGTGACTCCAGGGCGCGATGAAGGGGCGCCCTGCCCTGTGAAATCCCAGCACGACCCGAACTATCGGGCCATAAACTACAAATGTCCCAATATTACACGCACACTGAGTCTTTTCTTCTTCTCCTCGATCACTCACATGGTAACGCCGGATCTTTGTGCTAAAGTTGTCGGTATGCTATACGTCTTGATTCCTGATCCAGGCTGCCACAGAGCTTCCTTGCTCGTAACACAGTCTTGTAAGTGCGTTCCCTGAACGACCGACGGCACCGCTTAGCGCGTTGACATTTAACTTGGTCATCTGCTGCCTCACTCGGTCCATTCACCTGTCTTTTGCTCTCTTAAAGTCTCCTCCGGGGGGAGGTCAGTAAGCGGGTGTCTGCTGACCCTTGGTCCAGTGAGACATCTGAGGGTCATTTCTGAAGGCCGACTTCACTGGATTCCCCCCACCTGGTCTTCAGCCTGGCGGGCTTTGTTCGCAGCGCCCTGCTGGTGCTGCTGAACACCCGTCATGTTGAAGACCTTCACAACGCACCCCTCTCTGGTGCGTTGTTTTCCCAAACCGCCTCACGGCGGGGAGGTTCCGTGTTGGAGCGGTCTGTTCTCCAACTGCCTCCCAGGCATGTTGTCTTCATTGGCAACTAAGGAATTTTGCTTCCTACCTCTCTTTCTATCCCTCACCAGCCCATTCACCTTTATCTTTCTCTTTAAAACCTCCCGAATTAAGCCGCTCTGTCCTTCCTCTCTTCTCTCAGCTGATTTTTGAGTTCGGCCCTTTCATCTATATTTCTTCTTTTTAACCCCTCACTTACGTCTGCACTACCAGTGGTTAGGAATAAGTGATGTTGGGCATATGCTGCGAATTGGTTTATTGCGCCTAGGAGATGATAAGTTGCAATATTTGCTGTATATGCGCTTAGTATTTATCTTTGTTTTACCTAGTTGTAATTGTCATTTGTTTTCTACGCTTTTTTGTAACCGGGAGTTCGAGAAATTAGCATGAAGGTGCAGCGTCTCCTGCATGTCCTAGGTTTATATAGCCCCGTAGACCAGTTTGCACCCTTTGTCCAACGTTACATTTTTGTTTTTTTCATGTAGTGCAGGCACACTCAGCCGCGAATTAGTCTTTGTGGCTTGCGCGGCTTTAAGCCCTAAAAACTCACTCATCTGCTGCCACACACCCAACACCCCAGAAGTATGCTGTAGAGTACCACGCATATACTCTATTGTGTGGTCTTGCTAAAACCCAACTTGCACAAAACAGCCGCCACCATTTTCATACACATTTTCACGGATGTTCTGCGACTCCGTAACAGGGCTGTTACTGAGTTCGCTGTGTACACTCGTATCAAACTTTTGACACCTCAGTCTCCCCCAGCGCGGACTGACGGCATGGTGACATTAAACTTCAGCCATTTGCTCCCACATACCGAACCCATGGAGTATCGGCTGATAATTTGTACCGTTTAGTTACCGCGTATATATATATAGACGTCATTGTGGGGTCGTGCTGAGCCTGATCCAACTCGCACATAACACTCACCACTTCCACACTGAAATGTTAAAAGGCTATACACAGAGCAGCGACACAATATATCTCTGTTTATTTCATGGCTTTGCTTAGTGCTGACATGTCTCTCATATCCCTGAGTGGCAGGGCTGTTCAGTGGTTTAGTCCTTGTATATTTAGTACCGATCTTTTCGGAAAACCTCTCAGTTTCAAACACGTTCAATACTGTACGGCGCTAATTTTAGTCGGCGTCAAAAGCTGTACGGTTGAAATCGTGCCATGTACAAGTGACGTTCTATGCGTCTGGCAAGACGGTTCAGTTACTGATCAAATACCCCATTAGACGGTTCCTGTTTGGTGTTCCCAGACATTCAAACAACGTTCTTGGTGTTCCCTTACAAGTATGACAGAAAACAAACTGTGCCGTCGTCTATTAAATCAGTCCATGGTAGCTTGGGTCCTTTTTCAGGACTGGCAGCAGGACTGATACCAGCCGCAAACCAGATAGGTAAATGGCGGGCAACTCAACGAAGTAACGACAAACTGACATGCAAATCACGAGTAATTTCACACAAAAGCATACAAATAACCCCACATCATAGGACGCAGGTATCTCCAGTGTGTGACTGGGACATTCTGCTAGACTAGCTGAATTTACAATGCTTCCAGAACTGATCCCAAAGACTGAGGTACACACTTCACAAGTCAGTTCAATGAACGGCTTCCAGTGACGGCGGACTTTGTGTCAGTCACAGACCTTACGAGCAAATACCCTATATCACAAAGTCCATCTCCATATGAAAGTTGGCGAGCTCTCAGTTCTTTGGTGGGCCATAAGGTCTACACACAGATCAGTACTAACCGGGGGCACCTCAGTCACCGGCCGTAATTCGTATATATATATATGTTAGCAACCAGTCTTCAAGTGGCCATGAATGCCGGCAAAATATCCAGCCATTCGTGGCCTTCGACACATCGTTAGCTTTGCCACAAATTCAAAGAATCCTACACTGCTTCCGTCCCATGACACTGCAGACACAACTAAGAGGTTACCTACTTTCGCGTGAGATACGGAGAACCTATAGAAGTCACCGTGGGGATTGACGTTTACACGTATGTGCACGGTATCGATGAGCCCATGACCCCAGTTCACTCCCGACGCAGACACTAGAGGGCACTGTCACTAACTCCACAAAAGGTCCACCAAAACGTCTGTCAGGGCTTCGTACTTCTGGTGAACAAGCAGAATTGCTGTCTAGAATGTATCGTCCGTTGCTGCGCCATCTGCGCCTTCAATGGTCGCCTTGACACGTCTCAAAGGGAAGGTCTCAGCACTGTCCATTGATACACTCCTGTGTTTCTTGTAAATCACCAGCCACAGACTGAAAAGTTTTCATTCGTGAACAGGTCAAAGGCCTCAAACAACCGATAATTATAGTTCAAACTGATTTAAAACAGTGAACTCAATCATGCCGAGCCCACCACCCGACCGGAGTAGTGTACAGGTACCCGGCCAGCTTTTGATCATCATTAACCGACTCGACAACCCAGCAAATGCTGCACTGTATACGTGACTGAAAACAATATCCCGCCTTTTTTCTGGTTCTGTGTACACTCAGTGACTGTACACTGGCAAAGGCTCAAAAGTATTACTGCAATGTGTAAGTTTGAAAGGATCGTCTCGCATTACCGCGACTGTGAGAATGACTGAAGGAGATAAAACTACACAGCACCTGATAATTCGTGTTCCGCCTAACAACGCCCTTGCATGAGATTTGTTTGTCAAAGAAAGCCATTACTATACAGGTTGTTGAGCCGGAGTTCGGGCCGGGACCGACCTTGTACTTCGTTCCGACCTTCTGTCGACTATTATATAGCGGGCTTTTTGTACATTCTGCACATGTACATTGCACTTAAAAACAAAGTGGCAACTGACATTTTTTTTCCCGTGTGTGTGTGTGTGTGTGTGTGTGTTTCCCTTTTTTCTTTTTCTAAGCATTGTCAAGACTGAGTTGCTACTTTGAGCAGCCAGCAGCACTTCCTTCTAAAATTACAACTACAATTGATTAGACCAGGAAAATTGTGTTCAAGTTGAATGGGAACTTCTGTGTGTGTGTGTGTGTGTGTGTGTGTGTGTGTGTGTGTGTGTGTGTGTGTGTGTGTGTGTGTGTGCGTGCGTGCGTGCGTGCGTGCGTGCGTGTGTGTGTGTGTGTGTGTGTGTGTGTGTGTGTGCTTGCGTGCGTGCGTGCGTGCGTGCGTGCGTGCGTGTGCGTGCGTGCGTGCGTGCGTGCGTGCGTGCGTGCGTGCGTGCGTGCGTGCGTGTGTGTGTGTGTGTGTGTGTGTGTGTGTGTGTGTGTGTGTGCGCGTGTGTGCGCCACCGTGACTGTGTGGAATACAACACCTGATCAACCACGATATCACAGTTCTCTGGTCCCAACGAATTTTTGTGTATGAGTTGATAAGAAGCCAAACAGACTGACATGAAGACAGAACTAATAGGACTAAAAGTACAGTTTCATGCACCATTGCAGTCACTGAAGAGACCTGCACCGTCACGGTGCAACACGGGAATTCCAGAGACATACTTAATAAGCAAAACATGGACATGCAAATCGATCCAACGTTCGACAAAAAAAAAAGTATTTACTTATCTTGGGAGTACTATTCAGAACTCTACAAGAATAAAACGATTTCTGCTTACCTCGACGGCCGCAGAAGAACATCACTGTTCAGTTCAGGTTCTGGTAGGGCTAGTTTCAATACACTAGACACGTATATTGTACATGCGCCTTGGCCGCCGGCAACACTGATCAATTTTGCACACCTCTGCCGCTGTTGACCGATCAATGGATATCAGTGTAACAGCTGCGTTGCTTGGTCACACGTACTGCTCATTAGGAAAAGACAATATCGTCCGACCTTATCTTGCGCTCAAATACCTCAGTAGCATAATGCTTGCTCGTCATCCCTGTGGAAACGATAATTCTGCACCTTGGTCTGCGGCCCACCAGACACTGACTATCATCAAATGTCCACTCGGGATTTCTGTTCATGGTATCGTTTGAAATTTGTCAGTCTCAGTTTGTATGCAATATACGTTGTACATGTAGTATGTTTGGGTCTTATGGAAGTACATGTACTGAGCAAATCCCTTGATTCCTTGATAATTATTATGAGTCATATACATGTATTATGAAATTTTCATCAACCAACTAAATAACCAACCAAGAAATACAAATAAAAAAAGGAAGAAAGAACCATGCAAACATGCTCATATCTTAGCTCAGATACATCTAGTTTCAGTTTTCTTGGCCCTCTTATTTACAGAAATGTTAAATCAAACAAGTGTCTGTTCTATTTTCCCTCTTGTAAGCCCACTACAGTGTAATGGTGCCCTGTGACTAGTCCTAGACTACTGGGGCCACTACAGGCCAGACAAGCATTCCATCTTCACCAACCTTTGATCTTTTGACCTTAAAAAGATTAGCCAGCCTCCCTCACCTATTCCACCGGTATGCCCACTTCTGCCTTTTCTTAATGTCAAGTCAGTGACTGTATTCATCCGCCCCCCCCCCCACACCTCCTCCTCCCTCCTTCCCCTCCTCCCCCTTTCACCCTCTGGTATGTTTGCAAGAGAGAGAGGGAGAGAGAGCAAATGCACTTCATTTTACGCAGAAGGTGATTGTAGATGGGGAAAAATGTCACAGGGAGAAGACAGACAAAGAAACAGACAGGCGCAGAGAGAGAGAGAGAGAGAGAGAGAGAGAGAGAGAGAGAGAGAGAACAAATGAAGTTTGTTTTACCTCACAGGTGACTTTACATGCAACATTTGCCAGACTCAAATTGTTTGATGTGTAGGCAGTCTACCTAATCCCATGTGGGAGGAGGGGGTGGAATGGGTACTAACAGTAACACTGGATAACCAGATCAACACCGAATAACCAAATCAAATAAGCTGTACAAAATATTTTAGCACAAACGATTGGATACCCATTTGTCAGAGAGAGAGAAAGAGCGACAGACAGACAAACAGATGCAGAGAGCCAGAGAGAGAGAGAGAGAGAGCCAGAGAGAGAGAGAGCCAGAGAGAGAGAGAGAGAGAGAGAGGCAGGCATAAGTCTGGCATTAGCAAAACTTATAGGCAGTTGCCACACTGTAACGCATGTCTCACCTGAAAATAACATGTTGAAAATTGAACTGGGGGAAAAGGAACAAGAAAATGATAATATTTAGGCACATGTATGAATAATGTGTGTGTGTGTGTGTGTGTGTGTGTGTGTGTGTAAAATTTTAGTGTAAGAACTCATGACCTAGCAGGCGTGTAATCGTTCCCCTTGCATGAGTTACAAGCTTGGAAGAGTTCTCTCCCATACAAAACTTGCTCCAATTACAGTACATTGTATAGTTCCTGGTTGAAGAAAATAGGTCATGCTGAATCTACTGACTGATTCCTCTGGAACTTACTTGTTTTCTTTCACAAGCAGATCCGAAACCAAAAAACAAAACAATAAAACAAAAACGCAGAAACCCACATCAGCTGATAAAAAAGCCAGACCTAAAGTTTAAATAAGACCAATACTTTGCAACACTTAACAGTAACATTTTTTTACCCACAGCCCATCCATAATGGATCCTTGCAACTCTGCCAAGGGCATGACCCACCCACCACCAGCCTTTCAAAGCCACTTCCTTCTATGATTGGCGAAAGCAGACAAAATTCAGTCATTTCACGAAAAATTTGTTTTTTTCGCAACAAAACCGCTTTTGTCGTGAAAAAACGTCAATCTTTCCACAGAAAAAAAATGTCGCGAAAAAACGTTTTTTTCGTGAAAAAAATGGTATGCGTTTTTTCTGCAGAAAATTGGTGTCCGTTTTTTGGCGAAAAAAAACTAGCCCACTCAGTCAGGTTTTCGTGTAAAACACCACACTGTTTTTCGCGAAAAAACTGACGGGTGCTTTTTTGCGAAAAAAAAAAAGCTTTTACTTTTCTCGCGGGAAAACCCTTTCTGCAGAAAAACTGACTTTTTTCGCGGAAACCTGTTTCTTCGCGAAAAAAGGCATTTTTTTTTTCGCGAAAAGTCCATTTTTCAGAAGAAAAACTCTTTACGCAAAAAAAAATCACTATCAAATGTTTTCGCGATAAAAGGAAATTGCCGCTTTTTCGCGAAAAAAAGTTTTTTCGTGAAAAAGTGCCGTTTTTTCGCGACAAAATTGACTTTTTCGCGAAAAACTGCTTTGTTGCGAAAAAAATGCATTTTTGTCTGCTTTCGCCAATCATACCCTTCCCCCTTCACCCACCCTTCCCCACCATCCCTTGCCAAAGTAATGCAGCTTTCATATATGAAGGTTAGGAGCAATAATGCAGTTATCAGAGATGCAAGAAAGACAGATATAGAATTGTATTTGACTCACCTCTCTGAACCCCCCTCCATCCCCCTAGCCCCTCAAACACACCACCCCAGTCACTCTCCACCCCTACACCACCATGCCTTGTTGAAGTTATGCACCTTTTACATGTGGAGCTTTTCAGTGTAACAAAATGGTATCAGAGATGCAAAGAACAGAGATTTGATATATTGTACTCACTGAGTTTTGACACGGCCTCTTTGCAGGCAGGGGAGGCAACATCCAGGCATGTCTTTCCCGCTGTATTTGGCAGATTTGCTTTCCCTTTATGTTGCAGCAACAACTTGACACAGTCCAGGTGACCTTCCTGTGCCGCGTAGTGTAGAGCTGTGTTGCCACGCAATACGTCTTGAATGTTGGGTTTACCTGATTTAAAAAAACAACAAAAATCACAGAATGTGATTTTGATCAGAATGTGAGTTTGTTTCTGCAGGGGTGGAGGTAGGAGAGGAGGTGGGGTGGGGTGGGGTGGAGGGGGTATCTCAAAACTGCTTGTAGTTCACAGGTATTGTGACTAAGAAAAAAAAAACCACCCATAACAAACAAACCAACCAAAAAAAACAACCCAACAAACAATTTAGGGTATCATGGGTTAGGGTTGCAGCGGAAGGGAAAACTTGACTTGTGTATCATAAAAACTTGGGTTGGTGTTTTCATCCCCCCCCCCCCCCCTCAGAAAAAGGCTGTTACAAAAAACAACAACAAAACAGCAAAAACGTGCAATACGGAATCCCATAAGAGTGATACAGAAGGAAAATCAATCACCCCTGAAATGATGAAAGACAAAGAATGACACACATATTAAAAAAACAAACAAACCAAAAAACACTCAAAAACACCACCAGAGAACAGGAACAACAGCTACATTAGTACATTAGTACAAGCATGAACTGACACAGACAGGCAAACCCTGTCCACCACACCATCCCCACCAGCTATAATAATAAGAATCAAACAAACTTCAAACTTCCGCACCAGTGTAACGTCACAGCGTTGCAACAAGACTTGAAAGGACTCATTCCAGCACACTACAGTGGCTGCATGCCATGGTTATGCACTTAGGTAAGAATGAAAGATACGTTCTGAAATATTTTAAGTCAGATTATTACCGCCGCTGGACAGTAGATGGAAGAGAATATCCCTCTCCCCATTGTGTGCGGCTTCCTGAACGGGGGTCCATTGCAGGACGCCAAACGCGTTTGGATCGAATCCATCTTTGAGCGCCGTTACGGTACCGTCTACGTCGCCGTAGCGAACCGCTTCGTGCAGTCGGGTGTCCATTGTAATTGTCTAACGTTGTCAAAAATAAGTTCTTTAGCTTTTTAATACAAAAATAAAGAGGAAAAGTTCAACATGCACGCCGTAACTAGAGACGCCATGTTCGAAGCCTACTTCCTGGATCAACTTCCGGTAGGGGTCACCAGAGAGGGTTGTGGGATATTTACATGGCGGTGCAAATGTGAAATTTCAGGTTCCCCGCGCAACACTCTGTAATCTCTGGTTAATTTTCTGGAAGGTTGTATCTCTTTACTTCTAGTGGAAAGTGTCACAGACATTTCCATCCATGCTCAAGTACATTGTTATGGGATTGCGAGGTTTCTTTGTCCTGGCAGCGAAGATATGGAGTTTCGTGTGCTACATCTTCAGGAGACAAGTTCGGTCGGTAAGTTTCACTGCAAAGTAGTAATGAGTCCTTGGGTTTTCACCCTTGAGGTCATGCAGACGAAGATTCTTCTTTTCCGCTACATGTGATGTAAACAAAGATTCACGCTTCACGTCTGTTACCCCTCTACTTTGTTTCTCGGTACTTGGATGGCGTCGTCACGGCGTAAGCAGGATGGCCGAGGGTAGGTAACAACATTGTTTAGTCGGTAAACAAATGTCTTGTGCACACAGATTTTTAACAATCGATTTCACTAGTACTAAGTAGAGCGACGCTCTAGTCATTGACGCTATTAACAAATAACAGAAATAACACATGAGTAGTAAATGGTGACAGACAACACCTCTAATAGTAATACTGTGTGCAGGCATGGTCACCATTTCTCAGGAAAAATGTTGAAACTGAAAAGGTTCAAACAAGAGCTGTAAGCCTTATTCTTGTAATAGCTCACCTATCTTAGGAGGATAGACCCAGAGCATATAAACTGCCGACCTTACTAAGTTAGAAGCATGTAGAGTATGAGGGTATCTAACTCAAACACATCACAGGTTTGGACAAAGTGACATCAGAGGAATGCAAATAGGTGCCACAAAAATAAGCTGTATGGGCAAAGACATCTAGACTAAATGTCAGGAAATTCTGCTCTCATTGTGTTGTCAACCCTTGCAAAAATCGGCTGCAATATATGGTAGACTGAGTTATGCCCTGTACTTCAAACAGATTACAGGGGTGATTTTCGTTCCGTATTATGCGGATTTCCGTACTGGCAAAATTTCAACAAAAATAAATAATTTCAAGACATGATGTTGGAACTTGACATTGTTTTCTTCCTTGGCTGCATGGTACAGGCATTGACTAGTCTAGCCATCATTTTTCACTACAGTACATCCGTGGTGACCAGTGTTCGCATTTGGACTGATGTTTAAAAAAAGTTCAGTATTGGGAAAAAATTTTACAATCACCCCTGAGATTATGGCATAGCCATATTCATTGGAACCATTCAAAAGTAAATTTTACGTTTTTTTTTTTTTTGGGGGGGGGGGGTGGCATCTGGGTAAATAACATACTTGTTTGTGTGTTTGTTCATATGTCTGCCAGACAACAGGCCCCACTTGCATGCATTAAAGACCAGAAGTGAACAGACTGCATAATGCATACCTTTGTGTTGAAGTAAAAGCTCTGTTTCACTGCACCTCTGCACAGATTCACATGGCCTGAGAGAAGCAGTTGCTTCTGATAGAATCTGCTGAAGTGATAACCTAGCTTCAAACCCTGTAATCACATTATTTCATTTACTGTGTTTATGGAACCTTTACATATTACATTTGAAATGGTTTTAACTTCTATTACTCAGTTCAAGTTCTATTCTTCGTGAATATTAGAGATTGCACAAAATGAAAGTATTCACTGATGCATTGGCCATTGTCCAAGTCAGCCATTTCCTCAGTCACATATATATCCCCATTGGAGCTTCGTATCATGTGAAAGTTTTCATGTGAGGTTCAGGATGTTTAGTTTGCCTTGAATCACTTTAGGTTGGTTGCACTGCTGACAGCCGTAACAATCAACAGTGACACACTAAGCCACTAACAGCAGAAACAAACAACAGTGATTTGAACAGAACTCCACCCAAGCAAACCATGACTGACACATTAAGCCACAAAAAGCAGAAACAATGATTTGAACGGAAGAATTAGAACTCCACCTAAGTAAACTATAACTGCAGCTGTTATGTTTGCTTTTGTTGACCATGCATGTGACCGAATTTTTGACCTCAGGCAGCAGTGTTTCTGAGAAAGACTGTAGTTAGCTTTCTGATGCTAGTGATACTGTGAAACTCTGTGTACCCATGTGTGACAGGTAACTTACACTAGTTACAGTCAGACGGTCACACTTTATCATTACTACGTCATGGGTTACTGACACTGTGAGTGTGACTGTGGCAGGAAGTGGGAGAACAGGGGTAGTTTCTGACACCAGCCTCGACCTGGTTTATTGATCCAGTTCGTTACAGCTTATCTCCTGTGTTGTGACTTGACTTGATTATTGAGTGGTTTCTGCTACACCTCCCCAGGACACAGTCACTGGGTGCATTTGCAGAAAGTGACACACACTTTAGCTAATCTCAGTTCTAAGATTTCACAGAAGAAGTTTTTGTTTTGGGACAATTGTGCTCATGACTGCACTTGTGTGCTTGAAATAGTGTCTCTTAAAGGGGCTAGTGCTACCATTTTTACACTTAGATCGTTCACAGCTGTTTTCTTGGATCTATCATCACACCACTTCGAGGTGACACCTGGACAGTGACAGTGTCTGTAATGCTGGCACTAGGCACTAGGCCAACAGAGGGATACTCAATGACGCGGCGACCACACTCGGTGCTCCAGTAGTGTAACGACAGTCGTAGAATTTCAATGTTCAATCGCTCATGCAAAGTGTAAACGACATTGCATTGTATTAAGATCTGTACTAATCACCAAGATAGAGTATTTCCAGCATACACATGATACAGGCACACTCATGAGTGAAACTTGTTCCAACTTAATGTAAGTTGGCTTGCCAAAGATGGAATTAACCCGTTTATTTGATAAGTTGATGACTTTGTGAATGCAGTACACTGATGACGGCTGGTAGTACGGTCAAGAACTGCAGTGGCCAACACTGTTCTCAGCTGTGCAGGGACAGCTTTGGCAGACATTGTGCATTTCGACTTCTGTTTGCGTAGAACCAGCATTTGACAGTGTTACCAACGTTGCACTATATAGGGACGCACTTGCTTTTCTGGTTCTGCGCTGCATATATATATATAATTATGTGACAACAGAATAGTTGTGCGAGTAGTGAAGACTAGTGTTGAAATAAAGTAAGAAACACAAGAGAACAATACAGATTACTGAAACAACGAAAATAGCAGCTGTCAGTCGATCACCTGCCCTGTTTAATAAAAGACTGTGAAGCGGAAAAGGATGGCTCTAGTCTACATGTCTGTTCTTTGAGAGAGAGTGTGTGTTTCCACTTTCTGCCCAAAGAAGATTGGATACATTGAATCCCTTGTCTTGTAATACCCTTGGGCATCAGGTTTCACTCAGGCTTGCCTTGTAATGCCCTTGGGCATCACGGTTTTAAGTCTACAAAGTTACAGAAAAGTTACTCTGTTAGGGATTCTTCTGATGCTGAAACTGAAAAATCCAATTACACTGTGCCCTGTCTTCGATCTTAGCCTGTGTACTGAGTTACTCAATTTACTCTATAGATCAGGGGTGTCTTCTTCTTCTCTTTGTCTCACTCTCAGTCTGTGTTCCTTTTAGTTTTAGTCACCCCACTCCCTCTTTCCTTTTTCTGTCTGTGTTTTGTTTTGTGCTTGGACCTGTAGAGCTTACATCATGTTCTTGTTTCAAGTACAATCTCTCTCCGGCAGTCTCCACTTAAAAAAAATAAAAAAATTTACATCTAGCAGGGTCGTTTGTTAAAATGAAAGGAGAACCAGGCAGGTTTTTTTAAAAATCTCAAACTGAATTAATTAATGATGTTCATACTTTTTGTTTACAGTGCATTGTTGATGATTTTTTTTGTTTATTGTTTTGTCAACCACAGGTGATCCAGCATCAGACGGTCAAATATGAAGTTGTCCCTCTCTCACCCCTCTCCAAACACAGACTCAGTAAGTAATTTTTGTTTGTTTGTTTGTTTTGATTTTACTGCAACAAGATGAACTGTCTTTTCTTTTTCGGGCATGATTAACTGAATACTCTCTCTATATATAGTGTTACATGTAAAACATGGCGTCATACATGTATGCACAAGTGATGTGACACACATTTGAAGAACAGTCAACTAGTTGTAATTTGAAAGTTTTTTAATAAAAAAAAAATCCCATTTCCGTAGTGAGGGGAAATTGGTCTGCTTTTCCTAGGGGGAAGTATGTCACCATGAGTATGGAGGGGGGGAGGGGGGTCCCTCTGCCAGCATCGGTAGATTGAGTCATTGACACTTTTTTAACCACCAGACCAAATACCAGCATGAAAGTTATGACTCCCTGCAAATGATTCTTTGTGCTGTTCTGTGTGTGTTGGTGCATGTACATCCAATAAGCCACAGCATGAAGAAGAGACTACAAGTAAACTACAAGTCATATATACTGTAATTAGTAATCTTCAGTGTTTTTCTCGCAAAATCGTAGTTCAAAATCCCGTTCTCTACTAATAGTACTATACATTGTACAGACACGAGCATTTTTTTTCTCTCGCTCGTTCTTTTAGTATCTGTAAAAGTGTAATCCTTGAAATGAAGGTGTGCGGTACAGTACATGCATACATGTGTCCTTTTTGGGATGTGCTGTTCAGCCTCCACATGTAGGGGTCGATGAGCTATCAACTACTGCAGTATCTGTAAGCCTTGGCGGTGAACCAGATAAGACTGAGACTGAGTGGGCTAGAGGGGGAGGTTTTATCAGAAATCGGGCATTCCTGACATGATTAGACTCAGACTTAAAGCGGTTATGACTTGGTGCATACGACCTGATCTTGTGCTTTACCCGAGGTACATGTCGTTCTGTGTTGGGAGTGGCTCACAGATCTAGAAGCACAGAGTTAGATCGGGGCACACAGCTCGGGAAAAACTATGCCTGTCGAAAAGTAATTAATACATGTACAGCGTATTGCAATCAGAGGTCAGCGGGAGATCCTCAGTGACTGGACAGTTGGTGCTCATGTCCTCAGCCTGGGATTTCCCAGAAAACATGATTGTGCCCCAAGCATGAACTCTGTTTCTTTTGTTTTTGTAGACAGTTTGCACAGGCAAACTCACACACACGCACACACATAGACACACACACAGAGTAATCACACAAGAAACAGCAACAACAAACCTATGCTTGACATTTCTAGGAAATCAAGTTGATGGTGCTTTTTGTGTGGGTAACTTACCTTATTGCTCACATGCTGTGCCCCTCCCCCCCCCCCCCACACCTACTCCGAAGCATGTTGTAGTTTAATTATTTTTTATTATTATTGCAGCTGCAAGTATGCATAAACGAACATACAAGCAGTCAGTTTACAGGGGATCATTGTGCAGGTGCAACATGTACTGCTGGCATTGTTTCATTGTGAAGGAAGGTCACCCACAGTGACGCAAAGTCTCACTCAGTTACTATTAAACGCGCTTTTCCATGTTGACTAGGCCTCAAAGAAGCCAGCTGATATTTTGGAACACTTCTGCTTTTGAGTGCACCTGTATGCCTGAAATACTCTATCTTAATGATTAGTAGAGCTTCAATGCCATACAATGCTGTTTACACTTTGTGCAAGCGGTAAGACTAAGACATATTCAAATTCTACAGCTGAGTGGTTGCTCTTGTGGACAAGACTCACACTGAGTGTCATTGTTCATTGTGTACCCTTCTGTCGGCTCAGTGCCAGCATTTGGGATGCTGTGACTGTACAGATGTCTTAGTGGTGTGATGCCATTGCCACACACCACGAAAACAGCGCAAAACGATCTGTGAGCATGCAAATCTTCAATACTGGGCCTTTAAATTGTCTGTGGTGGGGTCGTCTTTTTTACTTGTCAGATATCATATCTGCCGGTTTTAACGCGCTGCGATTAGCTAATGGTACCCGTAACGTGCCTAATTTACATGCAAGTGGGTTACGCTGCTCAGCGAAGTTCTCCGTACGAAGCCCTGCTAAGTCTCACTAATGTGTAGCGGAATGATGAGTAGCATACCTGAAATTTTCTTTAAGTTCACACATAAAAATTCCGACATTATTTTGACGATTTGGGGTAACATTATGATCAGTAATTACCAGTGTCATCAGAAGCGCAGCGATAATGGCGCGTTGTTTGAATAAGCAAGGTCACAAACTGCTGCATGACCTTGGCTGGAGTTGTGCTTGGGTCAGTAACCAAAACAATCGGGAAAGTCGGTGGAGTACTGTAGTACTAGTAGAAATGGTGGTGGTGGGCGCGTATTTCTCTGCATGATGTAACGGCCTGTTCCGATCGTAACTTGCGAAGGAAGGAAGGACGGTTATCGGCAGTCCACTCTAGTCTTACGCATAGGCTTTACAGTTAGACGCTTGGCGAAACTTGCCCGACCTTTTGCGGAAATATTTTGCAGACCGCCACACTTTTTTTTCCCCCCGTCTAGACTAGTGTAAGCTTAGAGTTTCGGAACCCACACACGTGCCTTGCTGTTGGGGGGCGTTGAAGTCCTGTTTGTTTTGCTTTTGTGCAGTGTTTATCTTGCATTAGAAACCAGTTTCAGGTTAATGTTTATCTTTTGGGTTTGGCCGTGTTGCAGCCTTTTTCAGAGGGAAAAAGGTTTTGTGTGCGCTCGCAGAGTGGCCCCTTTTGACTGCTGAGCTTTGCATGTGTGCTGTACAAACGGTTAGGTCAGGGAAAGAAGAACAGTACTGTTGATTCATGATGATGGTTTGCTCGGGTTTGACACTTTCAGTGTGTGAATGAAGATTATCTTGCTGCAGCTGAACCAGCAGCACCCCCCCCCCCCCGACATACGCACGCGCACACACACACACACACACACACACACACACACACACACACCACAACACAACTTTTACCAAGGTTTGACACCCACTGTGTTTGAATAAAAATCCCATTTCAACTGACTCGACATCCCTCTCTCATTCACCCCCCCCCCCCCCAAAAAAAAAAAAAAAAAAAAAAACAACCAAAAAAACCCAAAACCCAACCCCAAAAAACCAACAACAGCAACAAACAACAACAACAAACAAAAACAAGGTGAAAATAACCTAGCACAAAAAAGAAAACTAATCAAAATAACAACAACAAAAAAAACCAGAAACAATTGAAACAATATATTCAGCTTGGGGGGGGGGGGGGGGACAACGCAGTTCTAACTTTTGAAACTTGAATGGTTGAATTTACCCCTCACACTGCTTGGTTGTTATTTGTTGATGTCTTGTGCATGATTGAGCGTGAATGCAGATATATATTCACGTGAGTGTGTACACGTACACGTTGGGTTCAGTTCGAGGCGCTGTGAGTCAAGCAGCGCAGTAAGTGGCTTTGTTAATTCACATTATTATTATATTCATTGTCACATGTAGTATTACGTGGAAGTTATTGTACGTGAGATACATTTGACAGTGGTAGTGTTGTGTGTGTGGCACAGGTATGATGAAGAGGAAAACACTAGTCCTGGATCTGGATGAAACCTTGATTCACTCCCATCATGACGGCGTTCTACGACAGGTGAAACCGGGCACACCGCCAGATTTTGTCCTCAAGGTCAGTACATGTAGTTTGTATACACTAGACAAAGGGTGGTTGGCTAGCTGCATGTGTGTGATTATGATGAGGTTAGATGGACAAGGGGAGCTTAATTTTAATGGTAAGTGGTCAGAAGATTGTGTATTGTGTGCGTATGCCTGTTTTGTTTAAAAGCACATGAATTAACTCTTCTAAGCTGACAGGTTGGCACTGGCTGCTTATGCTTATGTCTGATGAAAAATACTTAACACATTTCGTATCGCGCACGAGTATCCAACGTTTTTGTGTTTTGCTCATGTGTAACAAAGTGAGTCAATGTGGTACTAATACATGATGTCATTTATTTGTCCGTGGTAAACTTGTAAAAGCCATTGTCTCAGAAGCTACATAATTATAATACTTTTAATAGGATCTCTTGGCCAGGAGAAATAATAAGTGAGAGAGAGTTGCATACAGTTGTGCTCTACCATGCTTCTGAGAGAAGAACAGAACAGATGTTGAACGGTGTGTGTGTGTGTGTGGAGAGTTGAACGGTGTGTGTGTCTGTGTGTGGAGAGTTGCTGAGAAATCTGATACACACATGTACCGGTGTGTCAGGATAGTTTGGAGTACATAGTGTGCACTGGATGTGAGTTTGACAGTGTGCCTCTGTCCCAACAGCAATGGGTTAAGTGAGACTAGAGTGAGTACGTCTCCCATGAGTGGTTTTGTAAAGAGAGCTTGTGGGAATAGCTGGTTCATGTGCTAATTGAGAAGCCACATGAATTATTTATATATCCTGGTTTGTGGATAGGGTCCACTGCCTGCAGGGTTGAATTTCAAATTATGCATAACAAAACAACGCGTGTTATGGTCTCTTATTGATGAAACAGCAGGGTTTTTTTTCTGTAAGAGTGTATGAATTCACAGTGACACATTTTACGTACACATGTAATACTAAACCACAAGGCTGGAATGTAATTATTGCAGTCCAGGATAAAACAGGTTTTATGGGTTTGCAAATTCAGATCAGTTTGAAGTGAATTCTTCCTCCAGAGGAATGAGTAGAACTGGGTTTTCCCATAGCTCGATTTTAAAGTGGTAGGGGAAACCAGGAAGTGCTTCAGCATATGTAGTATGTATACACGTACACAGAGTGCGTTCATGCATACACAGAAGCGAACATTACAGACCTGGCTAATCATATTTGACCACAGAGCTCAGTAATCAGCGTATTTTCCTTGAGCTCAGTCATCAGCGAATGTGCACTGGGAATTGGTGAATACTGGTTCTACAGTCTGTACACTGCCTGGTTCCCAGAGCAGTGGCTTATGGTCACACTCTAAACTAAGTAATAGCACAAAATTGCCAGCAGGCAGCTTCACCACTGCACAGTAAAACCACTCATTTTTCCTTATTTTTTCCCTCTGTATGCAAATTGAGTGTCACATGACTCAAACAGCTTGCCTCGGAACACTTAAATACCAAAGCAATACATCTTTGACTTTGTATAAAAAGCTTTTTTTAAATACCCATAGTCATATCTTAGAAATGATGGCTGGCAGAATATGATTTTGCATGTATTGTAAAAGGCTTAAAATCCTTTCAGACAAAAAAATCCGCTGGAAGAATTCCACAGGCAGCTCATCCACAGTTGTGCATATATCCTTATTTTGGCGTGAATCTGTTAGATGAAAAAAAAAAGTGTTTCTCTGAAGCACTTATAAAATCACATGAAAATGCACCAAACTGAACAGATTTTAGTCTAATTAAAAACCAAAAAAAATTTCCCTTGACCCACCCACCCACCTCTCAGCATAGAGCGCGTGTGCTTTGCAGAAACCATTCCTCCTTTTGAGACCATTTTATTAAGCCCTGGCCATAATGGTGCCATGCTCTTGTCATGGTAAGCAGTCCAGGTTGGCCTGTGAACTTAAAGTTTAAGAAGTTAACTCCTGACATTCAGAAAAATAACACTCCCCACCCCCCCCGAAAAAAAAAAAAAAAAAACCAACCCCAAAAGAAGCAGCAACAAAAACACCACGGCGGAAGTAGGAACTGGACAGTTGTCACTGTTGTGTGATTTAGTAGGTGACACTGATGGTGATTGGTCGGCTCGGGATGGCTGTCCTCTGAGAACTGTGTGTCAAGCGATGCCGTGTGGTGTTGCCCTCACTGATCAATAGGAGCCCGCTAAATGTGCGCAATGGAGAAAGCTGCAAGTGGGAAGACAGCCATACATTTTGCATGAGTGGTGGGAACAGCTGACGCCGGGTGGATGGGGGGAGGGGGTTGGTGTCAATCACCAGGGGAATATTTACTGGGTGCAAGTGAGCATGAGTTATATTCTGTGTCTAGGAGTTTTTCCCCTCCGGTTTTTGATCCTATGCTTTGAAAGCATAAGCTGTGCAGTTGCTGACTTGACACTGCACTCAGTAACTGCCTGAACTGGCACAGATTTAGTGTACGAAGACATTTGACGTGAGTCTGTCACCTGTTCACATCAGTACCAATTTATATTTTTTCCTTTGTCTCTGTACATGTATGTGCATCTGTTAAGTATACAGACATATTTTATTAATTGTGTTTCTCTGTCCATGCAGGTCACAATAGACAGGCATCCGGTTAGATTTTTTGTCCACAAAAGGCCACACGTTGACTACTTTTTGGAAATAGTAAGTGTCTTTTTCTGTTCTGGTACTCTTCCACTGTTCCAGCATTCTTTGTGAATCTGTTTGTTAGAGTTGCTTTCCTTAGGCATCATCATCTGTTGGGCTTACTTTTAATTTCTGAAAGTTTTTTACTTACCAGAAATGGCACACTCTGTTGTAGTCATGGGGTATGTATTGCACAGTGCTGTTAGTGTACTTTGCAGGATGGCCCCGTGTGTTGCAATAGTTGCTGTTTGACAGTCGACAGTGATGGCAGTTTGGCAGTAAAGAATATCTGTAAAACATATGGATGAGTCCATTTTCTATCCCATGCAGTAAACTAGAAAATTTGTGTCACTTGACACTGTCTCAGATATATATATATTTGCTTCAGTGAGTCGTCATTGTAACATGTACATTGGTTGTAATTTGCATATTTTATAGTAGCCAATTTGCATATTTTACAGGTCAGCACCTGGTATGACCTAGTTGTTTTTACAGCCAGTATGGAAATTTACGGGGCAGCGGTTGCAGACAAATTGGACGCCAATCGCGGCATTTTGAAACGACGATACTACCGACAGGTATTTTCCGATGTTGACCACTCGATACAAAAGTTATGACTATGAGATGAGCCAGTGGTGTGTCACATACGACATTATTACTTAACTTGACATTCACAGTGTTATAATTATGTATGCCACTATTCACCTGACTGCTGTTTGGTTCTTGCAGCCATGGTTCTCATAAAGTGTTTTTGTGGTTGTGGTTAAGATGTTGATGAGTTTGTGGATGTGGGGAAGCAGTGCTAGTTTGCAGTTTTGCTGTATGTTTCACCTTTGTTCTTGCAGCATTGTAATCTGGATTGCGGCAGCTACACAAAAGACCTCTCAGCTATATGTCCTGACCTGTCCAGTGTCTTCATCCTTGACAACTCTCCTGTGGCTTACAGACAGTTCCCAGGTAAAATGTCTAATTTGCCTGTGTGCAGAGACACCTCCCCCCCCCCCCCCCCCCCACCAGCTCTGATGGATGAATATCAGCTCTGAGTTCAAAAGACGTAGGTTGATAGTCCAGGGTCCTAGTGGCCGTGACTCTGCTAAAGTTGCGCTGAGCACAGAAGGAGCATGGAAATACCCAGGTCACAGTCACCATGTCAGTAGCATACTCTCTTTAAGTGAGACTGTTATATTTGTGTCCCATTTACTCTGATGTGCACTTTCCTTGACATAATCAGTGCACTTAGTTAAAGGAACTGAAAGTGAGATGATTTGATGGAGAATGCCACTTATGAAGCTCATAATGTGGGGTTTTTTGGTGTGTGTGTGTGTGTTTTTTTTAAAATGATGCTCTCTATTAGCAATTTTCATAGTTTGCGGCCAGTTGTATTGAAGAAATTTTGTATTGTGTTCACCTTTGTACATTCTCTGTCGCAGACAATGCAATTCCGATCAGGTCATGGTTCAACGACGCGCGAGACACAGCCCTCCTCTGCCTCCTGCCCATGTTGGACGCACTCCGATTCTGCAGCGACGTGCGATCAGTGCTGGGCAGAAATTTACATTTACATCGGACATGGTAGCAGCAAACATCCCTCATCTTCATCCTCGTTACCACCACCGCCACCACCACCACTACAGAGACTAATACCACACTCGGGAGATATTTTCATTTTGTATTAGACCAGAACCATCACCAGTCGGCAGAGGCACTCTGTGAGTGTGTGTGTCAGGTTAGATAGAAATATTGTGCACATTATGTTTGTAGTCGCAGCAGTGCCAGCCGATGTGTGAGCTGCCTGTAGTGCAGGCAGGTTGTGCTGTGTGTGCTGGTTACGTTCTCGGTACTCCTTAGCAGCAGTGACAGGCATGTGGCCTCTCATGGATAGGACTTGTCATCAGCCAGTTGGAATTGCCCTCAGATTTCAGTTACAGGGAAATTACTGATGACCGGTTTAGTCTGAGCAGGGAGTTTGTTTCTTCTATGTGATGCATCATTCAAAATTCTTTGAGACGCGTTGCTAATTAGTGACACTTTGCATGCTAAAGAGTGCAGGTCTGCTCTCTCCAGGGAAAATACTGCAGGTCACTCGTCACACTTTTGAAGGAAAAAAAAAAAAAGAGTTTTATTTTTGTGGCATGAACTGCAATACCCCCCCCCCCCCCCCCCCCCCCAACACCCCCTGAAAACACACACAAAATATGCTGTCAACAATGATTAAAACAGAAAGAAGAAAAGGTGGAAAATTAAAAAAAATATACTGTACTCACGTGGAAATTTTTTTTTTTTTTAATCTGCTTGCCACTGGCATCATTTTCTCTGGAGAGAGCAGATACATCTTCAACATAGTACAGTGTGCTGTTAGCTTAGCCCTGGAGCGTTTACAACAGTAAATAACAGTGAAACACCCTACAGTGTGCTGTTAGCTTAGCCAGCGTTTACAACAGTAAATAACAGTGAAACACCCTACAGTGTGCTGTTAGCTTAGCCCTGGAGCGTTTACAACAGTAAATAACAGTGAAACACCCTACAGTGTGGTGTATTTTTAGGCTCCATGTAGATTTTCAGGGAAGTTTTCCTCTCACTAGCACTAGCTGCTTGAAGTACAGATTTATACGGAATCGTGCGAGTGAACCAACTAGAAAAACCAAAATGGTGTGAATGCAGTACACGACCATGAAGCATGTGTAGCAGTTCGTACGAGGAACGGTTTAGGAAGAAACGGTGTGATGTGGTGGTGGGTTCAGATGGATCACAGAAGAGCTAACTGAATATCTTTGTTGTTCTTGTTGTTAAATGATGTGATGGATTTTTTTTTTTTAATCCATAGATAGAGATCTTATCTGAGACTGTATTCCAATTTGGAATCAAGTGTGTAAGACTGCATGCCAATAATTACCTAGGGGTTTTTGTTTGGTACATACCTGTAATGTGTATCAGTGTCCAAAAACCATAGTGTCTTAAACCTGTACATATGTGTTTATGAGTTGTGTGTTGAAAGAGGTGTGTGTGTGTGTGTGTGTGTGTGTGTGTGTGTGTGTGTGTGTGTGAAAGGGGGAGAGAGAAAGAGAGGAGTCGCAATTGCGTACAAGCAGCTAATACCACTGTTTTTTAAAACTAAGTCTTGATATTGTGTTGTAGTCACTGTACATCATGTTTTCCCACTTTTGAAACAACAGGATTGGATTGGTTGATATTTGTCAGGTTACTCTGATGTGTCAAGAGATCTGTGTAACTTCTCTGATGTGTCAAAAGAATGACATACTGCTACTGTGATGCATCAGAAAGATTGTACATGTATTTAGGCTGTTATATGTCAGAAGGGCTGCACGAGGCTACTCTGATGTGTCAGAAGGGCTGCACGAGGCTACTCTGATGTGTCAGAAGGGCTGCATGAGGCTTCTCCGTGTCAGAAGGGCTGCACGAGGCTACTCTGATGTGTCAGAAGGGCTGCATGAGGCTACTCTTGTGTCAGAAGGGCTGCATGGGGCTGCTCTGATGTGTCATCAGGACCGCACAAGGTTGCTCTGTTGGAAGAGCTGAGTAATGCTGTGTCAAGAAGACTACTCTGATGTGTCAGAAGGGCTGCATGAGGCTACTCCGTGTCAGAAGGGCTGCACGAGGCTACTCTGATGTGTCAGAAGGGCTGCGTGAGGCTACTCTGTGTCAGAAGGGCTGCATGAGGCTACTCTTGTGTCAGAAGGGCTGCATGGGGCTGCTCTGATGTGTCATCAGGACCGCACAAGGCTGCTCTGTTGGAAGAGCTGAGTAATGCTGTGTCAAGAAGACTACATCAGGCAACTCTGATGTGTCAGAAAGGCTGCATGATACTCTGGTTGTGTCAGAGGGGCTTCATGAGGCTGCTCAGGCGTGTCAGAAGTGGGTGCAAAAGGCTACACTGATGTGTTGGAAGGGCTGGATAGATGGCGCCGAGTCAGATGGGTCACATACTCTGGAAATGCTGGAGAAACAGACTTTTCTTATTAAGTAGTCAGCACAGTGATCAATCTTGTATGCTGAAGTGACCTGCGGTCACAATGTGTGCTCATTTTGTCCCTTGTGCTAGAATAGGCGAATTTAGATTTGTGCAGTCTTTGTTCCCTTGTGCTTGGTGTACGTGCAGTTTATTTATCTCTGTTCAGCATAGAGGCAGAATTAGATCTATATTCCTGTGCAAGCACTTTCCACATGTATTTCTTGGCTGTGCGGCATGAACATGATTGCAGTCATATTTTTGTTTTGTGATGATAGACGAAAAAAGTGATACAATACAATACAAGTGATGATAGAGGAAACAAGTGATACACAATACAAGTGTGTGATCCAAAGAATATAACCTAGTGTATATCTTAGTGATGCCGAGATGTTCAGTGTTGTAACTTTCTTGGAAAGATTTGAAACAGTGCTTAGGTGCAGGTTGACTGTCACAGCAAAAATACTGTAGTGCATGTGACGTCACACTGTGTCCTTGGTATGTGTATTGAGTCCAGCAAAGTTGTGACACTGGCCAGTTCAGCTTGAGTGATAGTAAAAACAGACTTACATGTACAGATTGCATGAGCAGGCTTTCAGCAAGGTTTTGCTCATGTCTGATCTCCCTGTGAACACGTCAATTTTGATTTCTGTAGGCTGTACCCAGCTTCTTTGAATGAACCCAGTGAATGTCATTTGAGGATTGATTGTGATAAGGGCTATTTCTTTTCTTGAACACCACAAACAGGGCAATTATGGGGTTCAGATTCAAGTCCCCACCCCAATCTAGATAATAGATAGTACATTTTCCCGTCATTTTAAACATTTTCCTGCAACTTAGTGCTTTCTTCTTTAGTGTTTCTTGTGTATTGCATTAAGTGTTTTCTGAAAGCTGATACCCTATTGGCTCTAGTAAAGTACATTGCAAATGCAAGCACACAGACATTTTCATAAACCAGTGTGTGAAGGGACCAGGAGGATCTTGAGCTTGCTGGAACTCCCGTTTCCGTTTTACATGTACAATTACAGTGTATCTGTGATAAGGGCATGAGGAACGATCAAAAACTATCTGAATTATCTATCACAGGGCTGACTGTCTCGCGTGTAGCATCTGGTAGTAGTTGTAATCCTAGATGAATGTTTGTAGCTAGCTAGTTGGAGTGCACACAGTGCGTTCACTTGCATGGTCAGGAACCAGATGTGCTGCATCCAGTGATGTGCAAAGCAGTTGTCAGGTTACATGGAGGAAAATACCAGAAACTTGTCTTCAGCTGTATTTTCTTGTTTGTCAGATGCTTAAGAGTGTTATACAAAATTCAAGGATTCATGGTACTTGAACACTGTCAGTTACCCATACTGAGAAGTTTTTTTTGTTACACTGGCAGGTGGTATTACCTGTGCAGTAAAATGAAACCCCCGAAAACCCCACCATGTGGGGGTTGAGATAAATTCTGCTTGCAATACAGCATCTGGCCACAAGTGATGCAATAAAGAATAAGTGATGCTAAAAAGTTGAAGTCGGCTCTCAGATGTGGCTGGCGTGGTAGTATGTCACACTGTGATGTTTTGGTGTAGTCTTTGCATTCCTAGAACCATTGTGAAATCTCTGCAGTGAACGGAGTCCGCTTTAGATGGACCACATACATGACAAGTCATTGAAAAGGTGCATGAGAAATAAAATACTAAGGAGTAGAAATTGTTGACGGAGGGTACGATTTGTATTGATCAGCACGCAAGTTGAAAACTCATACCCAACTTGCTTTCACTTGTTAGGTATGGTTTTACCTGAAGAGTGGACTTGTGTTTAACGTGTAACTAGTCTGCCAAAGATGGCATCAGTATCTCTGTTTTGCCTGGCTCTGTTAATTCAGCATCACCACAGTAAATGTACTGGTGGGAGGGATAATGGCTGTGATTGTGAAGTGAAGCAGCTGATGGCAGGGAATGACTGTGTGAGGTCTGTACAACATGTTCTTGAGTATCCTGCAGGTAAAGGTGTAGATGTGTGTGCTTTGTTGTTTTATGTTTTCAGTTCAAACTGCATGCTAAGCAGGGATTCTGAAGGAGACAAATTGTGTTTTTTCATCAGCAATAATAGCACGTTTTTTTATTTTGTGTCACATGATTAGGAACATGTTAAAGCTCTTCTGTATTGACAAAACTCCTCAAAACGTGTTTAATAAACAAAAACAAACAAAAAAAAAACTGTGCTGGTGAGGCGTGTACTCATTTTGTTTCACAGTTTCCAGCGTCTCAAAGACTTCCGTAGAAGGGGGAGCCGGGATAGACAAGCAGTATTTTTTTTTTCTCTTAACTTTCAGTGTTGGGGTTGTGAGTGTGAAACCTGGCTGGGGCCAAATATTTGTGCTGACCATTTTCTCCTTACCTCATCATTGATGTCGCCCGCATGTGGTGGTAAAGGACATTAAACCCTTCAACACCCATCCGCCCCTCTTTAGAAGCTGAGGTGAACATCAGTACATGATCGTTGCACTGTACTTGAACATGAAGGAAGACACCTAGGACGCTGAGCTGGTGCAGTGTGGTGCTTGAGAGGACAAAACGTTGATCTTGTCTCTGAGTCCAGCAGCAGACTGACATACATTGTAACTCACGTTTGGTTATGTTGGGGTTACTGAGATGCTGGAGACTGTGCAACTACGATAGAGCTGACTCCGCTCCAGCACAGTTGTGGAGTTTTTAAACATACACAGTTTGCGGTGTTTTGTTAATCCAGCTGATCCTTAAGTGTAATACACTGTCAGGTACCTCACATATTCTTAGTCCATAGTTCCACGTTACGTATGCGGATGTATGCTACCGAGCTTTTTTAGCGTCTTGTTTTATGCACTTGTAAGATTTTGTTTTGGTCTGTTTGGTTTGTATCTGGGCGGAAAGCAAAGCAGATGCATGTATAAACACATTTTGACTTTATGCCAGTGTGTGTGTGTGTGTGTGTGTGTGTGTGTGTGTGTGTGTGTGTGTGTGTGATGGTCATAAAGCACAGGCGTGTACTCATTTTGTTTTGAAAATGGCAGTTTGTGATGGAGAAAAACAACGTAGAACACTGTGTTACAGTGGAGTAGTAAAAAGTTCAGTTCTAATGAGCTCTTTCAGGTCACGTATTTAGTGTCTTGTGTCGTGTGTTGAACACGGGTTGTGTTTGTTCATGTTGACCTAAAGGCCCCAGTCAAGTCACTGGTGCTCATAACAAGGTGCCGCACTCGTTTACACTACCACAGACCAGAAACTGTCTGTACACAATAAGCATAGCTAATTAAGTGGTGCATGTACTTACAGGGATTTGTTTTTGCACTCATAATATACATGTACATGTATGTATTGCAGAAGAAATAATGGGTATTTCCATGGAGAGCCAGTTACTGTCCATATGCACGGTGCTGTTGGAAGGCAAAGATATGTTGATTTGGAAACGGCAAAGACCATGCTGGAATTTTGGCTTAACAGCAGCGATGATTTTTTTTATTAGACAGTCTTCTTCTTCTGCACTTTTGTACATGTACTGCAAAACTGGTTGCAGAGTGGCCTGGTGTCCAGTTTCAAAAAGGACGATTTCCTGCAGAAGTCCTATAAAGTGAACACAACATTAAAAAAAAAGGAAGTGTTTAACACTGTCCCTCACTGTGGACCCTGGAGTCCACATGTATGTAAAAGTCGGGGTTAGGGAGCTTAGCCCTGGGTTAGAGTCTAACTTCAAACTAAACTAGCCCTAGGGTTAAATTTTCTGTTCTTTGTTTAAATCAGGAAGCAGGTCCAATCCAGCAAGGTGCCTATGCTGTTATAGAATGATTTTTGTCTTTTTCTTCGCTTCCTTTTTTATTTAATTTTGTTTTTGGGTTTCTTTTGTCCTAGTCTGGGTTAGGCCTGTAGCCGTGGGTTAAATTAACCTCGAGTTTTACATACGGGCCCAGAATGCTGTGACGTGAAGGTGATCTGTACACATAAATTTCCCTACAGGGCAAATTTTTGCTGTTTTGTGCCGCTGCCATGCTGTGCATGTGGAATCGTACATTACTGTTAAGTGTAGAGCTTTGGCTTTTGCAGTGTATGCATCTTCTTGATTTACGTGCAGATTCATGTACATGTACTACTCAGACAATACGGGTATTAGCTTGTAATGCCTTTCTTTTGTTGAATAACGAGTCATTTACATGTGCTGAATGCATTACATTTGGTTTTTATGCATCCTCATAGGTACCTTAGGTGATTCCATGCACAAAACACTCCACACATTTGCAGAGACACCATATGTGCATCATGTGACGAGGGCCGAACATTCATGCTAGATAGACCTACATCACAGGAAATAACACCCTAGGCAGGAGAAGTTCACTTTCATGTTCATTGTATCTAATCATGCCGTCTTTCTTTGTGTGATGCCGTCTTTCTTTGTGTGTGTGTTCTTTTTGCGACACGTTGTAAAAAGACAATAGCAGGTTGCTGGTGTTTTTGTCAAGGTTTTTTTTTTCTTTTTAAACCATATACTTTTAGGATCAGTTCTCAACAAAGACGAGACTGCTGTATTCACATGTACCAATCGATACTGGCAATGATTTTTTTGTTTGTCTGTGGTGTAGCTTGTTGATGGCTGTTGTATTTCTTCTCTGTACTCGGTGTGACTTCTTGTGAAAGGAATAAATGAACACATGATACTGAATCACATGATGTGGCCGGTTTATGTTTTGGTTTGCTTGTGATGGCTGTTCTTCTTTACACCTTTACAGAAAAACTTGACCCATTGTGCAACACACGCACGCACACACACACACAGATAAAAATACATACAATGCAGCTGTATTTGTAAACAACAGCTTTATTTTTTTCCAAAGGGTCCATTTAAAAAAACATGGGAGGGTGGTGATTTGGGAAAGAAGTCACCAGATAATGTACAATGATAACAATAATTGCAGTAAATTATAAATTCATGCATGTTCTATTTCTTCCAAAGGCTTGGAAATTCGTTAAGAATGTTTGCATTGCCATCAGGTAATCAAAAAAAAGTACAGAACTCTGGACGCTTCCACTCCGTAATCTACGAAAGGGGCAAAAAAATCAATATTCTGCTTTATGACTTCCTGTTTGAAACCTTTTAGCCATGTTTGATGCATTCACAATCATAAAATCATGAAACTAGCAATACAGTTCCCCGATCATGATTTTAGTGGTTAGATGCTGATGCAGGTACATGGACAGAATGTTCGTACCACAGACAGCTTTAGGTGCATTTACTAGCACAATGCAGGCAAGCATAAGATAGATAAGCAAGTCACAGGATTATTTTTATGCACATTACATCACCTGCTCAAGAATTTCCCAGCACCCAGATGAATGAAGTTATTCATCCAGTTAGTCTCATATATGCATAAAACCTGTTCTCACTGGAAGGAGGCAGATTCTCTATGAGAAAGCAGTGGCAATGATCTGGCCACATTTGCTAAAGTCACAAAACCGATGAAAGCTGATGCCACCTGGATGGGTTTTGGAAACTGCCCTGCAAGAACATGTGACCTGACACTTGAAATATGTGACTGCACCATAGATACACATGCTCTGGAAGTTTTCATTTCTTTCATTGTTTCATTCATTCTTGATGTCTTTCATTTTCTTTCTCTGTATTTGCTCCATCCTGCCAAAGGGAACAAGCAAGCCACACACCACTTCAACAATCTGGTGGCCCTGCCATGCGTACAAGAAAACCACTTGCCCCAATATAGCCTGACCTTAGGAATTTTTTGCCTGTGGAAAAGATGCTAACAATCGGATTTCATTGTTAATTCCTGGATCTGCACATACGCAGTTGAAAAACGATGAGAAAGATGACTGCAATCTTCGGGCAATATAACAGGTATTCCTTTGTGATAGCATTTGCAATTAAGCAGCGAATGAAAGTAACAGAGCAGCATGATTTTATGAACAATCAGCGGGGGAATACACAAAACAATAATCATCACCATAATAAATATGCAAAGAGATAAATACACAATCTTTAAAAATCCTAATAAACATACAACACCATCATGTATGAAGAACGACATCGAAATTTATCACAGCGAATGACCAAGTGTAGTCCTCCAACATTCAAGGACAGGGGGGATAAAGAAAAAAAAAAAAAAATCCAACAGTGGTTCTAGGTAACAACATTCATGTGCCAGGGTGCAGTATCACATAACCACAACAGGACTGGCTGAAAAAAGGGGGAGTGGCGCGCATAAATTAGGTGTGGATTGGCACAGAAAACAAAAACCAACCAACCAACCAACCAAAATTCCCAAAACACACAAACCAAAATATCATCGAACAAACAAAGCCTTCCAAAACAATTGAGACTTGTGAGCACACTGACAGTGATGGACTTCAGTCAGGTACATTCTGCACTGAATGAACTGGGTTTTTTCCTGTAACTTACCTTGAAAGTTATTAAAAGAAGAAGAAAGAACAGATGGAAGAAAAAAATTTGACTTTTAAGCAAATTTCTGCATCAGAACTACTTATACGAACAGATTCTTCACTGATCCATAATCCTAGAAACTAAAAAAACGAGTGATAAAATTCTTTGACTAACACAAGTGTTATGTTGTTATCTGCAAAGTTATGGATGAGGTCACTGTACTCAGCAGGAAGTCTCTAGACATGGAACCGCAAATCAGGTATCAGACAAAGTGAAACATTCCATTTTTCACAAAGGATATTCCAAGAAATCTGTAGCTCAGTTGCAATCTACAAAACAAAATGATGGGAAAAAAAAACAAAGAAAAAAAAAAGAAGTTGGAAAATGTGAAGGAATTTTTATCAAACAATCAAACAAAAATGCCAAAACACCCAAACAAAGACTTGAGAAGACTCGACACTCAGGAGACCAGAAAATGTCCAGGCATTCCTTGTGTTGCCTTTCGAAAACAAGACAAAGGCGAAAGATAGTGAGAGGAGGGGAAGCGCGGACTGAAGGGGAGCCCCATCTTCATTTTTTTCACAACATAACACCCCAGAAATGCACATGGACAACATCAGAACAACTTTCGTTAAACATAAAAGCCATGTCATGGGCAGCAGACATTCATTGAACATTAATAACTTAATCAGAAACGAACTATGTGCAAGACAGTTTACAACTTCACAAACTGTGTTTCAACTTATATCACAGCTATCATCTGAAGACTATCACCCCAGTTTTCTCACATCCTAACATTTATTCACACACCCATGCAGGATGCATTGATACAGACCCTGCTTTGGAATAAAATCTGTGTCTGCATCTCCGCTGTGAGCAGTGCAGCTTACAGCTGTTTCCAGAAAGTGTGTGTGTGTGTGTGTGTGTGTGTGTGTGTGCGTGTGTGCGTGTGTGTGTGTGTGTGTGTGTGTGTGTGTGTATGTGTGTGTGTGTGTGCGGCTGTAGACACATTAAACTGCCAAGTGTTGCCATTATCATCATATTCGTATTACAGTGTATTATTATCATAAACTGAGACAGGTAGGCAAACTTTGAAGCTGTTGCCATGACCGACACTGATATGTCATAAATTTCTTTATCACTATTTATATACAATTGCAGAGAGTGATGTACAAATAACAGTTGCTAAATTTTTGTCCAATAACTTACAGTTACATTTTACACAATTCCTTAGGGTTACAAAAGCAACTTGCTTTTCACAATTGTTAACATAAGTAGGGAATAACAAGCACTGGTGAAAAGCCAGTAAGGACGAATTCTGTCGGTGTTTACACTGTTTGTTCTGCAGTATGGTGAGTATACCCTCACTGGCCATCACTGCAAATATGTTGTAAGAAATTTCTTACATAATACAATAACCTTGTACAATCCTGCAGCCAACGCAGCAACATGCGTAGACAAATTACAGTGTTAACATCTGCGTGGCAATCTGTACTGTGCAGAGCATCCAATGTTTGGACAATGACTGGGAATACATGTACAATCATGCAACAACGTAACTGTTTGCCATTCCAGACTACATCACTGTAGCTAGTGAAAATAAGACTGGAGAGAGAGAGAGAGAGAGAGAGAGAGAGAGAGCATTACTGTCCTTGGTGTGAAGAGCTCAGAGCTAGACCCCCCCCCCCCCCCCACACACACACACACACACATCTAACACATAACACCATAACAAATTTGAACAAACAGGTGGCAACAATACATTTACACAGAAAAACCATGTGCGTCAGAATTGACTGGAGCAGTCAAGGAGAATCATCGAACACCAATGAAAACACGAACATGGCGAATACACAGTACATGTACTTGGCAGGCAGTGGAGTCCTAGTTGTGCTGGACCTAAGGAACAAGCAGTGTCCGCAAATAACATCTTGAAAAACCTGTCAGCGCTGAACAGCCAACAGGCATCCACTTAAATCGGAGAGGACTAAGCCCGACGCTGATCCAAGACACAGAGAGAGGCAATAGGGAATTTACAGGCATCAACACTGTTGTTGGAAAGTATGGCAAGTACTAGTTCTAGCAGTTGTACAGAATTGAAAGCAACAGTGACCTGCGTAATAATTTTTAACTTTGTTTCACAGCAGGCATATTACCGTGTTTCCAAGCAGACTGAGCACCAGCATATTATTATTTTGAAAAAAAAAAAATCCATCTAGAAGCCACAAGGAATCACCTTGTGACAGTTGATGGAGAGTCCCCAGCCAATAGGACAACACTGATTTTTAGGTGTCTTTCAGCTACCTAAGAACTTACAAGTGTCTACCAACCTCTGCAAAAAAAAAGGGCCTGCGTGCCATGGGTTTGATAGGCGTTTATGCCCTTCCCCCCCCCCCCCCCCCCCCCCGATAATGGCACATGTGCAAAGCTTTAATGTGCAACTTGCCTCTGATGCCACAGAACTGAAAACCACTAAGTACTCCTACACTGCTATTTGGTGGTCAGAGGAGATGGAGATATCAGTGAAGACTGCCTCTGAAGACATCCTCACACTATGTACATGTAGCACCAAACCGCATGAATTCTGCAATGACACCACACTCCAACCTGACACTGAGGCAAACCTGTCTAACTATCACTTCATTGGCCTCTATAATGCTGGCTTTCAAGATTTCAGTGATTCACTAGAAGAGAGGTAACAACCTACTATAGTACTTGCCCCTCCCACTTTCAACGCACACATAAAATCCACAATGACACGAACAAACACAGAACAGGATTGTGCAAGTGTGCACTCACTATCACAGCACAGAAAGGAAGGGGGAGAGAGAAGGGGAGAGAGAAGAAGAAGAAGAAGAGGAAGATAGAGGCAAAACGTAGGTCAAGTAGACCGAGAAGAAAATGTGCTCGATCTTGAGAAAAGTTAGTGCAGACTTGCAACACGAACAGGCAGTGTGAAAGAAAAAAAAAAAACAACAAAAAACAAGCCCTCCACGGTGTTGTATTGTTCTGCATGAGGTGTGTTCTGTACATAGATGTGCGCAACATGCATGATTAGAAAAAGACCACCAATTAAAAAAAAGAGGAGAGAAAATGAGACCAGAACATTTGAGCTGTTTGATTCTCATGCATGTATCAAATGTGAGATTCTCCACAGATCGTTCTCACCATATTTCAATTGTGCATTGTTCGTTTCCCCTCTTTGTGAGCATTTGAAACGTAAGTGAGATTCCACTTCTACTGAACGTAAACATACAATGTCAACTTCTTCTAAGGTTCATCCTTTTTTCCTACAGGATAGTTTTGGGGAAAAAAGCAAAGTGAATTAAAGCTGTTGTTCAGTGAGAGATTCTTAAAGCCATTTTTCACAAGATTTTATTGTCAGTGCTACTTCATTTTGGTGATGACACTTAGCCGAAGCACACTCCCATTCAAACTACACGTATTCACCCAAGAAAAGTGATCATATACTTGTGAGAACCAACATTGCAGTGTCCAAAAGTGAACCCTCGTGAACTGCAAAGCTAGAACCCTTGTTTTGGAAAAAGTGCAAATGTTGTGATCATCTCATATTTTCTGAGTACATGTACTTTACAGGCTCTCTGTGTAAGATTTGAATAATTTTGTTTACTGACCTTCAAGGCAATGCTCCTTGTTTAGCTTACTGACACAGAATATATACTAGGTCAGTGATGAAAATGCTTATGGGTCTATCAGAAAAGCTCAAGGCAACGTGCATAGCTCTGAAGGAAATCTCTTCTGTACAACAGCAAAATCAAAATATTACTGCAGGCAAATCTCTGATGGTTTCTCATGTGTTCTTATAGCTGCAGTGAAGTCGACTAGTTGTAATACATTAGTGAGAAAATAAAATGCCAGCCAAAAAAAAAAAAAAAAAATCTGTTTGTTAACTGTAACATATTTATCATGATTTGTTTACTCCGGTGAAAAACAAATGGTAGCAAATCGTCACTGAATGTGAACCAAAGACAGAGTGGGAATTCTTTAAAACAGGAATACGGGAAATCCTTTGACGCATGTAACAACAGCACAATGGAAACTTGAAAAGTTGTTCGGACCAAATCTGAAAACCGTACAGCCGTCAAGGCTGACATGCAATTTTCTCTAGGAATTCAGTGAGGAGACATAAGATAGAACACAATAGGTACTGGTAAGCATTATTCCCAGAAAGGCAGATAAAAAGTAGGGAGGATTTGTATCACAACACTCCAAAATGCTCTGCACTCAAAAACAAAAAGAAGTCCAAAACGAAACAAAACAAAGGCGGCCAACTGAATTCACAGCCCAGCCATGAAACCTGTCCCCAAAACAGTTATCAACCACAAACAACTCTGAACACATTATCACACAAGGGGGAAATCCAGCCCCAAGCAAATGCAAACTCCAGACGTTCCTCTTTGTCTTCCAAGTAACCACGTCTCTTGTCTCATACACCAGTGACGTCCACGTGTTCTGGTTCAGTGACGACAGATGCGGTGACCGTGTCATCATCAGCTGAGGGGTTTACCTCTTGACACTGTTGACTTTCTTCCGGGGGTGGGGAGCTGGAACAGAGGTCAAGGACACAGTTAGACACTGACACACATGGACAGTGAAAGTGCAGCCTGTACAAAGACAATGCATGCTGGACCCATCAATGATAAACTGAACTCAGCCTGCACTATAGTAAAACAAACAATACCAAATACTGAGGCGTTGACAAAAAAACAAAAAAATTTCCAGCTAGCTTGACAGGGAACTGGCAACTCACAATGAATATTTTTTTGTGTGTGTATGTGTGTGCTTTATAGGGATTTTGTTTTCTCTCCTACCCCTATCCCCCTCTTCCCATCACACACTGGCAGAAGAACAGTGGGGGGTGTCTTTCAGTTCATGCTTGGACAAACGTTAACAGGAAAGTCTCATGATCTGACAATACTCCTCATGATCTAACAATACTATTTCCTTCACAAAGCATGCATGGTGTTTTTAAACACAGAAGATGCAATATTTTACAAGATGAATGCTACATAATGCACAACAGACAAAAGTGACCTACAACTAGTACAAGTTGAACAGAAATCATTTTTTCAGTTTATGTGCACCGCAGATGCAGTCGCAAACAGAAATTCAAGACTGTAGGAAAAGGAAGGCAAAAATATATGTGTGGATTTGTGTGTGTGTGTGTGTGTGTGTGTGTGTGTGTGTGAGAGAGAGAGGTGAGCGTGTGTGTGTGTGTGTGTGTGTGTGTGTGTGTGTGTGTGTGTGTGAGAGAGAGAGAGAGAGAGAGAGAGAGAGAATGTGTGTTTTGCTACAAGTTCCACACAAACAGTAACAATCCACTTGTTTAAAGTGAAAGTTTTCTGAGACCAACATTACACCGCAGCAATACATTGTACCCATTTCATGCTATTCCTTACACCAGGAGTGTCTTTATATCAAACTCAAAAGCACAGGTACACAAAGATCTAGAGATAACAGTAGCAGTTTAGACTTAAACCCTGTTACACACATCCTCAAACCCCCTCAATAAACGTAAAGGTGGCCAAAGATAAACACACTCAGAAAAAGCCCTAGTGGTGTATTCCCATTGTGAAAATAGTTCAGCTGGACCCCTGCTGCCTTTCAAAATTCATTTACAAACTTACACCAAAAGAAAAACATTCTACAGTAGTGGATATTGTTGGTTTCTCTTGCCAAACCTCTCGTGTATGTACTGTATGATAATTTTGCACAAATCATGACATGGTTTGGCGAGGTCACCGTTGAGACATCAAACAAAACCGTTAGGCAGGCATCTTGACTTACAAAACTGGAAAAGTAACCTATATATCTACATGTACAAGCTTCACAGAGGGTGAACAACTGATAAGAGGTGAAAGAAATGAACACAACAGGGTGTTAAATGCACACAGCACAAAAGAAATCTGAGCAGAGGTTAGTTCATCACGGCAGTAGTTGAAGGCAAAGAAGTAATTTGGTGAGCAGTGGCAGAGATGATTACTTGATTAACCAGGTAACTTTGCTGCAAGTGAACTCAAGTACTGAACCTAAAATTGCTTTTAAACCATACAGTTCTCCTTTAAAGTACCTGGAATAGATGGTGAGGAGGGACAGGAAGGAGGGTAGCACACAAACAACTGAGGAACGGTGTGGCAGAACCAAATGCTGCTAAGTATGACCAGGAGCTTTTTTTCCTTTTTTTTTTTTCCCTGCCACACAGGAAATAACTGGACCCTGCTAATAATATGCATGTATCATTTGTCATGTCAAACAGAACTTTCTGCTTAGTTTCAACTTCATCAAAATGATATCACCAATATGTGGACAACAGTATTTTCACTATGCTTCATTTAAAAAAAAAAAAAATCAGTGTAGCATCTAACAAAATTCCATTGCAGCCAAGCTACCTGGTCATGTGTGAGTAGCAGGCAAAAAAAAAAGAAAAAAAAAAAGAAATGGTAAAGACACACTGACTAAATGTTAGACATGTTAAAGTGTTCTTTGGGTACCTGGATCAACCTAGACCTGGACTCTGCCCCATGGGCCTGAAATCACAAGACATGGAAACATGGCATGCACTGGTCACAACACACACCCAGTCTACACATTCACGTCAAGGCATCATGCAGCATAGGCCTGTGTAAAGTTGTGCATTCGCAATGACATCAAACTGTCAACCAAAGACTGTAGCAGCTACCTGAAGGGTGGCTATGGCTAGGTAGGTGTGTGTGTGTGTGTGTGTGTGTGTGTGTGCGTGTGTGTGTGTGTGTGTGTCAACACTACACTTTAGGCACGTCGAAAACACTTGTTTGCAAGAACTAATGAATACAATATTTTCCTGAAGATCCAGCAACCCAAAATTAGGGATGTATGTACATGTACACAGCATGTTGACACTCTCACATGGCCCACCTGGCTGTGACACGGTTTTGTTGACAGTGTGACATCACTATGAATGGAGTTGACTGGCACCCGCAGGGAGAAGGGGTAAATGTGCATGGTGCAGTGTTTGGTTTAAGCGTGAAATAAAAGGCATAAGGTAGCTCTGTCTGACGCGTAACAAGAGTATGATACTGTAACTTCTCATCTGGAATTATAAATAATCTTATATTATCTTATGTATTAGATTTTACAGATGTGGGGAACACGAAAGAACATCTCCTTCTCAACGCAACTTAAGGAAATGCAATAAGCAGTACGGTGCGATCCCAAGTCTACCTTCATTTAGTAATACATGTACTAATAAGGCCTAAGTTCTTGTAGGGGAGCCGGGGTGGTCGAATGGTAGAGCGTTGGACTTCTAATGCTCGGGTCGTGAGTTCGATCCCGGCTGGGGCCAAATATTTGTGCTGGCTTTTTCATCGTTGCCCCGTCTTTGATATCACCCTATGTGGTGGAAAAGGACGATAAAAACCCAAACACCCACACCCTAAGTTCTTGTAACTGGGAAGTGCCTGGGCACCTTTAACCATGACAGTAGAGGTAGATTTTGCACTGCACCTTGCGCAACACTGTACCTAGGAAGTTTTCATTAGAAAAAAAAACAACATTTAAAAACAAAACAAAATGTACACTAAAAGGAAAGACAATATTCTTATCCAGTGAGCATGCACATACAGAATTATGACACAGAACATGCGGACAGGAATTAACTTGTATTGGGACAGTACAACCATAACCCAGGGGCAATATGAACATCTAACAAACTGTAGCACACGTACAAGAAAGGGCTCCCAAAAAAACAACAACCCAGCATCCCTCTCCCTACACTCCACGGAAATGTGCATGACTATGAAGGAGCTGTATCTAATGAACAGGAAATGTCTGATAAAGAGATGGTACAGCCCAAGAAATGAATGTACCGGTACACAAATGCTTATGAAGGAAAACAATTCCCTTTGCTTTTTTTCTCAGAGAAAAACAAAATATAAAGACCAATGCCCTCTACAAATAAACGACAGTACGTTGTGAAATGTGAAATGTGTAGACAACTGAAAAATGGTCTGTGACAAAACTTACGATCAGTACAATACCAGCACAACACATAGGTCTACACCAATCTGTCACCTACCCTAATGATATGCATCAGATTCCATAGCTCTCTGAGTAGCAAGCGAGAGAAATGCAAGTCATGATTAGTGGTTAGAGGGGGGGACACGTACAATCAAACCCATACATCTGTTTGCAAGAGGAGCAAAAATCAACAGGGATAAATGCCCCAGAACCTGGCAGAATCATCCACATGACATCCCAAACTATGCTAACTGTAAATGCTGTCGGATATATACGTTCACATACACATGATAAATGCTGCGTTTTCATGACAAACAAAAAAACAAAACAAAACAAAACCCAAAGGAGAACGTTCCAGGAGCAAAAGTAAACCCCATCACCCAACACTATGCTCTGACAAGTTGTAACTGTAATGGTCCAAAGTATGACTGACCTAGCATCCATTATATGGGCAGCTAATAATAACCTGAATTCTCATGGATGTAGTTAAACATACTGAACCACGAGAGGTAGCAAAGTGTGCGTGTACATACATGGTCATGCATGTATTTGTTCTTCCTCATTCAGAATTCAGCAAACGTTCTTGATCATGCTTAAAAAAAAACAAAAAAAACAAAACAACAAAAAAACCACTGAGTATTTGCTTGTTAAATGATCTCTGTAGTTCTCCTAGCCCAAGGTCTTGCAAAGCTGAAGAAGCTAAGAGGCGGCTGGGGTGTTGGAGGTGGGGGGAGGGAAGAAGGGAGGGAGGTATTTATGTAAGAATGTAAGATGGCTAGTGTAGGACCACCATGCTATAATGTACATACATGGGATTTTTTAGCACCGCATGTAAAGCGACAATCCCTAGGGAAGAATCCCTGAAGAAGACCTCCGCACCCAACCAGGGTGAATACGATGCCTATAATTAAAGTCTGCCACTGACTGAGATGTCAACAGTCCTTACCTGTCTGGGGCATCCCCTGCCCCCATTCCCATAGAAGCTGCCCCGTCCTTTCCATCCAGAGACTTGCGCTGGTAGTGACTCCTGTAACAGAGGGGCAGAATGATGCTGCGTAAGGCAGAAAACAACTACTGTTAACCCTGGTCTTGCTGAATTCATTTGTCTTATGCTGAGAAAGCCAAAGAGGTAGTCTGGAATATTCCATTCTCAGCAAGACCAGGGTTAAAAAAAAAGAAAAAAAAAAAGAAAGAATAACTAGAATGGCAAAGCCTTTATGACTCATGTGTGACCATAACCTTGACCTTTACTAGATACCCCCCCCCCAACCCCCCTCCAAAATGTTACAAAGTCAAAGTCAACTCTAGAATAACATGAACACGTTTATTGCTGTCATATCTCATCACAGTTGGTTCAGACAGAATGAATGACCATAACCAAGGAAGCCAAACCTACCTGAATCGCTGCTGTATGATGACAGACTGATTCCTCCCTTTCTTGAGACGTTCCAGCTCACGACGGGAACCTTGCGCACTGCCACCGGGATTCTTTTTGCGTTTCTGGGCCGAGTACGAGCGAAACTGGTTCTGGATTAAACTGCTGCTTGCGTCATCTTCTTGTAGTAGGCGTACTGTAAGCAAAACTTCAGATAAGTCAATTGTTTGAAGGGAGGAACTGGGGTGGTGGGTTGTGGCGGAGTGGCGGGAGAAGGCAGGGAAAAAGGTAAAGGTGGTGTGTGTGAATTACAATAATAATAATTAAAAGAACAAAAACATTACTGATCACATACATCTGGCATGTATATCGACTCATATTTTCTTTTACAAATTTCTACGCACTATGTTTCTAACACACACACACAGAGCTGAACACAGGTAAATGACTCGTGGTGAAACTAACACACCACACTGGAATCACAGAGAAACCACATTTCAGTGAAAACCAAACCCAAAGAAAATTTCTGAGTCAAGGTACAATCAAGACTATAATTATCAACTTTGGCAACACATGCCTGCTTGTAGCGGCGGTAGTAGCTCTGGATGAGGACGGCCGCTTCAATCTCCTTCTGATGCTGTTGCTGCTGCTGTTTGTCCCTGTAGTGTCTGTACGCATTCTGAATCACCTTGGCTGCTTCATACAGCTTCCGTTGTTCCTGGTCTGTCGGCATAAGAACATGATTCAATATAATTACTTCCTCTTCAAACACGTACAGCCAAATACCTAAAAAAAAACAAAAAAAAAACCCAAGCCAAAACAAACAGGTGTGTTCAGGGTATCCTGGCTGGAAAAACAGGAGTAGACGGGCCAGAGAAAACTCGTTTCCTTTGCTGTTTGTTTTTGGTGGTGTAAGCCAAAGTGTGAACTGTTTCTTTTTATGGTAATCTTGTATCCTACAGTAAGAAAAAAAGTCTCTGAATTTTAACGAGTGTTACATTTCCTCAGAAATAGGTACAATATCTGTGTGAGCCCATTCCAATGCTGACCCTGACATTTTTGTGTGTGTGTCTGAGTTACAAAATGGGCCAAGTGGAACAGCTGGGGTGGTCCAGATTTGGCCTTATCAAAGGAAGTAAGATTTTGTGCCTGTAACAAGCTGACAACTGTCATCCAGGTACCATAACTTTGAAACTAGCTGCATAACAAGCATAACCAACAGTTTATCAAGAGACAAGCTGCAGTACACCATTCATAAAATTTTGCGTTTACCAGAAAGTGTGAGTTGAGAGAAATCCTTCTCCATGTAGGTGGCTGGGGCATTGAAGTACTCGGTGAACTCGGCAGTGGTGGGCGGCGGGGAGTCCAGAGCAAAGCTGTAGGGGCTGTATGGACTGGGGAGACACGTGGAGTCCGGGCTGAGGGATGATGCTGGGGTCCCGAAGTCCGTGTACCTGATGTAAGGAGGAGAATAAGTGACAATGGTGATGATGCATGTGCATGTGTGTGTGTCTGTTTATTTAAGAGATCATCATGGCAATCGAACCAAACATGAGACTAACCATAATTATGTGAAATATTCTTTGATGAAAAAAGCCATACATAATTATGCAAAATGTCCCGGTGCAAGTTTGATGCAAGCTTGTTTCAAGCAAATCTAAACCGTACATGTGACCCCATACCTTCCTGTATTTGTAACCTTCCTAAAACACAGAAGAACTGCAAGTTAGTAACAACTTCATCTTCGGCCAACACTATACAGCATCTGACAGCTTTATCCACTGAAACTGACCAACCTGTACTCCTCAAACGCAAGGCTGTCAGTCATGGGAGTGGAAATGCCCGAGTCATCACCGAAAGACGACGACGAGGGGCGCGGGGAGCCTTGCGATGGGGCGGAGGAACTGTGAGATTCTGAGCGCGTACGGATGGAAATGCCATCTTCCTCCTCATCACCTTTTGACGGGGACAGCTTGATACGTTCTGGCATGGCTGCGATGATCTGATTGGCTAACGTCACCATCTGATGCTTGGAGTCTGTGAACAGACCATCAAAATGAAAGATGACAGATAGGAAACATTGTGATATGTAAGATGGTACTATCAAATCTGACTACTGTCCTATCTTATCAGTTGTACCAGTCTTGATGGAGTTTTTCCTACGTCCATGGTCGCCTGTTTTCTACTCACCATCCTGTTTCTCTTGCTCATCATCCGAAGAAACCCTTTCCACGTCAATGAATGGGCTATCACTTCGTGCAGAAACTTCATCTGGAAATAAAAATGGTAATCGTGAAAATCAGTAGAGCTGCTTTTCTCTGTTTGGTTCAGAGCACTGTGGACTGAACAGCACAACGCATAACCAAGTGAAACATGCATGTCCAGTGTTATGCCTATTACTTTTATTATTGAAAAGCAATGGCTCCTAGAGTGATGCATCTAATGGCTCTTACATAATGTCAAAGGTCAATGCCCCTACGCTGAGAGCACCATTCTGGTCTTGAATGTTGCATCAGCACTCAGGTGTTGATGCATTACTGTCATGAGGTGAACAGGGACAAAAATCAAATTTAAAATAATTTACAATTCCCCTTTTCTTTGGGGAGGCCGGGCGGATGGGTATGGGGATGGCGGGATTTGTACTGTGTGGGTGTGACAGTTGAAAGACGTGACTGGTGAGAAACCTGCATGCCCAGTCTGACAGTGCCACATACTACAGGTGGAAAGTCTACTGAATGTATGAAAACAACTGCATGAAAAGTCTCTCCCCTGGGATCACCTGACACTCATGAAGCACGATAAATTAACACTGCATGTATCTGAGCATACATGCACCTTAACACACATGCCTCAAAGCCCCCCACCCACCTGTGTCCATGGGGAGCTGCCCACGATTGTGCGGAGACAGAAAGGCATGGTCTGTTCCCGTCATCGCCCTGTCCAAGTTCAACATCGAGTCAGGCTCCAAGACAAAGTTCAAGGCCGGCACCGCCTGCGACTCTTGACCTTGACCGAACTCAGACTCCTGCTTGAGTGGCAGGCGAGGTTCCGATGTAGAGTCTCGCATGTGGTACGATGCTGACGGGCTAGAAGAGGAGGCTGGTTCAGTGGGGTCGGAGGTCAGAAGGTCGACTGAGTATCGCTTGCTGAGTGGGTGATGGTGGGAGGCAGTGTTTGGGCTGATGACCTGAAAAAAAACCGGACATGCAATATAAAATAAACACAAGAACAGCCCTGAAATTGCACAACACAACAATGATGCCCCTGACAGTGACTTCATTAGTGCACAGAATTTATCACCAATGTTTCACTTGCATTTAAAAAAAAAAAAAGTAACACAAAAGCTACAAGTTCACTGTACATTGTATATTGTTAGAGGAGACAAAGCCAGAGGCAAACTGAAAACCTGAAGTCAATGCAGTTTCAACTTAAACAGTCAGTGTTTCTAACACATGCTGAGTCAACCAGTGTAAAATGTAACAAATACACAACTTACAAGGGAAAAAACAAAAGATGTCAATCATCCTTCCCGTACCTGTTCACTAAATCTGCGGATAAGTTTTCCAGGCCCTGGTGGGCCTTGGAGAACGGGTGCAGGTGCAACTTGCGATGTCTGCATTGGTGTGGCCTGTTCCATGTTGCTATGGTTGCCATCAGCATCCGGCTGTTCCACCTTGATTGTCTCGGGGGACATGGGCTGGGGTCGAGACTCAGGGTCAGGCCCAGGACGTAATGATGAAACCTGCGCTTCCCGGTTTTGGCAGCGGATCTGTGTATGACAGGAATCAATGCAGATTACAATAGTCATCAAAATATTGTTTCCGTAAAAAAAGAAAGAAAAAAAAAGAAGAAATAAATAAACCTCTTCAGTACCAGTGATTTTAGCACCTGTGTTGATTTCCCACCAATCGCAAACATGAAATGAAGGGGACCTGAACCATGGAAAAGTTTGCATGATCATCCCTATTCACCCATTAAATAATGTCACTATGGGGCGGTCGGTGGTCTAGTGGTTAAGAGACTTGTCACCAATGCGAGAGGTGGGGGGTTCGAGTCCCACTCGGGCCAAAGAATTTTTCCTTCTCGTATGTGGCACCGTTCATTCGGGCCGATCGTCGGGGGTTCTCTCCGGGCACTCCGGCTTCCTCCCCCTCTGCTTTGGAAATGTTCAGCCCACCAAATTTGAAAAATAAATGTAATTCTAAATTCCGAAATTTAAATAGCTGAGCTGACCCTTCGCACCACGTGATTGTAAAGTGTTTATGTCCAGTGTGTGGGAGAATGCGTGTGATTCACGTGAGCGTGCGTGTTGGGTTCAGTTCGCGGCGCTTTGAGCCGATTCGTGAAATTGGGTAAAGCGCCTATACAATACTCATTATTATTATTATTATTACTACATGGGAACGGTGCTAAGAACAAAAACATGCAACACTTGCTGACAATTAGGGGATGCTACATTAAAATGCTTACACTGTTAAAGAGGGTCTCCAGAAATCAGTAAACTGGTTAATAAGAAGGTGGTATTACACAACTTTATTCTGACCAATTTTGCGCCCCCTCATGCATCATACCTTGGCTGGAGCTGGTGCTGGAGCCTTGAAGTGTGCCTGCTCCAACTGCTCCACTTGAGTCGCTAGGTTGTGGTGACCTCGCTGCCTGGCAACAGCCAGTGGCAAGTGGCCGTCCTTGTTGCACACGCGCAAAGGACCCCCGTTCCAGTGGTACAGCGTCAATGCTGCGTCTATCTGACCTTTAGCACACGCCCACATCTGCACAGGAAAGGAGCAGAACTGAGTATTGGTTACCCATACCAGCAGACGGAAGAGTTCAGGTCAGCATATAAAGGTTAAACCTGTCAACACAAAATTGTTAACCCCCACTCAAGACAGGAAGATGTCTACATGTGACTTACCAATGGTGTGCAGGCATGGTTGTCAACACTGTGTGCATCCACCTCAAACTCCAGAGCTGGGCTTGGGTTGCTGCTCCTGTACACGCACCAAAAAAAAATAATTTTTTTTTGATTTATTCTCTGTATAAACTGCTACTTAGGAGGGACACTGAGAGTTAAGGTAACGCCTGTGGCATTGCATGTGCCTTCTTTTTTGGAGGGGGGTGGGGGGCATTCGCTCAGCACACGTTTGGGCCTGACATAAATAGTGACAGAAAAGATCCTAAACGTCTGAGAGTGGAGTGATAATGCTAACAGTAATACACCCATGACAAACCACTGATTCACATCATACACTGAAGCAAAAGGGGGTGGGGGGGGGGGGTGGTGGTAAAAAAAAAGTCAGAAAAATGCACACAAGCACGCGCCGCAGTAAATGAAATCTAAAGACTAAAAAAAAAAAACAAAGAAAGAGCTGTGTCACGCTGAAGGTGACCTCTGTTTAGTTGTTATTTAGTGCTTAACTCTTTGACGACGGAGCGCAATTTCTGACACACGATTTCCTAAAGGAAATCGTGTGTCAGAAATTGCGCTAAATTGCGCTCCGTCGTCAAAGAGTTAAAGCCGTGCAAACAACAAAGACTATTTCGCAGCTAGACCTCTGTTGAAATTGTTTACGTTACCTCCATCGAATAAGGGCACTGATGAGCTTGGCATAGCCTAGCGCCGAGGCCAAGTGGAGAAGGGTTAAGCCACCACAGCCAGCCTTGGGGTACATGTGCTCGCTGCTCCACTGCAGCTTGGTCAGTGTCTCTATGTGGGCTAGTAGGCTACTCTCCTGGGACTCCATGCACAGAGTCTGGAAAACAAACAAACCAGGCAAATGAACATTACTTTCTTGTATGCTTCTATACAAAGCTTTATGTAATATGAGTCAGAACTCTGCAAGATAAACCGGGAATGATTGTGCTGTGTTTTATACCTGGGTTGAGCAAAGAGAAGAGGATTTTTCCCCTGAGATGAAGCGCCTCTCCAGTTCCCCAAGTCGATCAAGCAGCAACTGTTTCAGCTGCTGACCTGGAACACACACGCATATATATATATATATACAAATGAGAATGTTTCATAGTTACGACTGAAGCAGTTTGAGGGTTTCAATAAAACAAAAGAGCTGCTTGGATAAACTTATTTTTTAGCAACAGCACAGTAAAAATAATAGCGTGTATTATACAGGCGCTGGACCAAAATTTTTGGTTTAAAAAGTTTCGAGCTAAACACAACACACACACACACGAAACGCACAAATTCTCTCACACACAGGACATCAATATATATTATATGTGAGTCATCAGCTCAGAACTTAAAATAGCATCATTTATTTTGAATTTCTGTAGGCTGAACATTTCCGCAGCAGAAGGGGAGGAAGCTGGAGTACCCGGAGCAAAACGCCAATGGTCAGCCTAAATGAACGGTGCCACATACTTCAGCTGAAAAATTCTTTGCCCCAGGTGGGGCCTGAACACCCAACCTCTTGCACTGGTAGCAGGAGACATCAAACCACTGACAACACCCACAGTGCTCTCTTCTTCATTTTTTTTTGGTTTTTTTTGTTTGTATCAGACAGAGACCCTCTCAAGGTTGGCACTGTCAGGAAGGGAATAAACTCACTGGTACATGACACGCACTTTGCATGACAGTGTGACTATCAGGCGCACGCCTTCCTACTAGGCTCATGACAGTGAGCTCTTCTTATAAGTGTAGGTGTCATTCAGTAAAGGGTGGACTCACCATTCATATCAAACCAGTCCATGTGGGCAGCATGCAGGTCACTGTGGGCGGACTTGGGCTCAGAATGGATCTGCTGTGGTTCAGGCTGGGGCGCTGCAGGCTGCTGGGGAGGACTATGAGCTCGAAACTCAAAAGTCTCACTGTTGGAAATGACAAATCCATCCTGTGCAACTTGAAGCACCACACAGCCTGCTCCGTGAGCTGTGGGCACAAAAAAAGAAAAAGAAAAGAGCTGCCAATTATGGAATAATTTACTACTACACTGCAATGAACAATAACTATCAGAACTCAGTGAAGTTTTAAAACAAATATCCTGGTGTTTCAGAGGGCATAGGCATCTGAAAATAAGGTCATATTTACCAGGTGTAAAACATCGCAGGACGCCGGCCTGCACCAGAGTAGCCGAGACATGCTTTCCGTTGAACACACAAGTGTACGCTGCTCTTGGGTTGCACCACGGGCCTGCCACCAGAATCTTGGTGTTGCCCTAAAAAGAGAAAAAAGGAAGGGAAAAAAAAAAGGAAGTCAAAATGTAAACCATTTTATGATCTGCATGAATGACAGAAGTTAAAAACAGAAAACACTGATGATTAATGTAAAAGGACGACATAAATAAAAGGAAAAAGGAAAGGTGTAAATGGAACAAGTCAAAAATAAAATTAAAACGTTTTGGAGATTTTAAAAAATAAAACGCCACCACCACCAACTGTACTTTTACTGACACTGACACTAGTGACACTGACAGCACAACACAGGAAGATTGTGAACTTGATTTTAAACTCTAATTTCAAATAGAGACTTGGAACTGATCAACAGAAACAGTGAGGAAGTATGTACCTCAGTGTACGCCCACTCTGGGGAGAAATCACAGATCGCTGAAGCACTGTTACTGTGGCAGGTTCTGGAGTTTTCACAGCTGACACTGCCACTCTGCTGTGAACCAAAGTCACTGGGATTTGAGGCGCACTGTTGCTGCTGAAACTGTCCTTGTGCCACGCCTGCATATCCGTTCACAACTGGTTTATCACCTGAGTCCTGTGACATCACAATGTGTGATGTGCTGTGAACGGGCTGAGCATGCGACTGCGCCGAAGGAATTTCCGTGGTTGTCGGGGTCGATCCCCACACTGAGGGCAAGAGGAGTTTGTTGCCCAGCGTCTGAGGCTGCAGCAATTGAGCATTTGGAGGAGTGGTCATGGTTGAGTGCACATAGCTGCCGGGCAGAGTACCACTGTAGTGGTTGCTGATGTGATTGGAGTTGTGACAAGCGTTGCTAGGGCTACCAGAACCACCACCGTGACTATGGGTGCCACCTCCACCCAGAGGTGAAGACGTGGCGAGGGGCTGGTGGGCCTGGGAAGAGTTGAGAGGGGAGGAGGGGGAGGGGAGCTGGGGAGGGGAAAGGGATGTGGCCGCTGCCAAGTCGGCAGCACAGTCTTCTAGATCCTGCAGGTCGAGAAAGAGGTCAAGGTTGAGATCAGTGCTAGGTAGCGAGGAGAAGCTGCCATCCAGGGTATCACAGTTGTCGCTGTTGTCAACAAGTCCGTCAACACCCACACCACCTCCGACACCATGTCCATCACCATCACCGACGTCACAACCATTGTGATCACCATTTTGTGCCAGAGGGTTCGCTGCGAACAAAGGAATGTCTTTCGAGGGTCCAGGGAGCGGATGATTGTGGGCAACGTGGGGCGCGGACACGTAATTGTTCGGAGTGGAAGCGAAGGCCACCACGTTGGCGATGCTTCCGATTGAATTGCCTGTGTCCTTCACAACCAGTCCTGTAGGAGAGAGGTGGATGACGTTCGAGGCATTCAAATTTTGATTTTGTGCATTGGTGTTGCCAATGCCGTTGACACAGGTGGTCGTGGTTTGATGCTGTTGCAGAGGTGGCTGGAGGTGCGTTGTGGGTTGAGGTGTGCTGCTGACCAATTGATCAGAGGGCTTCAGGAGATTCAAGTCCTCGGCTGAAGGAAATGTGCGAAGATGGGGGAGACCCTGTGAGTCAGACGAGGGTGGAGGGTGGGGGACCGATCCTGACGGGAGGATTGCTGTCCCTTGAAAACAGTCTCCCACAGACAAGCCTGGCATCAGGTTGACGGACGCTGGAATGATGGTCTGACTGGTTGCATCGTGCGGCGAGGGCGCAATGTGATGGAGCTGAGATTCCCTCGTTACAGGAACGGTGTGCAGGGAGGCTGAGGGTGTAGCAAGATGAACGTGCGAAAATGTGGCAAGAGTCAGTTGAGACAGAGTTGAAGGTACAGTTGTGGCAGGAACTGCCGTGTGCTGTGCCATGGGTAACTGATGGGGGTGAAGAGCCGCTAATGGCGCCGTGGCTGAGGTTACAGTTGCCGCTGCCGTGCTCGGCATCTGGTTCTGAAGGACCTGGTGGTGGTGTTGATCAGGCATGGCACTAGCGGACACCTGCAGGTGCGCCATTGTGGACACGCAACCCCCTAGTTGCCCGCTCTGCTGCTGGAGACACAACACGCCGACCTCCTGCTTGCCCCCTGAGCGAGGGGCGCACTGGACGTGGGGGTGATGGTTGGCAAGGCCGACCACGCCCCGGTGTGCCATGAACGTGGATGCAGGTGCAACAACCCCGCACGGGTGCTGATGGATGGTGTCAATGGCCAAAGGTTTGGGTCCACTCCCCTCATCTTGCGCGCTGACCAGGAGCTGAAAGATGGCTTCTAGGGTCTCCTCCACCTAGAAACAAAATGTTAAACTTCATTTTAATAGGATGTTTCACAGTCCCATTGTAAGTCATACACTTCAAGCAGTGTAACGTCTGCTCTCGTTAACCACTTTATTAAATGACATCCCCAACAACTCAAACGTTTGTGAACAGTATGTAAGACTGAAATTCCCTTACCGTGTGATCCTGATCAGGATGGAGCTCCCCTTGTCGCCCAGATGCCACTGAAACACAGATTTCTCTTTTGAACATCTTAGCAAACAGAAAAAAGAAGGAAAAAAGAAGAAAAAGAAAATAGTACAGACCAAATAACCCACACACAAAAAAATACATAAAAAAACATTTTAAAATACGCACAATGAAAATGTTTTTAAAATCACATGACAATACAATCAAAATTAAAATGAAAGTCAAACCCTTATAATGTTAGTTAGTTATTTAAGGTTTTACGCCGCGCAAGCAACAAAGACTAATTAGCGGCTAATGGGAGCCCCTTTCTGCCAGGCCCTTTAAAACCCTTATAATGACCAAAAACAGAGAGGGGGAAAAAAAAAAAGGACATACACATGGGTCGCAGCTGATCCACCAGCTCCTCCTTGGTCCATTCTTTCTTGCGCATCTCTCCGGAAAGGATGGGCATAAGACTGGGCTTCGGGTTGTTTGGGTGGTTTGGTACATTCAGGTAGTGCACAAGCACCACATGGGGGTTCTGCCAAGCCACAAAAGCATTCACGATGAGTGTGTGTGAGATAGCTGCACTCTTCACGGATAAGTTTGTGTAGTGTATGTTGATTTGTTACCGAGGTGTGTACCCACAGATTACAGTGAGTCGGCTGATAAGAATTCTGGTGACAAAGTATCTTGAGAGAACCTTTCAACCCTCATGTCATGAAAGTCAATCTTTCGTACGAACATAACCATACTTAGGAACCATTCCTTACATTCTCCTGCTTCCCCCAATACCCTGCTTCTGCAGAATAGGAAAGCTGAAAGACTTCATGACATACCTGAAGCAGCCAGTAGCATCGCCGGTGGAAAGTTGGGAGGATGGCAGAGTGAACATAAGATCCGTAAATGCACTGAAAACAACAACAACAACAAAATCTGATATAGGCAGCATGAAAAATACTTTCAAGAAAGCAGGCATTGTGAGCAAGAACACATGAATTCCAACAAGGCCATCGAACTGCAAAATTTGCAGAAATTCTTAATTCGACTGAATAAAGCAGTGATCACACTAGCGGTTTTTTGAACCTGTACTGCAATCACACATGGAGCAAAGAAGACAGGCTGCTCATCGGAACCAGTGTCACTCAATCTAACACCAGTGCAAGCAATGATATATATATATATATCAGCAAACAATTATCTGAATTATCCGCACTGCCTCGGTACCTGGTAGAACATGCCCCTTGTTAACACACACTGTGAAAATCATCACTACATAATAGTGTCCACCGATTGCATGAACTGTAAGGAGAGACAGGGAAGAACCAAAAGCTGAGGATCAGCCGGCAGATCATACTGGTAGCCAACTCGTTATCTAGTATTTCTAATTTCAACCAGTGAATGTAGTCACTGTTAAAATTAAAACCTCACCTCTACTCCTTTAACTTTGAGCTTCATGTGGTCTTCTCTGTTTGTCTTGCCATCACGCCGTTTTTTCCAGCAGTAGCCATCTCGTCGGAAAGAGACTTTCTTTCGATTGTAGAGTAGCAAGGAGCCACTAGGTGGTCTGAAAAGAGATGGTGCGATAGTTGCAGAATACATTTTCTTCCTATGGTAGACCTCCCTTATAAATGCAAGGGCACTAATGAGTGGTTTCCAGGATTCCACTAATAGTAATACACTCAGTTTTAAGGTCGTTTCATAAGAGGAGGTTAAAGACAAAACATAACAAAACACACACCCAAAAACACAATTAAAATTTAAATCTCAGTAGACATCTCAGCATACTTCAGCATAACAGAGTGTTTGGAAGAATGAACACTTGGCAGCTGATAGCAGCTGCTTCCCCAGCCCTGAATTTTCTACTCAGGACCTCAACAACTGGTACTGCTTACCGAGTTCGAGGTTCCACCAGCAGCCATTCTTTGTGCCGATCAAATGCAATGAGAATGGCAGCTATCTCCTGTAATTAGAACAAAATATCCCATCAAAATAAGGCATACATGTGCAATGCTGAGACACACAAAAAATAAGGAAGCAAATGTTATATATATATGGACATGCTTAATCTATAGGAAAGACCAAGCCTCAAACTGGAGATTTTAATTTGTCTGTGTGACAGTGTGTGTGCACTATCATCCAAACTGCAAGACTTAGCTTTTTTTTGCTTAACTGACACTTCATATATAATGTATCAGAACAAAGAAAACTATTCTGTGTTTACTGTTTATTTTTTACATAAAAACTTTACACATTTAAATTACAGAATTTGATTTTTTAATTTGATTTTTATTTTGAAACTGATTTTTTAAATTTTCAATATGTTTGAAATTTGTTATTTTGAGTCTTTGAATTTTGTGATTCAATTTAAAAAAAAACAACCCCAAAAACCATAGTCATAACCAACCTCATTACTGTTCCAGCGACTAAGGCTGGCAGGGAGTTCTGTGGCTGGAGTGATTTTCTGCAGCTGATCTGGCAAATCCAGCTTGGAGAGCTCCTCATCCTGGGCATTATCAGGTGGTGGCTGACTTGTTGTCGGCCCCTCCATGATATGTGGCACTCCAACTCACTCCATTGTATTACTTGGTATGGGCACCCATCATGTTGTAAAGTGCTTAGAAATGTTTTTTTTTTCCTGGAAAGAAATAAACATCACCAGAGTTATTGGTATAAATCAAATATTTCAGTATATATTCATTACTTTCCATGCAACAACAGACTATGTTTTTTACGATGGCGTATATATATCCATGGTATAGTTTAAACTGATGCAAAGATAACACAAGGGAAAATGGCTCACGCAAAACAGGTCTGTTCAATCTATGCAATTTAATGCTATGTACACTATCATAACTGTGACATGTATCTACTTGCACACCTAAGCATCTGTAAACAGAAACATGTATCTCTTCTGGGAAAACATGTGAGGCTGCATGATGATGACTTTCAAACATCTGTAGTATGATCTGGCATTTGCCTGCTTCACACAGGGGACAGTGTCCATCAACTAACTGGGTAAAACTGGACATGATGTTGCTATAAAATGCATGACCATCAACTTCACAGGAATCAAAATTTGACTTTATGTTTAACCAATGCACAATTGCTCAGGCTCAATCATGCATGTACTGGGTACATGTATGCATGTCTCCGCTTAAAGAGAAACCATGATGATGCTGGCTCATCAAATGCTGAAGAGGAAAAAAGACTAGCTAAGTGTAAGGAATGGACCAGGAACAGGACGCTACTTCATTTAATTGGATGATTCAATCCATTTGTGTTTCGGTCTGACAGTGCGATGATCCTGTCACGGAGTCTCTCCAGAAAGAAATGGGTGTGGTACTGCGTAAACATCGATAATGATCCATGGACTCTAATGACTCTCTAGCTGCTTCTGTGCATGTGCCCGATATACTGCACAATCAACCAACGCAAAAAAAAAAAGAAGAACCACACACGCAACCAACATTTTAACTCAACTGGGTAGCAGAAATGCTTTTCACAGCAAATCTAAATAATCGATTGATCGTCTAACCAAAATACTGCGATAAGGGTTGTTTACAACAAATGAAATCAGAGAGCAAAACAACACACGTTTTCCGCCGTTAAGAAATGATTGTAAACAGTTACATATCGCGAAAACCAGCAGTTAGCTATTATGATGCATCCACATTGAGAGGCGTGTTGATTTACAACGAATGAAAGTCCCTCAAGCGTGAAAAGGTAGATTTATTTCACGTACCTGTCACTTCTTAGCAGCTTATGTTATCTTACCACGCATGCGCAGACAGAAATTTTATTTTTGCTTTCTAATGAAATTGCCGTAATATCATGTTGTTTGGTTGCAGGAGGTAAACATACTAATTTTATGACTATTTCACTGTACGATAAGAAAAATGTATCAATAGAAAATGAAGTAAGACCGGTAATTTATTACATCACTTCCGCTTCCTCCGGTAAGCATGGCTGCGTCCTTGGAAGACGACGATGATTTTCTTGCCAACGATTTTTATGCACTGCTGAACGTTGGCAGGGAGGTAAGTGAATTTTGCGTGAAATGGATCGTAATAACTGCTCCATTTTAAATAGTGAAGTGCTCAAATTGTATCTTTTTGTGATTTTATCGGTTTGCCGTGCTCAACGTGTTTCATAAACGACCGCGACGCAAATCGAAACTGACTTGTTGAACAGAGAGTAGATTTTGAATGCAGGCTGAAGCAGTGTTTCTTACAGCTTCCAAAACTGAGGGTCATAATGTCAGTGTCACAACCCTCTCTGTCACATTTAGAGGCTCATTTTATAAACTTAGTGACGTATAGCCTCAAAATTTCTGCGTGAGATTCTGCAGTCTCAGCGTAAACAATACACTGTATACATGTATGTATACATGTATACATACATGTATACATGTGCGTAATGAGGAAAACGTACTGTGAAGGATAGAGTCAGAACTAATCAGTCAGACAAAATGAGCCCGTGATGACAAAATGGCATTACACATGTGATCCACGCTGATAGTTTGAAAGTCAAAATTATACTGACCAAATGTGACGCTACGCCACAAAATGAGTCAGAAGTTACATGCAACTGAATAGTGCAACACCCGATTTTCCGACCGAGGTGGCTATTTTGTTTCATGGGGTACGTCATTTCAACAGATCATAACTTCAAAAATAATTATCCGATTTTAATCTGGTTTTCACCATTGGATTCAGCATTAAAAAAACCTGTAAGATCATATCAAAACCTCAAAAACTTCAAAAAGTGACTTCAGACTCAAATCGTGGGGGGGCGTCACAAATTATTTAAAAACAGTTAAATGCCTGATGTTGAGCATGTCTTTTATTAGTGTTCTTGACTGAGAGCATGCACTTACACTGTCACTAGTGTTGGCAGACCTTCACAGTCATCATCATAGATTTGGAAGCATTTCCTGGCAAGTTCAGCTGAGCTGTGAACATCCCTCCCCTACTACCACATTTTCCCAGAAACGAGGAAGGACTGTCAAAACTTGGCTTTGATGTCGGGGAAATGTGTTGTACGAAAAAACTTGCTTGCAATTGCAGTTGCATGTACTACATTCCTGTGACCAATGATGGTCTTTTTCATGGATTTGAATGCTCTGATTACAGGCCTCAACAGAAGAAATCAACAATGCGTTTCGTCGACTTAGCAAAATCTATCACCCAGACAAACACCAGGATGCAGCGAAGAAAAGATCTGCTGAAGATGTTTTCAACAAGCTGAAAAAGGCTCATGAAAGTATGTGAAAAGGAAGGACACTACAGCATTGGGTGCATTTGATATTTCATGTTTGCTGCTAAATAACACTGAAGGGGATGGGGGGGGGGGGGGGGGCTACTGGTACAACTTCAACTTCAACAGTACAAGTAGTACTGATTGTGAAAGGGTGGGTGTGTTTGTGTAGGGAGAAGGGAGGGAGATGTACTTAATTGTAATGCTGAATCCCTGGTCTGATTGCTTAACTTGCATGTTCTTCTAATTAATTACACTTTGAAAAACATGTTGGACCATAGTATACTCCCTCATTTTACTGTAATTCCTTCCTCAGTTCTCAGTGATAAGCACAGAAGGACAATCTACGACACCTATGGTGAAAAGGGCCTTGAAACAGAAGGACTAGAGGTAACTAATGAATTTTACAACTCTGTTACTGAAGTAATAAAAATAACAGTTTTTTTAAGCTTTGTTACCTTTGAAACCCTTTTTCTGAGAGAACAAGGGAGAAGTTACCTTTTTTTCAACAGCCATTTTACTGTTTCATGTACTTTCATGCTTTGTCTGCCACTGTACCATCGGAAATAAAACATGGTCTGCACAGTTACTGACTGGAGGTGTTTTTGTTTTGTTTTGTTTTTTTGCATTGACAGGTTATCTCACGCACCAAATCCCCTGCTGAAATCATTGCTGAATATGAGCGGCTACAGCGAGAGAGGGAAGAGAGAAGACTGCAGCAGAGAACAAATCCACGGGTATACCACATAGCTTGTGTGCATTTGTTTGAGTCAAAGTTTCATTGTGAAAAGTCTTTTCAAGTTCACATCTGGTGTATGTATATTATAGAGCTACAACAAAAAAGCAAAAATGTAACATTGAATTTGTACCATACATTTGTTGGCCGTATGCCGAAAGGTTTCGAAAATTACTTTTTCGCCCATCAATGAGAAATTATCTATTTTAATTTTTGTTTTTCTGATCAGTTTGACTGTGTGAGAACTTGATTGAATTTATCAGTTTCTCATTTTACTTCATCGTCACCTTAAATTTATCACCAAGTATAATTTTTATTTTTCTCTTTGCGCTAAAGTGAGTGTGTTTTTCTCCCCCTCTTGAATTTGCAGGGCACAGTCAGTGTGGGAATCAATGCTACAGATCTGTTTGAGGACTATGGAGGAGATGATGACGATGGTTATTACACGTGAGTGACTTCAGTGCAAATAATTGTTTCAGGTGTTGCAGCAGGCATTGAACAGTATTTGTTGAATCATAACCAAATTTTGCGGTCTTTAGATATGGACTGCAGAAAGTATTTCAGTTGAGCAAGTATTGGTAGTGATGTTCAGCTGTGTATACTTTTAGTTTTCTTTCATTGTCTTTATCATACGGTTGGAGTCTTATTTTTGAATGCAATTCTGGGGGTGCATAGAGCCCTACACCATAACATATTCCAGAGGTTTTTATTGTTGGCTGCAATAAGAATAACGTGGCAATAAGTTATAAGTTACAATCTTCATTTCTTGATTTTATTTTATGTTAGGCAGTGAGGAAGATTAATCTCTGTTTGTTTGTTTTTCAGTCCAACTGGGAGTGTTGAAATTTCCAACATGAGCATTTTCCAGTCCGTTGAATGCCCGCTTACTGTAAAGGACACAGTTATCATCGGTGGCAACCTTCAGGCTCGTAATGGAACAGGCTCGGGAGCATTTCTAGCCACATGGCGTCGCCTCACATCTGACAAAGGATGGATGGAGGTATACTAAATTTGGAGAGCATTGTGAAAAGAAATCAAACAAACATACATAGTATTACACATTAAAAAAGCATCTGTGTTCTTGTGGGGGATGGGGGGGGGGGGGGATTGGGGGTGAACAGCTCACGATGGTGGTAATGGCAACCATGTACTGAAATCTGTATTGGACAGTAGAGTTGACTGGTGTAGTACCTGACTTTGAATTCTACTTTTTTTTTCTCCCAGGTGGAGACTGCAGCAGGTAATGGCTTGGGAGTCAGCTTAAAGGGGTTTCGCCAGATCACTCGGAGGTGGTGAGTTATATTTATTGTTTTACACTGGTCTAGTTGGTAAAATTAATTTTTTTCTGTAACTTAACAGTGTTGCACATTTCCGTCGGTCTCCGGTCATAGACCGATCAAAACTTCTAATGTCCGATAGCCCCGACCCCCAAGCGGACCCACGGTCCGATTAAAGCATAGCTCTAGCGGACACGTGTCCTATTCTTATCACAAACATTGCGGACACGCCGGTACTGCTCGCTCGCTGCGCGTGCCACCTCGCCACGCGACGCCTATCGAGATTACAACAATGAACATGTCTATTTTTAACCCAAGGCTCACATTTTGACCAATCAGCGGCCAATCTCTTTGTTACTGTCTTCTGCCTAGCGCATGCGTAGTAGGAACACGTGTTATCGGACTGTGCATTGTTTTGGATGTGAGGAACACATCAGACCTGTTTACCCTTACGATTTTGGCGTAAAATGTACGATATTCGGGTCGATTTTACGCTTGTACGCCAGGCCTGCGAAAACTACGCTTTTCTGAGAGCAAGATTTACGATTTCTTATTTTTCGGTATTTTGCGGTCTGAAGACATTTCCGCTGAGCCATTGTGCTTATCAGGCAGAATCTGATTGGCTTAAGCTCTCTCTTTGTCCAATCAGAATGCTCGTTTCGGTCAGCGCGCGGGCTCTTTGCACACATTGTTTTGACTGAGTTTGAAGAAGATGCCACCGAAAAAACGATTGAAAGCTGACAAAAATCAGCAAATGCTAACAAGTCTGTTAGCTTGCGAGCCCAGAGGCACCTGCTCAACCAAAAGTGATCTTGCAAGCATACTTGACTGGTTTGGCAAGAAAAAGAGATGATTTGCAGCTTCAGTTTAATCCTTTCATTCCTGGAAGACCTTGTGGCTCATGGTCTGAACACTCTGAGGAGCGAAAACATTTTTTTTTTTTTTGCACCAAGACAGTTTCTCCCTTTGAAAAGGGAAAAGTGATTCAGGTATCATGACTATACATGTACTTTGAACAGTTGAGCTGAGACATAATTTTGTTCATCCTCATGTTGATTTTGAGAAAATGTTGATTTCTGTCCAATGAGTTTTTCATATTTGAATGTTCACTTTTGTGTGGAGTTGCTCTCAGAAATGAGAATACACTGTTGTTTACAGTTGCAGTTGTGCATTACCTAGCGAGTGCCTGTCTGATGAAGTGTGTGAATGTTCGTGGTGATCAGAATGGTTGCGGCAGAGTTGGTGTCCTATTGTCTCTGCATCACCAGGACACTGTGTCCTATTACATTTTTGTCATCAGGACACCATGTCCTATCTGGGGGGTAAAAAATGTGCAACACTGACTTAATGATGGTCTTGTTGTTTTTGTGTGTGTGTGTGTTTTTTTTAAATCTTTCATGTAAAAGCAAAGCTAACTGAACTGTCTGTCATCACTATTTTATGGAGAGGTAGGAGCTCAAAAAAAATCTCCAAGAAGTTCCTTAAAAGTTTATGTCCCTTTCATCTTAATACTTGGGTAATTAGTCTGGATAACTGTCTTGAACAGGTCAAGGTGTTGATAAAACTGCTGGTTTACGAAGTATACAAATTACTATTGACCTGTTTATTTGTTAGCTATGGAACTTCTGCTGTGGTGTTGCATTCCACTCCGAAAGGAATCAGGCCTGCCCTTTCAGCAAGTGAGTACTGCAGATTTTCTTTTCCTTTCCTGATGGCATCCTTTCTTGCAGTCGCAGCATCACCATGCCATGTGTTTTGAGAGTACATTGAGATTGTGGTTTTCAGTTATGAGGTATCTGGTTGAGATTAGTCAGCGCTAGAATGTGTCACTGGTACTTTCATGATAAAAAAAATTGTCTTTTGTGCAGTGCTTGCATACCAGTTTGATCGAGAGGTACAGGGTCGCATCACATACAATGCTGGGTTCCCCTCCTGTGTCAACACTGCTCTCATCTATAGCAACCAGAACCACCATGCAGTCCTTAGCTTGCAGGTAAGACAAAATGTCATTTGTCTGTCTCGTAGGTACTTCCAGGCACAGGCACCGACACATACATGTCCTCCGTGTCAGATCAGCATGTGGCAGCATAGTTTGCTGGTCTGCACTTCATCGTTCAAAGGTTGTAACAGGGTTGGGGGGTAAAGTTCCACAAATTGTTGTGTTGGCAGAACATTTGACTTCTCCTCAGGAAGTACTACACCAGCTGCACCGATCTGTACTCAGTGATAGTTTCTAACAGCGCCTTTTAATGTGACTTGTCCGTCCTTCAAGGTCACACCTGAGGCATAAGGGTCTGTTTGCCCTTCAGTCAATGTGGAAACTATCTGTTCACAGGTTGGTGTGACAAACAGCTTTGTGTCGCTAAGCTACACTCGCAAATTCCAGGAACAGGAGGCAAAACTCAAAGGAGCTGTCAGGTAAGGAAGTGTGTGTGTGTGTGTGTGTGTGTGTGTACCTTATGGCTCATCAGCACCACATGGCAGAAATACCTTAAAGAGCCATTAGGGGAGGGGGGGGGGGGCTCTCTGCATCTGTCTGTCCTAGACTGTGAGAGATTCTGTATAATGTAAGCTGTCTTCAAATCTCTGCGTATTTCATTTTATTATTTGTACATTTTTGCTTCTAGAGTTGGAGTGACAGGAGGAATGCTTGAGTATGGTTTTGAGAAGAAAATCACTCAGTTCAGCAATCTTGGTGCTTCCATGGTCATTGGTATACCGAGCGGCGTTCACTTGAAAATCAAGTAAGCAATAGGCACATTTGTTTTAGTGTGAGTATTTGGTAAGTCCACCCGAAGTATGCATGCTACTTTTTTTTTTTTTTTTCACAGTAGATTAAACCCTGCGTGTCTCATAAAAACTTGACTTTATTTTCATGCATGTATATCTATATATCTAAGGAAGCATCCCAAATTATCCCAGCACATGGAATGGGAAATGCCAGTACCAATACCCAAATATGTTAAGGTGGTAGAATTTCAACAGTGAAGTTTGTGTACATGTACTTTCATTGAATGTCATCTAAACAGGACAAGGTACATGTATAACTCTTGAAAGACCATGCAATAATCGCAATTTTACTTGAAATCCTCAGATCACAAAGATCCACTTCAAGCCACTATTATTCAATTTGCAGTGGTCTTGGGCCTAGCAGGGAAGGCCCACGCCTTGTGTTATAGTGGCTCCTACTGGTGTGCGGTGGCTTGTTCTCTTTGACAAGTCTTATCATACATATAGTGGGCATGGGGTGTCCGGGCTCGGGTTCTTAAGAGTTATGTGTATTTTCATGTTCTGCAGAGTGTATCGTGGAAGTCAGACGTTCCTGTTCCCGATACACCTCTCCGAGTCCATCTGTCCCACGGCCATTGTGTACGGGACTGCCATACCCATCGCTGCCTACTTTGTCGTAAAGAAACTCATTGTTGACCCGTTCCTGAAGCAGCAGAAAGAACAGTGAGTACAGTGTGGGTCATTTTGTCGGAGTTGTGGTCACCAGGAAAGTGCATTATCATGGGTGTAAATGTAATGCTTGCAGTGTTATGAGTACAGCTATACAAACTACGTGTACAGTACTTGTGTGTGTGTAGCTCTCTTTTTTGTCAGTATGCGTATGGATGTGTCTGTGGATGAGTCGCAAGCTGGTGTTTGCTTTGTTTTAGCAAATTATTTAATTTTGCAGATTGTCCTACAAATGCGGTGTAAAGATTTTTAAATTTGTTTTTTCCCCCCCAGGGAACTGGAGAAGAAACGTGAGGAGCATGCAGAAAAACTTGCCAAGAGAAAACAAGAAGCAAAGGCAGCTGTAAGTTGAGAATGCATATCTGTACAGCTCTTGTCAGCTGTAAAGGATGCTACCCCTGTAGAGGCTTTTTTTTTTTTTTCCTTTCTTATTTTGTTTTGTTTAAAGCTGCCATTTTTATGCTCACATATTGTTCTGAGCTGTCTTTATGGTAGCATCTGTAGTGCTGGCACTGAGCCAACAGAAGCATACTCGATGATGCGGCAACCACACTGAGTGCTGCAGTAGTGTAATAACAGTCATAGAATTTGAATGTTCGAGCACTCGTGCAAAGTGTAAACAACGGTGTATCGCATTATGAGCTGTACTAATCATCAAGATAAAGTATTTTGAGCCTGCAGGCACACTTAGTTCCCTAAACTGTCCCCCAAAACATACGTCGGCTTGGCAAAGATGAGTTTAGCCTATTTAAACTTTGGTTGATTCAGCACTAATTCCCCATTTTCTTCTCACTAAAAAGATAGCAAATTAAGAAGCCTCCATATTGCACTGTGTACTGTACATTGTCCACTTGTAGTCGGACATTTACACTTTTTTCACAGTATGCAAGTTTTATTGGAAGATCTGTTTGTCAAATTGTTGACCAGTGAGAGTCTAGCATCTTTCTTTGTGTACCGTACATTGGTATTCAGGCGTTTTACATTTTATGAAATATTTAATATTCATAATATGTGAGTTTCCTTCAAAGATTTATTTGTTAAACTGTTCACTGTTCCAGACTGACCTGATGAAAGAAACGGTTGAACGCAACATAGAAGCTGAGGAGCGCAAGATGGGACTCGTCATTATCAAAGCTCTGTATGGGAAACTGCAGGCTTCTGATGATGGGTAGGTGTAATCAGGTAGTGCTGGAGTTCCGGCAGCTAGATACCCCCCCCCCCCATCCCTCCCCCCTCCCCCCACACACACATACACAGACACATCTCAATCCTTTACACCAAGGAAAGGGTGGGGGGGGGGGGATGAAGAATCAAACATAAGGTAACCTACCGTCGTTGGAGTAGCAACTCTTGCCACTGCTGCAAGAAGTTTGGTGTTAAGTCACACTTGGGGCAGCAGATTAAACCAAAAAAAAATGTTATATGAACACTGTTAATTCAGGTTGGTTGTACTCTGTGTCCTCTGGCTTTCCTTTTTCTGCTTTGGCAAATATTGTTAATAACAAGATTATTAAAATTATATTAATAATTTTCTTCATCAGTTTGTTGAAAAATATGTAATGGAGTGTTATCTCTTGAAGAATGTGTTTCAGTGAGCTGATCGACAGAGAGTGCATTGATGTCACGGTGCAACTGCAGTCTCTCGTGAAGGATTCGAAGCTGATTGTCCCAGAAGCGGTGTCCAAGGTAAGTCTCACAGGTTCACAGCGTGTGGCTGTGGGTTTGGGTAGCAAGTGAATGTCCAAAATAATCATACCACCTAAGGAATATGTCCTAGAAGTGCATGTCCATGAATTCCCATTATGTAAGTCATACTTTTTGCAGGCTACCCATGAAGTGATGTAAGATTATCCTGGAAACTTCAAACATTTTGCTTTTTTTTTTTAAAGTGCCAGAAGGTGCGTGTGTTTTCTTTGTTGTTGTTTTGTACGCTTTTACACTTTTTTGAAGGAATAGGTACATGAACGGGGAGTAACAACATCTTACATTTCAAGCACAGTACACTACATTCATGTGTTTTGATTACAGAGTGGTCTACCAGGATTCTACGACCCATACATAGGGGAGGAGAAGTCGCTGTATATTCGCTACAAGTTCAGGAATCGTCTACACCAAGCGACGCTGGGTGACCTTGAGCCAATTCGTATTCCGCAGCAAAGTATGTACGTTTCGCCATCTTTCTATCTAGTGTTCAGAATTCCTCGTGCTTGTGTTCATTGTGTTTTACACTTGTGCAATGTTCTAGTTTCTTTTAGAGCTGTGTCAGTATTTGAGTTTCTTCTGGGTGCAGTTCAGACACATTTTTCGGATGTTGTTTTTTTCCTCATTCTCAGACAAATTGGTATTTTTGCATATATTTATGTTTTCTGTTTGGCCTTTTTTTTTTTTGGCATTGTTAACATTATTTGTGATGGTGGAGTTTGCTGTGTATGGTGAACATGCATGGTATTGTCTTTTGCTCAAAATTTTTGTTCTGATTTTATTATTTTTTTGCTTACCATTTCAAACTCTTCTTGTTTGTTACGACTTGCACTGAAGTCTTAAACCGAATGTTTTATTAGTCATGTGAAATGGATGATTTTAAAAACTGTGTTTTGTTTTCAGGGCATTTAATGAAAGATGAGCAAACAGTGAAGTCATGACAACCGCCTCACCACCCCTGCTCACGTTATGAAACCAAGCTGATCAGATGTGCTGCGTTTGTCCCATTGTGGAGAAAACGTTGATTGGCCACTGGCATTACCACACTTCCCCCCAACACACCCCTCTTCTGACAGCTATGCCAAGACTCTCGTAGCGAACAGAGTTTGACATAAAGAAGACATAACATTGTGATTGTTATGTTACTAGTGACATGCATATGGCCAGTTCTCTTGTCAGAATATTTTTGTGCTAGTGGTCAGCTGCCTCTGCAGTGGGAGATGTTGAAGCAGCGTGTTAGTTTTGTGAACCTGGGAACTTGTCTCTGAACCAACTCTGGGCTCTTCCACCAGTATGGAGAACAAGCACCGGTAGTCTTTCAGATAAAGCATGATCGTGGAAGGGCCTGATGGTTTACAGGACAAGACTGAGCACATTGAGCAATGTTCCTTTCATGTTTTTACACTGGAGTGAACTGCATGGGTAGAAATGAAACTATGGAACTGATGAGAATGTGAAAGTATCAGCACAGAAAAGTGACAGCACTACACTGCATAATCTATTTCTCAGACACAGACCAAAACAAAAGTTATTATATGGGAACCCATTGTTGATCATTTTATCAGGAGGTGGATCTGTTGATTTGCAAAATTATGTCTGCTTCACAGATTTAGTGTAACAGTAACTTGCTGTTGATATTGCCATAGCTGAAGCTTAATCTTATTTATGGAAAGTGTAACCTAGAGTGAACTGCATGTTCAGAGGTGGTGGCCATGCTTACCTCTCCCTTTCTCCCACAAGATAACAAAAAGCTGCACATGTTTTATCATTTTTATGTGCTTGTGCAGGTATGATTGGGCAGTATTTCTTTTTATGTGAGTCATGAAAAACCATACCCACTGTGCTGCATAAGCCAGTAAAGGCACATAGACTCAAGGCTAGGCTGTGTAAAATGGATGAGGCATTAGAGTATGTGCATTTGATCCCCAGCTCATCAAGGCACAATATTGTTCGTATCCCTCTAAGGTTTAGTAGTATGAAATTTCCATGAAATTTTCATGTCCGCCATGGTAGTGAACTCTTTCGTGTGCTTGTTTGTATGTATGTGTGTGAGCATGTCTGTTACAACGTGGCTGTTATACACTGTCTTGGCTGAAAGTGAAATGCGCATGTATGAAAAAGATTTTTGTTTTTTAGAAAGTTTGGTTGCAAAAAGGGTGTATGTTTTCCTGCGACATTTCACTACTTTCATTTCAACATTTTTGCTGCAGACTGCTTCAGTGTTTGCCTCTGAGTGAATTCTTCACGTGCGTAATGTGGAAGAAGTTTGTATGTCGCATCGACTGGAACTGATTCTCTTAGTGCAGGTGGTTGACAGTCCTTAGAAATCTGGGTACTTAACTTTCAAACCAAAAAAAAAAAAGAAAAGAAAAAGTTGTGGTTTTCTTAGGATTTACATGACATAGGATACTTCAATGACAAGGTGTACTGTTGGATACATTTTCACATCAAATAAACTCTACTGCTGCTTCTGCCCATCCATACTTCGTCCACCAGAGGTAACCATTCTGACAGTAACACGAATACTTGTATATTATTTTTGGGTTCTACTGAAATGTAAAAATGTTAACTTTTATTCTGCAGAGTTCTTGTTTGCATTGTTAGCACTTTGCTTGCCAGTTGTCAAATACAGGCTGCGTTGTGATCTTTTGTGTCCTGTTAGTAAAGAAGTGACTGGATAATCTTGATACTGTGTTTATGAACATCTACCTTCATCTCGGAAACAGCCTAATTGTCTTGGATTTAATAGTTGCTTAAGCTGTTATCCCAGATGACAGTAGGTTCATATGACAGATTTGCGTTCCTTGGTGCTGAAGTTATGCTCTTTACAGAATGGTTTTACCAGGGGAAGTTTTTCTACCTTTTTGTCTCTTTCCCTTCTTTACGAAGAGGGTTAGGGTGAGCTTTGGCTGGGGGCAACAAATTGGAAAATGATGTAATCTTCACCACTGTAGACAGCAGCAAACTCCTGCAGCACACCTAGTCCAAGACTGAAAGTGTTTTGGGGTGGAAAGTGAGAGTGTAGTTCATGTAACACCAAATAAATCAATGTTGCATGTTTTTACATTACGCTTTTGTCCTATTTTGTGAGTGGATGTTGCATTTGAAGGGTGGGCCAAAATTATGAAAACTGCATAAGAAACCAACTACAGTACATGTACCTTGAGACCAGCAAGTGAATGAGTATCATGGTTTACTGAGCCACAGCACTTGACCACCAACTGGTTGAAAGGTAGGCTAACTCAGTTGCTTCTTATGCATTTGACCAACACAATGAACAACATCAAATAATACTCAGTAAATTGTTTTTTTCCTTTTTATTTCACACAATCAAAAACACATTCACAGATCCCAGACTGAAGCGGACCTTGCATTTATCAGTTCTTTTTAGCGGATTCGTTTACCACGCTTGCGGTTGTACTTTTTGTACAAGAACCATATCCGCTTTTTCATGTTGCGATACTGAGAAGGGTACAGGATGCTCAGCTTGTGTCCTTCGAACTTCATCCGCCGTGACAGTCGCTGCAGTTCATTTCCCTTGAAACCAATAAGCCAGTCAGGTCCATGGAGGAGGTCTGAAGGAGTCAGGCTTCCGTCGCCAAGAATGTCTGAAAAAGAGGGAAAGGAAAGTGAGAAGAGATTGTAAGCCAATGACACCTCGGGCATCATAATTGCCCGAGAGAGAGAGAAAGAGAAATAAAAACCACCACCACACACACACACACACACAGAAAATTGGCACCAGCAGCCATGCCTGAAACAGGCAATAAAGAGGAGAATCTAAAGCTGATGACATGGAAACAAGTCAGCTGTCTGAGAGGGAATTTTAACTGTTTGAGTATAAAACTGGTAATTTTTTTCCAGCAGGAAAAAAATTGCCCTTGGAAATTTCCTTCCCAGGAAAATTGCAATTCCACAGACAATCCAGCGCTGTGAGCACCCAGTTAGGATTGAACCGTACGCCGTATTAACGACGTCAACATCATCATCACTCAACCACATCAGTTAAAAAACAAAACAAAAAAACCCAACACCTCACACACACAGTCATCGTAACCTTCCAATAAATAGCAAAGGCCTCTTAAAAACAAATGAATAAATAATGTCAATGCTATTTTCTCATCCTCGAAATCCTGAAGACACCTTGTGACCTACATGCTGAACCTTCACCCTCCAGTGCTTCATTCAGTTTTAGGGTATGAGGGGACAAATGACCCCTGGCAACTGTAAGTGAGAGGTCAATTTTGTATGGCATGGGTGACCGTGGGAAAAAAAACAAAAAAAAACCAAGGTCAGATTAAACCACTCACTAGTGCTCCACCCAGCTACTAGTGTGCAAACAGTTCCCTGTCGCATCTGCTGGCCAACTTCTGAACTGCTTTTATGAAGGGCATGTCAGTGAATGAGGGCCCAGCGATGCACACCCCCATCAACGGTAACAAGTTGGGGACTAAGAGAGGCCAGCATGGCGCTGAGTGAGGCTGTAGTTCTGAACACTGAATGCTCTCTCACCATGGTTCAGTGATAATTATGTGTACAGACTCAATAACTTGATGCTGGGACCAGTTTTCACGCATCAGATATACGCAGGCGCATCATTAAGAGTTATTCATCTAACAAGAGGAAAGTATTGGAGGTGGAGAGAGGCCCTCTTACCAATATAGTCATTCTGTCCAAACAAGGCTTTCTTGCGTGACCATGCGTCTTTGGGCTTGTAAACTGGTAGGCCCATGACTGGGTCTGCGTGTTCACTCCGAGGCAGTACACCTGCAAGGAACACACTTCACATGAAAACAAGGTCTATATTCCATAATATATTCATGTGCCCAAATTAGTAGTATCAAGAATACCAGCCTTTTCCAGGCCTAGAGAATTTTTGTGTTCCTCATTGTCACTTGATTGCTAACTTTGAAAAAAATGCCATGGACTTTGAGCCATATCGACCTGTTAATTCCCTTCCTTGCTCCAATTCCACACATCTGTCACATCACACCTCACCAAGCTTTCATAATAACTCCAGCATCATGGACAGACACATACCTCCAGTGAAATATTTTGTTCGGTAACCATAGCGACGTGGTCCTGGGTCTCTGAACGGGGAAGCTGGCTCATAGGTCTTAACGGTTGCTTCTGAACTGATCTGCTTGGTGCTTGGTTTACTTGAAAAGCACTGTGCAAGTATACCCAGTCTGCTTGAAGTCTGTGCACAGATGTGGTTATTCCAGAGTGTCTCTGCTCCTTGTCTCTGGCCTGCTGTCAGCATCTTCATACCATTTGAACTTGATTTTGAGCCTGCTGTTGAGGCCACAAGCCGAAGCTGACAGAAGGCTCGCTGAAGCGCCTGCATCGTGAAAATCCCGCTGGTGACTTTTCAGGACAGTGCTGTAACATAAGCGGTGATGTTGAACAGTTGCTCTTTGTATGCAACAGAAAATTAGTTGGCAGTGCGCTTGTTTTACACTAATCCTCTTAAACACGGAAGGCCTTGCCCGTAAAATCTCCATGTTCAAAATATTCATTTCGACTCATCCCCAGTTCAAGATCAATGTCAAAATCGTCTGCTTGAGGTTAATGAAACTTTTTTTTTTTTAATGGCATACTAGTATCATCCCTCTGTCATAGTAATGAAGTGCAGTTCTCTGAGGTAGATCGTGCGTGCGGATACATATGATGAATTCAGAACATTATAATCGATGACATTACCTACAGTAAACCAGAAACAAAACCTTGAACGATTTTTTCAACAAACCTCACACTGCCATCGGCACTCTCCGGAAGTGGTCGAGTTATGTCCCATCATCTATTTACCCAAATAGTCCGAAAGAAATGCCCGTCTTTCCAACCCAAAAGATAAAAGTAGCAATAATTGAGGGACAAATCAATTACTGCTCGTCACTTTACTGGCACACGAACATATAAAGATACTACATAAAAGTTACATAATGTCTTTGGTAAATGAAATTCACGTGAGTGTGCGTGTTGGGTTCAGCCGGTTCGCAGCGCTTTGAGCCGATTCATGAAATTGGGTAAAGCGCCTACACAATAGATCTTCGGCTCAGCTGAGTGTCTCCGATGGACTGCAACCTTCATCAGGACAACTGGCGTGCCTGTCTGAGTGATCGAAGAAGAAGATACGCGTTATTATTATTATCAATGTTCAGGCTGTACTCGGACTAGTTGCCCATCACCTGGTTTGTTTCCTCTATGCAAAAGTGACCTCTTTTCATGAACTTTCACACCAGGGTTCCCTTGCTGACTGATGGCATGTATGTTTGGGGCAGTAAAACCACTTAGCCATGGCAAGATATGTTACCGGTACTCTATGGTGCCAAGTCTGCTATTGTTGTTGAGACTGCCAACAAACTTTCATGGAAAATTGTGAGGGCTGTAGTGTGTGTGTGTTGGCAAAGCCACAACTGCATGGCTGAAGTGGTATTTGGTAGGTTGTACCAAAGTGGGCATTCCCTGAAAAGAAAGAAAAACTGAAAACCCTAGATAAAAAATGTGCAATCTGATGTGTTTGAGAAGTGAATTTTGAAGAATACAGAGACTTTAAATCAAGTTGTTTGTTCTTGTTGCGTCTGAAAGCGAAGGCCGGACTTGTGTGGACATTCATGAAAAATCGTGAAAAATTAGGAGCAGTAAGGAATATTGGAAAAAAAATTTTTTTTTCAACAAATCGCAGCAGCTGTTATTGTCAGTTAAAAGTTTGTAATCCAAGTACATTTCCGCAAACCACAAGCCTCACAGAAATTGAGGAAATGCTTGCGCAGTTACACAAAGCATAAGCATCATTTTGCCGACATCATATTTGATTGACGTAATGCCGGCGTTCCTTGGGTAGGTCTTGCCACTGTTTACAGAATTTCTTTATTTGGAGACATGGAAAGCAGGAATTTCCTCGATGTACTGGGTTTTGTTTTTGCCACAACCTCTCAACAGTATAATGGAGTGACAACACATAATTAAGGTCTCAATGGAGCACATACACAAAAATGTGTATGCTTGTGTGTGTGTGTGTGAGAGAGAGAGAGAGAGAGAGAGAGAAAAGAGAGAGAGAGAGAGAGAGCACTTGTGTGTGTGGGTGTTGCTCAGCTAACATGACACATGGTGATGAAAGGTTCGCAGACTTGTCTGTTGAACGTGTTGAGACGGTATTAATTCAACTTTTAGATGCAGCAGCGACACTTCAAGTGCACGGGACTGCCTTAATTGCATGAACTGTGTAAAAGTGATCACATCAAATGTATTATGCGTCATCCCAGTAATGAAAGACAACATAGCTTTTAAAGATAATGTCACTCTCTTTTCCAAAAACAAGACTGACAAGTCCAGTGTTGCTTCCATTCACACAGAGAGAGAGAGAGAGAGAGAGAGAGAGAGAGAGAGAGAGAGAGAGAGAGTCCATCTGTCTCCCCGATATAGGGCATTTCAAATGAATGACTGCGACGACAGTAGCTCACAGAATGGAAACATTGGGCTGGTGACCATCTTGTATTTTATTCATACATTACTTATCAAACATCAATGGCAGTGAATATGACAGTCACAGAATATGTGTAACAGAGAATGATGGCCATGGTACTTCTGGAAAATAAAAAGTCCATTCAATCATTTTAAATTTAAAGATGATCTGCACAGATCTGAATGTATACTGCGAGCAGTACCACCCCCCAAAAAAACAAAACAGCAACACCCCAAAAAAACAAAAACAAAAAAAAACAACAAAAACCCCAAGCAAGAAGAAGCTGGTCTATGTGTTGACGCTTAGTCCTGGAGCATGCTGTTTCCTGTGAGCATAGAAATCTTTCGACCAACGAAACACCTTTCCACAATGACATTTGTGTAAGACATTGTTGTGAATCGTCCGGATATGGTAGGCAAGGCTGGGTTTGGAAGCGAAGTCTTTGTTACAAACTCCACAGAGCACCCTCTCTTTCTCTTGTTGTGTCCTGTCCTCTCTCCCCAAACAGGTGGTCTGGTGGCTAACCATGGTGTCTTTACGGACAAACAATTTTCCGCAGTGTGTGCACTTGAAAGAATCCTTGATTCCAGCTGTATGCTGTGTCTTCAGGTGACGAAACAAATCTGTCTTCTTGGTGTACATCATAGGGCATAGGGTACAAACTTGCCTCGGGGGCAGCATTTTCTCCTTTACACAGGCCACAGTCATGTGAACCACAAGCTGCTTTTGAGACGAGCAGCCCCTGTTACACCTTGGGCACTGATACGAGAGCAAACCATGGACTTTGGCCAAGTGCTTAATGTACACTTTTTTATCTGACATGAACCAGTTACACAAGTAACACACAGATGACCCCTTTCTCTTAGAATCAGCAGAACTGGCGTTAGACTCGGCAGAAACATTGGCAGAGGTGTCGTCCAGTGTATCATCTTGGTTTCTTTCACTTGCGGTGCTCTCATGAAGTTGCTCTCCTCTGTCTGTGTCCAGAGTATCAGCCTCTTCTCTGCATGAGTTCTCATCAGCCTGGAAAGTCTGGAAAACACACACACACACACACACACACACACACACACACAGATAAAGCATGGTTACAGATAACTGTTTATGAATGCATCTGTATTGACATGGGCACGAAAGTGTGCACACAAACCTTAAATGCTCAAATTTTTTATACTCATCTTCTTGTTTGTTGTTGGTTTTTAGTGGGTTTTTTTTTTGGTGTTGCGTTTCGCATGTTTGTCGAAAAGAACGTTTTGAAGGCAAAGACAAATTTTTAGTAAAATCACTCCAAACTTTAGAATGAAAAGCTTTAGAATGAGGTGAAACAAATAATGGTACTCCACAAGTACGCTGCAGTCCCATTTTGTGACCGTGCTGCACTAAAGGTGACCTGCTGTGTAAGCAGAACAGCCAATGTAATTTTACCTCATATTCTGGTTTTCTGCGCTTTATCTCCTGTGCTGGTCTAGTTGGGGTCACCTCACCATCATCTGCAAACATATTTTTCACTTTATATACAGTGCTATCACTGTGAAACAATCTCTTTCAGAAAAGTTAGTATTCTACTGCTGCAAGCATATTAAATTTAAAAAGAACAAGAAAATTACTGCAAGTGAATACATTCGTACAGTTCTATCACTGTGCCCAAGACTGAAAAGCTTTTCCTCTTTTTCTCCCATTACTATAATGATGATAACGACTATAATCCGCATGAAATATTACACGTAAAATGGGGATTCATCTTTGGACCCAAACAGCAATATAAAATAGGAGATTATGACTTAATAGAATCACAATATGAGGTGGATGGCATGTGCAAAAATCTCTGAAAAGTAAGTATTCTACTGCTGCAAGCATACTAAAGGTAAAAAGAACAAGAAAATTACAGGAAGTAAATACATACCATGTGTTGTATCTGTCTCAGTGGGTGAGCTACCATTAAAATCATACACATAATCTGCCTCTGCCGCATCTTTAGGCTCCACTCTCACTTCTTCCTGTTCCTGAAATGAATCAGACAGAATCATAAGCAACATTTTGATATTCTCAAGGCACCAAACTCAAAACATGACATGTCACATATCTTATGGGGGGTGGTGGGAGGGGTAGGGGCGGTGTTACTGTATGTTATAGTGACAGTGTCAGGGGTTTCATCCTCCAGCAAAATTTGTAATATACATTAAAGGTAAGTGTACTAATGCTTCGATTACTAGGCTTTACATGTATTTAATTATATGGAGAATTCAGTTTTGGAATAGTTGCGCTTCTGACTACAACTGTGCTTCCCAATACCTTAAAGAGATTAACAGACCTCCGAATGAAACACACTGTTTGATGGCTGTTTAAAAAAGGTAAACTCAGAGGTCTCTTTCCCTTGCCATTGCATGGTGAAAAGCAAGGGAGACAATCACATGAGAAATGTGCTGCTGGCTGGTCGGTGAAAGGGGACTGCACTCTAGAGTCTAGGTCCATTCGCGTTACAATAATGCCACCAGCTACAGGCTGTCTGTGCATGTATAAATGTATGTGTCTTAGTGGTGTGATGCCAGACATCACCTAAAGACACCAGAAGGACCTATGACCCTAATAATGGCAGCACTGGTACATGTATCTATATTAAAAAAAAACGGTGGGGTGGGGTGGGGTGGGGGCGGGGGTGTGTGTGGAGGTGGGGGTGGGGGGTGGGAGGTGGGCGGGGGGAGGTAGTGGCCCAGGACTCTTTGTTCCTAGGATTCATGCGTTTGGTCTAAAGATAGCGGGACGCGTAACAAAAAGAGAGAGAAAAAAAGAGAAGAATTATTTTGGCTCAGCCTGAAATGTGAAACCATGGCCTTGTGACAACAGCCAGTGGATGGCTATAGCACAGACTCACTGTTACACATGTGTTGAAAACCCATGGAATGTGACAAAAATGAACACTGATCATACAGTAACAAACCCAGTAAACATGGCAGGAGGACAAGAGAACATTAGCATATAAACACACAGGAAGGGGAAAGAAAGAAAGGAAGAAAGAAAGAAAGAAAGAAAGAAAAGCAACAAAAAAACAACTTACACTATCCCTGTGTTTCCTCTTTTTCTTTTGACTACGTTCAGAGGCAGACTGGTCAGTGTGGCTGTCGGTCCTGCTGGATATTACTGTGATCTCATCTGTTCCAACTGCAATACAATTGTATGTGAAAAGGAGTGTGCTGGAACCAATGCAGCTGCTACTGCGGCTAACTTACACAAGAAATATTAGAACATAAAAAAGTACCAAGGGGACCTTCAACCACTGACCTCTCGCACTGGTGGGAGGTGTTGTTACTACTCCTTCACAAACAACAAACAATGATACAAATGAAACAAGAATGAAGTGCACCATCATGTCTTCAACAGTTGAGTTTCCTGAATGCCTGTACCTGGCTGAGAAATGTGCACTGCAAAAATCATCTTGACTTTTTAGTTTTAGCGTCCTCTATGACACACGTGTTCCTGGCACCAAAAAAGATTGTCTCACCATCTGAAGTTTCTTGCAGCTGAGTGTCTGTCTCTTGCCTGGTCTCTTCAGCATCGTCCTATAAGCAGAAACAAGGATGATAACTAACGTCACAGATAAGAATTACTACACTGCTCTTGGTCGAAACAGGAACTCCTCCTCCTGCCCCCCTCCCCCCTACTGCGGCTTGGCTTCAATCAGCTAATCGCAAGCCTGTCTGTGCATGTATATATATGTACAGGTCTTAGTGGTGTGATGCCAGACATCACCTAAAGACCCCAGAAAGACCTATGACCCTAATAATGGCAGCATTAGTATATATCTATATTTAAAAAAAAAAAGGGGGGGGGGGATGGTAGTGGTCTACGACTCTCTATTACCAGGATCCATTCGTTTGGTCTAAAGAGAGGGGATGCTTTAAAAAAGAGAGAAAAAAAAATTGTTTCACTCAGCCTGGAATGTGAAACCATGGCCTTGTGACAATAGCCAGTGGATGGCTATAACACAGAAACACAGACTCACTGTTACACATGTGAGTTGAAAACTCGTGAAATGTGACAAAAATGAACACTGATCATACAGTAACAAACCCAGTAAACATGGCAGGAGGACAAGAGAACATCAGCATAGAAACAGACAAGGAGTACAGGAAGGGGAAAGAAAGGAAGAACCCCCCCCCTCCCCCCCACAACAACCAAAACCCCCAAACAAACAAAAAACACACCAATTAAAAAAACACCCAACTTACATTATCCCTGTGTTTGCTCTTTTTCTTCTTTCTCTTTTGACTACGTTCAGAGGCAGATTTGTCAGTGTCGGTCCTGCTGGATATTACTGTAATCTCATCTGTTCCAACTGCAATATAACTGTATGTGAAAAGGAGTGTGCCGGGCCTAATGCTATAGCAGATAACTCAGATAAGAAATATTAGAACATAAAAAGTACCAAGGGGAACTTCAACCACTGACCTCTCGCACTGGTGGGAGGTGTTGTTACTACTACTTCACAAACAACAAACAATGATACATGTATATATATGAAACATGCATGATGAGCACCATCATGTCTTCAACAGTTGGTTTACTGAATACCTGTACCCAGCTGAGAAATGTGCATTGCAAAATCATCTTGACTTTTTAGTTTTAGCATCCTCTGTGACACACGTGTTCCTGATATAATAAAAGATTGTCTCACCATCTGAAGTTTCTTGCAGCTGAGTGTCTGTCTCTTGCTTGGTCTCTTCAGCATCGTCCTAGAAGCAGAAACAAGGATGATAACTAATGTCACAGATAAGAATTACTACACCGCTCTTGGTCCAAAAGACTGAAGAATAAATCTGACCCCACCCCCCACTGCTTCAATCAGCTAAACGCAAGCCTGTCTGTGCATGTATAAATGTATGTGTCTTAGTGGTGTGAGGTCAGACACCACCCAAAGGCACCAGAGGGACCTATGACCCAAATAATGTAGTATAATAATAATGATTAGTATCTAGGAGGACAAGAGAACATCAGCATAGAAACAGGCATGGAGTACAGGAAGGGGAAAGAAGGAAGAAAGAAAAAAAAACCCCAAAAAACCCAAACCAAACAACAAACCACCACTAAAAACAACAACTTACACTATCCCTGTGTTTCCTCTTTTTCTTCTTTTTCTTTTGACTACGTTCAGAGGCAGACTGGTCAGTGTGGCTGTCGGTCCTACTGGATATTACTGTGATCTCATCTGTTCCAACTGCAATACAATTGTATGTGAAAAGGAGTGTGCTGGAACCAATGCTACTGCGGATAACTCACATAAGAAATATTAGAATATAAAAAAGTACCAAGGGAAACTTCAACCACTGACCTCTCGCACTGGTGGGAGGTGTTGTTACTACTACTTCACAAACAACAAACAATGATACATGTATACATATATATGGCCAAGGCTCAGGAAAGGTGTTGAGCAAACCTGACATCAAAGTCAACAAATAAATTATTACCTACATTTTCGTGTTTGGTGGATAAGGAAGCTGCTACAGTTCCTACACCTTACCATGACTTCCATTTTCGGATACATTAGCAGGTTTTGAAGTTATTACTGAAAAACAAATTTTGCATCACAGCCGGTGTGTGTCACATAACACCAAACTGATATCCTAAAACACTGTTAATGTACCAAAGGATACATTCCCCTTCCATCTCATTCTTAGGTTGATGAAACTACTTAGGAAGGACTTTACTCGTGAACTTTCTGATCTTTATGGTTAATTGTGATTCTCTCTGGTGAACAGTTTGCGTGTACATCATCCAACACCAAAGTTTTCAATTTTATACTAATAAAGTACTTTTCTTAAATCTTAAGATGACCTAATTTGACCTTGATGTGTTTATTTGCACCTGATGGAGTTTTCCAGAAGAAAAGAGTATTACCTGCCTGTAAAGAGTGGAGTTGTAAAGCGTTTTCCTGAACAGTGATTAAAAATTGCGAACTTGGTTTTCAAAACGCAACATTTTGGATGTAATACACCACAAAAATCTCTGCAGGATTCGTAATGTGGTAGAAATGCTTACATTGCACAGATGTGACAATGAAATGAATTGAAAAAAGTTATGCTTGTACCTAAAGTGTGGAGTTTTTTCTCCTTCACACAAGATAAACTCAGGTGTGTGTGTCATCTAACACCAAAACAAGGGGAAAATCCTCAATATCAAAGGTAAAACAGGCAGGCAGAAACCACAAAGCAGCAGACTGACAAGAAAAGATGAACAACATGGTGTTTATTGATCATTCTCCTCCTTTGCAACTGTATGTTACTCTTATCAACCAATATTTCTATCTCTAAGCACCCTGTGTAAGTCACATAACACCAAATAACATGAAAAATGGATTTTTAATCACACACAACCAGTGCAAAGTGGGAAAAAACAGACATTTACCACAGGAGAAGGGTTTTCATGGCAAAGCTATGAATTCTGGCCTGAAAATAATAGTAGATGGAACTAAAAGCATCAAACTACAATGTAGTGCGTGTCATCTAACACGAAAGACTTGACACTTTTTGTGCTGATCAGACCCTAATTGCCCAATATCACAAAAACAGATATGTAACTTGTTTGAGAATGCCTTCTGATTGTCACTTACTAATCTATGAGGAAGTGCATCACGGAACACCAAATAGTCCAGAGTCAGTTTGGTGTTGTTTGATGCACATATATTACCAACAAAAAATATGTGATCAGATGTATCAGTTTTACATGTATGGCTACATGAATCGCCATCATTTCACAGCTCTCTTTGGTTATTTGTGTGTGTGTGTGTGAATTTCTCATTCTTTGAAAAAAACTCTTCACATTCCTACTTGTGCGTTACGAAACACGACAAAGACGTATGCATCCTTTGTGTTCAGTGACGAACTCAACCACGTGTACGAACTGAAGATTTTAGGCTACAAGTGTTTCTTTTGGAAGGAAGCATATGCCCCGTTTTGCAATATTCAGAATTACACGGGTCACTTCTTTTAGTTTACATAGTATTCTTTGAAAAGTACGCTGAGTACGTCATCGTGTTACATTTTTTCCTCGTAAATGATGTACCCAGTCCAAATCATGGTCTCAAATCAAAATCAATTTTCAATCGCTCAGGTCGTGAAGGCGGGCCATTTGATCGTTATTTTGTTTTATCATGCAAGCCGGCAACAACTAAATGTGCTACTTTTATGAAAATCTTTCTTGTTTGTCAGCAAACACTGATGCGGAGACAGGTGTGTGTAAAACAATGGCCCACAGAGTTACACGGTGCATGTCAAATTTCGCGCGCTAAGTCCGATGTCTCCATAGGATGACACGCTATCACAAAGGCAGAAATTTAGACAGATAACATGAAAGTAAATTCCCGATAATTGAAAATTGATGGCTAAAATTTGTACGTCAAAAAAGTATGGACCAAACACGAAAAATTTACCTGGTGATATATGACAATCGGTTGGCATTATCCCAAGATGCGCGTCCGACAATAGGAAGTGACCAAGTGCGGTTTCAAACTAAGCATGGAAGTGGGTCACAGCTGATCGCGTTGTCTAGCGAGACCGCGCGATTCGAACCTGTACGTTATCGTATCAGAACTCCAATTTTAGAAAACGCAAATTGAGTCGGTCTGTTTTCATAGTTATGCAAACTTTTTTCTTTCTTTTTTTGGCATCCTACCTTGCACGTTTTTGTGCCAATGCAGTCAGTTTGCTAAAGACGTTTTCGTGCGAGAACCGGAAGTGGAAATCCGAAGTCATTATCGATCGATTTTCTAACCCAAACTTTTGACGTACAATGCAGCCGCGATCTTTGGTTTAATGCTGCAAAAAAATAAACTCTTCAGCAATCAAAGAACGCAGTGACTGCTTCTTTGATATGTTCTCCGCCGATCTCATGCAAGTTTGCGAAAACTGGCCGACGTTTTGGTTTTGATAACTGCTCCGGCAATGAGGTACTGTATCGCGTGTCCGCTTTTCCGGACACGAAAAACGCCGCCGACGGCGCAGAAAAACCGCGATAAAACTCACAAAACCCCCAACGGTAAGTGACAAAACCTTTTGTGGGTGTACTTTATTATCATGTTTGTGATTGGTGCATGTAAAGGCTGAAACAGTTCTGCCGTTACGAAGAAAAACGAGCAGAACGGGATAGGGGGTGCATGTCAGGGTCGCTCAACGCCTTTTCTGAGCCTGGGCCATATATGAAACATGCATGATGAGCACCATCATGTCTTCAACAGTTGGTTTACTGAATGCCTGTACCCAGCTGAGAAATGCACATTGCAAAATCATCTTGACTTTTTAGTTTTAGCGTCCCCTATAACACACGTGTTCCTGGCACCAAAAAAGATTGTCTCACCATCTGAAGTTTCTTGCAGCTGAGTGTCTGTCTCTTGCCTGGTCTCTTCAGCATCGTCCTATAAGCAGAAACAATGATGATAGCTAATGTCACAGATAAGAATTACTACACTACTCTTGGTCCAAAAGACTGAAGAAAAAATCTGATAAAAAGTGAGAATCAACTCACACCACTTCTCTGATGCTTCTTTTTCTTCTTTTTCTTGTGACTTTTCAACGGGGTGGAGTCAGTGACATCAGAAAGTGTGAAAGTTGTCAAATCGCCATCTGCAAAGAAATGCCAACGGTCACAACAGCTAACTGTTAGTACTGGTGTTCTAGAATACCGTAAGTTTCAGAGTTAACTGAATGCCTAAAAACTTTCTGCTTATTACAGTGATAATGCTTATGCATTCTCTCTAGCCTTGTTTTCTCCAATCAGTTATGAATTATTACAAGTAATTTAGGTCTTACCCTTCTCTATGATGTGTGGGTTTGTGATCTCAGTAGCAATGGTGTCTGGACTTGAAATCCTTTGGGAACTTTTTTCTGTCTCCAGGCTGGTTTCTGCTGCACTCTCACTCTCATCCTGTAAGCAAAAAACAATGAAATGAAAGTTGAAATCATCAAAGTCTTTAACTCTTAAAAGCCCAAGCCTGACCACCCCCCTGCCCACTATGTGATAAGACTGGTCAAAAAGAACAAGCCACTGCACACCATAAGGAGCCACTTCAAGCCACTATTATGCATGGCGTGGGCTGAGACTGCTGCGGATTGCACAATAGTGGCTTGAACTGAAGTGGCTTCTAGTGCTCTGAAGATTTCAAGTAAAATTGTGATTTTTGCATGGGCTTTTACTTAAATACATGTAGTTTCCCAACACATCACAGAAAAGGTTTTTCCCTGCATCTGTTTTTGTGTGCTTGTGTTTTATTTCACAATATGAACAAACGCAAAAGCCAGAAATGACTGAGGAATAGAGAAAGGAAACTTTGTGCGTGTGTGTGTGTGTGTGTGTGTGTGTGTGTGTGCAGTGGCATGACTCCCCGAAAATTTTGGAAATAAATCTGTGCTGTCTGGTGCATTTTGGTGTTCAGTTTTAATTAAGAATAGTGTAGGCCGTTCATCTTGTGATTTTCTCTCTGCAGAAATGACCTTTGTCTTGGTCGCAACAAGAAACAAATGCACTAATATTGGTTAGAGTTTTAATGTAGATTAAAGTTCACTTTAAAAACTTACAGAAAGATGCAGGGCTTTCCTGTGTCGTTTCTTGACTTTTTTCTGGTTGTGGTCTGAAGATAATTTGCTTCCACTGGTCCAGCAGTTTTCTTCCATGTTGCTATCCATGCACACTACCATTCTGCACTACCATTACCTGCAAACCAAAATTGGAAACTCAAGTTTTCTGTTTTGGGCAAAGTTTTTGAAACAATGCAACACTTTCCTTATCAAAACGGGAGAAAAGATTTTTTTACAGACAGGACTTGCGAGCGTCATTACAAAACATACAGTTGATTGAACAGGTTAATACCAGATTCAGTCTGTGATCAATGAAATACCAGAATAAATAATCCCTAAAAATTAAAATATGTTATCACTATTAACCAGCCTTGCCACTATTGCCATTCATGTCAGCGAGAATTCTGTGTGATAAAAGCACGTGGAAGAACACAAACCAAATTCAACTTTCACATAAATATATATATGTGATATATCTAGGGTTATGCTCTGCAACACCAGGAAGTGTCACAACAAAATGACAATTAAAGAACGGAGACATGTGAATGAATTCGTGGATATTATTCATCCCTCCAAGTCTAACCAGACAACATGTGCTGTTATGTGTACTCGCCATAAGCGGGGGGACCACTCTCCGTATACTAAAAAGGCGATTACGTCCCCTGATAACCTCGTTGGACTTTGGCTGCCATCTCCTCTCCTAACTTTCTCTGCTCATCTGTCTCAGCAGAGGCAGAACGACCGAGGAGTATGCTTTCGAAAGGAAGCATACCCTTATCAAATGCGATATCTCGCCATTGTGAGATATATCGGGCTAGGGGTATTTTAGATTCGCTAGGATTTCAGCTCTAGCAAAATCAGGTGGGCCACTGTTTTGTCACCTTTCTGTATTCCTCTGCAGTTACCAGCTGTAAACTAACCTTCATTTTTTGCACACCTGAAGTAAATTATGTCAGAAGTCTTTGAAGGCAAGCAAGCTTCTTTCACCAGAGTTTGAACATTTCTTTTGAGCTTGTGCTTGTTACGAAACGTTGCATGGTGTGCTGTGTCACTATGTAGTAAAACAGTCGTTCATCAAGGTGTTTACCACAAAGTTGTGTGATCTGTGTTTCTGTGTCAAATACTCAAGTGACAGCACCCCCTCCCCCCCCGCCCCCCCCCCTTTACAAAAATGCAGGCAAACAGCCCGACATGGCAGATCAAGGTTTGTGGTGCAGTTGTTTTGCTAACTTGCTTCGTTTTAGGTTACTTTCTTTTGCACACTTTCCGGTCTTATCTGGTTCTTGCCAGACATGGACTGCAGCACTTACAGGCCTACAAAGAAGTCAAGTAGTGGTATAACAATAGGCAAACATATCAGCTGGCTGTATATCATGCAGATGATTTTCTTTCCCAGTGTAATTTATTATTATACATGTCATCAGAATGTTGGTAGCATTTTCAGGTAATGAGGGGGAAAGGAGGTGGGTGGGTGGGGTAAGCGGCAAAGGCCAGGTACACTCACCATATTTTTGCTGTGTTCATCCCCCCTTCCCCCGCCGTCCCTGCCCCCTGCCCCATTCAGCCCCCTGTCCCTGACCTCCTTCCCCCATTTTAACTGTTTGCTCCTAGTCCTACACTTCATTGATTCAGGAGGACTGTGTCCACTGTCCCACAGCCAAGTTTTGAAATCTTCATGTTGTTTATTGCCTGGCTGTCACTAGTATCAGCTGTGTGCTATCTATAGTGCAACACCACTGAGGTCACAATGAGTGTGGCAGTTTGAGGCAGGTCTAGGACATACTCCTTTAGAGTATCCTGAACAATCTGGAGGTAATGTAGAGAGGAGAAACAAAACTGTGTGGTGCCATGGGTTTGATAAGCACAATTTTCCAGGTAATAGTGTAGATACTGCTAAAACTGTTACTAATGTATCTCACGTTAAACAGTTTTCTTTCTACACAGGGCTGTTGCTACCAGCAGATCACCTGGAAGTTCAGAACCAGGGCTGCAATGAAAAATTGTAGCAGTTTCCAGAATATCATCGTGAACACCAGCATTGGTACCACAAGCAGCCAGAGAACAACTGCTGCTTGCGTCAAGAGCTCCTCGCTTCATCCTTTTTGGTTGCTGCATGCTTTGTGCTTGATTTAGTCTTCTCTCAGAAACAAAGTTTGCGTAGGTCTCTGGTGGCCAGTGGAAACTAAACACATCTCAGGTAAATGGAATTTGTGAAGTGTGTGTGTGTGTGTGTGTGTGTGTGTGTGTGTGTGTGTGTGTGTGTGTGTGTGTGTGTGTTGTGTGTGTGTGTGTGTTTTGTGTGTGTGTGTGTGTGTGTGTGTGTGTGTGTGTGTGTGTGTTGTGTGTGTGTGTGTTTTTGTGTGTGTGTGTGTGTGTTGTGTGTGTGTGTGTGTTGTGTGTGTGTGTGTGTGTGTTTTTGTGTGTGTGTGTGTGTGTGTGTGTGTGTGTGTGTGTGTGTGTGTGTATGTGTATAGGTACCACAAAACAGCTCAAAACGATATGTGAGTATAAAAATTGGAGCATTAGTATCTTCAACCACCCTGAAGCAAGTGGAGACTACCAGCGTCACGCTCAGTGCTGCTGATGCTGCCGATTGTCATGAAAATAAATATTTAAAAGAATTGATGTTAGTAACAGACCGATTGTCATGAAAATAAATATTTAAAAGAAATAAGTTACACGTAGTACTTAACAGATGCTCAGTATTGGTTGGTCGATCTGCTGGGTGTCAATCATCAGCAGCAGTCATAAAATAAACGGGCCATAATGATTTTATTATCGTTTCCTGCATTGAAGACAGCTGTTGACTTAGAAGCTTTTCCATTGCACTGCTAATACAGAGCATTCTGTGAACCAGGATTGGAAGACACACTTTTGCCTGTTTCGCTGCTCTGTGACCAAAACAGAACATACCCACGATGGACAAGAATAACGCTGTTGAGTTTTTGTTGGGTGGACTGGCAACATGCGGAGCTGGGTTTTTCACCAACCCGCTAGAGGTTGTAAAGACTCGCATGCAGCTGCAGGGTGAGCTTCAGGTAGGTCACGTGCCGCAAGCACCATTACACTGTATTCTACCTGAGAAAACACTCAACCATTGTGCAGGATAACTGTTGGTATTGCATGGTGAAACATTGCAGAATATTCCTCAGTCATTTTATCATTGAAACTCAAGTGCAAGAGAGCTTTCACTGCTTTGGGATAAAACATGTTTGCGTACATGTGCTTGGAACGAATTGTTGAATTTGAAAAGCCTTTGGTTGGTGCTAATTGATGGTTCTTACATTGCGCTGAGCTGGAATCCACTGACTGTATTGCACAGTTTATGTATTTCATCTGGCATTGTTAGAGTGGCCAGTTGATGAGGTTGATCACTCCAATATCTGTGTCTATTGAAAAAGAACATTAATTTTGTCAAGCACTGGAAGGAATGCTGCTGTACATGCAGAAGCTTGTCAGTGAAAGGATGGATCTTAGGCGATCTTCCAAGTGACAGCCTACCTTGAAATCTCCATGCATACTGTTGTGTGCTTGTACTACTGCTTCATGTATAGAAAGTGTCTCCGTCCTGCTTGCAGGCCCATGGCCAGTACAACGTTCATTACCGGAACGCATTCCATGCTTTTCTAACCATCGCTCGCAACGATGGACTGACAGCCCTGCAGAGCGGTCTAGTGCCAGCCCTCTGGTACCAGTTCTTTATGAATGGCGTTCGCCTTGGTCTGTATCAGGTAAAACAACTTTTTTTTCTCTTATCATGATGTAAGCAGACTTTGTGGATGCTGGTTTTGCTGGAGGTCAGCGCAGTGTTGATCACTATGTTACTATTGTGTTCAGCATTGCTAGTTCTCAGTCTGTTAAGTATAAAGTTGATGGTGTGTGGGGGCTGTTGCCTTTTGTTTCCCACTATGAGGGTTTCCCAAACCCTATTTTCCATAACCTGCAGAAGGTGTAATATCCTTTGGTTTGGATGATTTCCCAGGAAAACTTTAAAATAGAACGGAAGAATAGATAAATCGGTGTATCCATTGAATGATATAATTATATTGAATGATACAATATGATATAGAAACATGCGTCAGTGTTCGGTGATAAAGCCTTTGTTGACGCCATATGACAGTATATGGGTCTTCATAAACTGCACAGGTTATATTCTATATTCTCTGGATTCCCCCCAGTTAGGTTAAAACAATACATTTAAACAATAAATCTGCGTGTATGTTGCTGTGTGGAAAGGGTAGGAGTAAGTATCCCCTTAAATAGAGCAGATATTTTAGTCCAGACGTTTCTTTCTCCTTCTTCAGGTTCTGATCAACATGGGCTATACGAAGAACAAGGAAGGGGAGATCAGCCTCGCACGCAGCGTTGTCGCTGGGGCGCTGGCCGGATGTGTTGGTTCTTCAGTTGCCAGTCCCTTCTACATGGTAAATTCTGCTAATGAGCTGGGGTAATATAAAATATAATGAGCTGGGATAATATAAATATACTTGTCTTATTGCCTTTCTGTGTAAAATGTATTCAGACGTGCACCTTCTTCCTTTCCTTTCCTCTCTCTCAGAACTTGTCTCAGTACCCTTCTGTGTATTCAGGTGAAGACGCACCTTCAGGCCCAGGCAGTGAAAGAGATTGCAGTAGGGTTCCAGCATCCCCATGGCAGCATGTCGGAGGGTTTCCGTGCCATCTACTCAGAACATGGCATGCCGGGACTTTGGCGGGGAGTCAGCGGAGCCATCGCCCGCGTCACCGTAGGATCAGCCGCTCAGCTGTCTACCTTCTCTTACACGAAACAGATAGTTGTGAAATCAAAGGTGAGTGCCTGCCAGATAAAATTTACTTAAAAAAAAAAAAATTGTTTCTGTGTAAGTATTTCCACTCTCATCTTTCTCTCCCTTCTCCTCCATTGAAAAACAAGGGTGAAAAAGTTTCTTCCAACCTATGCTTAATGTTGTAGGGAAGGTACCCGTCAATTTTTTTTAAGAACATTTTTCACACACACACATACCATGCAAAATCCTAATCTGATGACCATGGTTATTTAACTTAAACTTAAATTAAAAAAAGAAAAAGAAAGCAAAAATGCAAGTAGCCTGACTTGTTTGCAAATTGTTTCAGATTTTCCATCAAGACAGCTGGCTGAACGCCCTGGCTGCCAGCATGCTCAGCGGGTTTGCCGTCACATTTTTCATGACTCCTTTCGACGTCGTCTCCACACGCTTGTACAACCAGGGCACGGACGCTCGGGGACGCGGGCTTCTTTACCGAGGGGTCATTGACTGCTTCTTAAAAATTTTCCGCACAGAGGGCATTTGGGGATTTTACAAAGGCTGGACCGCGTGCTACTTCCGCCTCGGGCCCCACACCACTCTCAGTCTGGTGTTTTGGGATGAATTTCGCAAAATTTATCTTGGTCTCGCGTCGCACAACAAGTACCACTGATCCCTTGCTTCTAGGACCTGTGAAACAGAAAAGGTGTTTTTCTTCTGCAGTAAAGTGCTGCTTGGGACATAGAATGTGACTGAGAGCTGTTGTGCCAGGCTGCAGTGTCGTCAGACAAGAGTGGGTCATCTAAGAGCTGGGATTAAGAGAATGAGATATTGGATGACCACTTTGATGTGCTGCTGGAGAGAAGCATAGGTACAGATTCATGAAATTGTTTCTTGTGGGTACTTCTTGTCGCATCGATAGTACTGACATTTCAAAAGATCTGCCGCTCAGATTAATGTGCATCCTTTCACAAGAATGTTCTCTTTCAAGTGCATCAGTGTAGGTTCTGTCACCAGTATTATGCATGCATCGTAGCACTAACTGGTCCGCAAGTGTTTCAGTTTTCCACTGATTCGCTTTAGATTCATATGATTTTTTTTTTTTTTTTTTTTTTTTGGTTTGTTTGTTTAGTTTTTTCTTTTATGTTTTAGCATATCTTTATTTGTGGTGACTGTGTCAGTATTCTTATTGTATGTAGTATTGGTTTAAATGCACTATTCAGAACATAAGTGTGAGGTGTCTTTATTTTGCCACAGAGTTTGATAAGCTGCATGAGAATTTGCAGCCTTGTGCAATGTAGTTGTAAAAATGTTCATGAGTTTTGTTACTCTTGGCTGTTAGTTTTAACTCACTTCTGCCATTTTAACATTAAAAAAAAAAAAAAAAAGACTTTCTGCATCACTCATTTCTTTTCATGCAAATTTTTTGCACATTGCGAAAGAGCTGTTTTGTTCGCATCTGAAAAGCGAAGTTTTAAAGTACAGATCCAACACTGTCATTTTGATTTGTAGCATGGTTTCACACACTAAAGCTTTCCATGAGATCTGAAGGAGAATTTCCTGATCATTTTGGTGACCTAGAAGTTGCCCAAGCCTTGAAAATTTAAGACAACATTTTACAACCAAAAGGGAGCTGAGTACAAGTATTGGTCTCATAATTATGTAAATGGAAGCGAGAGTGAATGGCGGAGAGAGGGAGATGCAAGCCATGTTGAGTTGAACTTGAATGTGTGTCCTGTGAAGCTGCTGTACTTCTGTGTCACATAAACGTTTGTTTCTGTACAGGCGCTTGGTTTGACAGTTTTGATGTTCTCATTTGCCTGTGATGAAATACCGGTACTTGTTAGACTCTGTTTGAATTGAATCATCATCAAACTCATGAATGATGTCAGTTAAGACTGTTTAACACCATTCGGTCACTGATGAAATGCTTGGTCAGGTTTGTAACTCTTAAGTAGCTTCTTTACATGTTCAACTGACAGGGTTTGTCAGAAATAGGGAGAGGGTGTAAAGTCTGATTCTGGTACATAGTACTTAACGGGTTGCAGAAAAATGTTCAGATGTTTTGTGAAAGTGCATTCTACTGAGTTTATGATTTTGTATTGAATGTTGTCTCAAACATATCTTTTCAAGCATGTGTTACCTCATTAGCACCATTTTGCACTTAGGAGATAGGCAGTTGCTCCTTTGAAACCACTTTTCTGTCAGTACATGTAATACTGTGGCTTTGACAAAGGAGATGTCCAAATGTGTCCAGACCTGAAGATAGCAGGTGCTAATATATAAGCATTCATATAAAGTGACAACAGACTCCACAAAGACATGGCAAATGTTTGTGAGAGTCGTGCTGATGACGTAGTTTTCCCCTCCCTAGGCAGTGTTCACTACACACATGCGCGCGCGCACACACACACACACACACACACACACACACACACACACACACACACACACACACACACACACACACACACACTCTCCCTCTCTCACATACACACAGGCACACACACGTGCGCTTGCTTCTGTTTTGCCATGCACAGTGAGAAAAACAAAGCAGACGGCACGGAAACCGTCCGTGTTGAGCTTCGCCTGGTGAGTGCTGAGTTTGGTGAACTGGAATTTGTTTATGATGCTGTCTTGTGAAATTCATTCACCATTTGGGCTACGAGAAACATATGATTGGCTTGCCCACATTGAAATCTCACATTTGGCAACAGGTGAGTGCTTTTGGTCTGCTGAGTGTTCCTTCTCAGTTGAGCAGTAGCTTTAGGTACTGTCTGTATCTTTTCAGATGGTAACAGGACCCAGCTGCTGCTCAGATCCTTGGCACTTAGGCCCTTTTACCGAATTACAGCAGATTGTTTTAGCGTGCAAGATTTGTGGGTGACTGTACATAATACTTGCTTGATCTCTATACGTGTAACGTGTTCGGTTGATCAGAAGTGCTCGCTCATAACAAAAGTACGAGTATTTTGTAAGCATTTACTTTTCAGCTCTAGTCTTGATACAGACCTTTACTTTTCTTTTTTGCCAAAAGGAAGGTGCGTGTGTGTGCGTGCGCATGCATTTGCATACTCAGCAGCTGTTTGTGTGTGTCCTGTGTCCTGAACTAGTCCATGGCCCAAGAATAACAGAGTTCTTTGTGCCCTTGTGGTGTCTTTTAGTGGTGTGCAGGTATTGTAAATTTCATGTATTTTATTGCAAACTGATATTTACTCGATTGCAGGAAAATTCAGTGTATTCTCTAGTACTTCTGCAGGATATTCACCATCTCTTTATTCACTGTGTTGCCAGAATTTCAGCATTGTGTGAGAATGATCTAGAAATGTGTACATAGCTGCAATTGTGCGCGTCGGCGTGCAACAGTCCTCACTGAAATGGAATATTGAGAAATGTACAGCCTTCCAACTTCATGTGTGTGTGTGTGTGTGTGTGTGTGTGTGTGTCTTGTTTTCACTGATTACCAGTTCTGTACAACTTTAAGTATTTGGACAAGATGGACTTGTACAATGTTCCTTTCTAGAACTGCATTGTTTTCGTCAAATTTTATCTCAGTATATTTTATCTCAGCATGACAGTGTACATGATGCATCATTTGAAATGTGTACCCTTCAGACACATCTTGCAATTATACCTTCTCACTGCTTATTTGTTTCACTGTTCTTGCTCGACAATCAGAAGCACTTTTGCCTCAAGGTCTCTTGAATCAACAAAAAGCCACAAACAGCATGTCTAAAAAGCAACAACAGAAACAAATAAACATAAAACCCACTCTGTGTCTCGGTGGAGCACACATTAAAGCGGGGATAGCCAAATGGTCGAGTGTTGGACTTTCAATCCGTGGGTGGTGAGTTTGAATCCCAGCTGGGTCCAAATATTTGTTCTGGTCTTTTTCTCGTTGCCCCAGCTTTGATATCACCCGGACGTGATGGAAAAGGACAAACTCCTTTAACACCCACCCTGTGGAGCATACAGTCTACTCTTGTCACAGTTTCTTGTTTCCAGTGTTTCAAGGCCTCGATAATACTGAGATGAACAGAAGTTCATGATACTGCTGCACAGTAGAGCACTACGGCACTGAGCTTGTGTCGTGTGCTGCATTAGACTTTGAAGTAACGATGTTGTCAACTCAGAGTCTAGCAGCGGACTGATGTGAATTGAACCCCAACACAGAGATTCTGGAAACTGCAGCTCGTGTCAGAGGTAACTTTCACCATGCATTGTTGCGGAGTTTTTAGAACATGCTGTTCGTAGCAGTTTGTCAATCCATCTGATCTTCTTTAAGCCGAGGAGGTGATTTGTGAAGTCTGTTGCACTTTCCTGTGAAATGGGTTTGAAATCTTTCTCTTTTTGTGTGTGTGTGTGTGTGTGTGTGTGTGTGTTTTTCATCATTGGCTGTTGATGCTGGGGATGGTAACATTTTCCTCCACGCTTCCTGGATGCATGTTTCTGTTCTGTTTCTTTCTGAACTTGAAATGTATATGTAGTCATTGCGTAGTCATTCACAGCAGTTGAGGGAAAGAACATACCTGATGTGTCATTTTATAGTATATGTACATTCATTTTGTGACCAAGTCATTTTGTAACGGTATTGGTACCCTTGCAGATGGGTACAATCATTTGTGTACATATGTTAAAACAGTTTCTTTGGGAAAGATGGTTTGGACTGTATTTTCCTGTGAAGTATGGCATGTGGCATCCATTTTTGTTTTACTGTTTGTTGGTTTTCTTTATATGAAATATTGCAATTTTGCTTTGGTAACTGAAGCTTGGCATGGAATAATTATGCAGTGTGTGTCTAACGCTGACTAGTCTTGTACATGTATATGAACATAAAACAGTCCATTGTGCATCACATTTTCCACAGGGTTTAGGTAAAGGTTTTGAGGTATGTACACATACATGTCTGTTTGCAGTGTGATTGTGTTTTACTTTTCTTGATATTTTTGGTTTTGTTTTGTTCATGTGTTTGTTTGTCTTAGGGCTGTAGGATAAATGGAAGGGGTATATAAACGAATGGCATTTATTCTGGGGATGCGATATTTTGTTACCAAGGTTTACCATCCTGTGCAACATAATTTGTGATGCTTTCTAAGTGGAATCTTTTTTTAAAAAAATGCAAATGTATGTTTATATGTTAATGTCTTTGAGAAAACTGTCACACAATGTGCAAAACATGGAGCATGTGCCTGAGTTACGACAAAGACTGCAAGGAAACTGATTGTGTCTCCACATGAGGAATTGGTCGAACAATGCAGCTGGGATAGGCACTTTAACTCTTTGCCCGGAACTTCATAAAGTTTATAGCCATTTTGATCCACAGTGTAGTCTTTTGACTGAAGATCTAAACCTGCTGGGTGATGCATTCAAATCTGCTGCTGAATTAGATCTAATGCAGGAGTGTACTTGGAGTTGTGTTTGTGGGGACTTGGGGTTTCTGCTCCTTGGATGGTGCAGTACCAACACTGAAATGTGAATAAACATCTACTGGGTGTGATATCTTTTGTTCTGGAACCTAATCTAGCAGATAAAGACAGTTTGACATCGATTGTTGTTTTGTTATGTACGTTATTATTTTGCTACAGAATGTAAGCTTTTCAGCACATGAAACAGTTTGACATCATTATCTGGTGTGTACAACCAGTGGCCCAAACACACATGTACATCAAGAAAACAGTTTGACATCATTGTCTGGTGTGTACAACCAGTGGCCCAAACACACATGTACACCAAGAAAATGCTGTAAATATATTGATATGGATGTGTGGCTAGAGTAAGATATTTCAGATCTGTTCCGTGTTGAGACTTCGTATTATGGTAGCTAATCCACTTCATTGAGAGCTACTTACCCATCACGTACTTAGATGCAGAAGTTTAGAGATGTTGAACTTAGTTGTACAATGTACATTTCTGTGTGTTGTCCTGAGTGTGAACTAGGGAAATTTTTTTTTTTTTTTTTTAATGTGGAAGGAAACATTACATGTCCTTTAAATGCACAGTTGTGCAGTTGCCAAATATTATGTTTTACATTATTGCCAAGTTTGTTCAGTTTGTTTTGATTTTATTGAAGACTTGCTGTGTTTGCATAGACTATGAGCACAAAATTCACTTGTGTGCCAGCAGTTTTATTAAATGTGTGTGTGTGTATACCGTGGAATGCATGACTCGTTTTAAAATTGTCTAGTTTGAAGGAAATGGTGTGTATACCTTCGAATGCATGACTCATTTTAAAATTGTATAGTTCGAAGGAAATGGCGTTATGTTAGAGTGTTTGTCTAGATTAATTTGTGAAGAATTAGTATTGTGGTTACTGCATTCCTTTCATATAAGTTAGTGGTTGATGTAGTTGACCATGCATTTTAGAAGTTTGCAAATGTGTGGACCAGAGGTTAAAAGATCTTGAAGAAACTGTAATAAAGTAATCAACATTACTGAGTTTCATCATATGGCTGCTTATCTCTGTGTGTGTGTGTGTGTGACTGACTGTGTATTGTGTGTGCACATTTTGATGCAGTTATTGCTGTTTGTGTGATACATTATACAGAGAAAGAGAGAGAGAGAGAGAGTGGAAAAAAGAAAACCCCACTTCATCTTGATTTCAAATATGCTGGTTTCTAATTAAAGTCCTCTGGAGACAGATATTTCATGTGGCTCTCTTAGACTTTGCACATTCATCAAAATAATAAACAACGCACGACAGAATCCTTTATTGATCCTGATAAGGGAAATTGCATTTCACTAATCACTAATTTCAAGCAACGATTTATTAGCATAGTACTGTGCTTTTTGTATTTTCAAGGGTGCATGTGTAAACTTACATCAATCATTGGGCCATGTGCTAGGAGTTGTTGTGCAAAACTGAACATTGTTCTAGACGATCAGTTCAGTCACAAGCATGGAACATCTGGGTAGTGAGCAGGTAAAATGACAACTGCTGGAAAGATTCTGAGGGTCTATCACAAAAACTGGTACATGTACCTCAACGCTGTAAGAAATCGTCTGTCACAGAGATGAGATCAGACTCATGAAAGTTGGAAGCTTTGACCTATTTCATGCTACTTAGCCCGTCTTACCGAGTGGAACATGAAGAACAATGCACAGCAGGCTACGCTAATGACGACAACTGTTTGTTTGTTTATTCAGGGAACACAACCAGAAGGAACAAAAAAAGAAAAACATATGCACAACTCATCTTTCAAAACACATTTCACAGTCGATGCATGGACGTTTCGGCGTTGCTCTTTCAGCAGGATGAAAAAATACAGTTTGATACAGAGCTCACCACAGATTTTGTGCTTCCTGCAAGCACTGTCTACTACGAACCTTCCACAAAGCAACAGGAAGTTCTTCTGTTAACACAGTATAGAAACCAAAGTGAAAAATCCACCTTAGACACGAAGTAGCCTGGGCACTGTCCCTACCTTGTGCTGTACACCAAATAGCACACTATTTTGGTGTAAGTGCTTAGCAAATCGATGGTGCTTTGTCTCTTTTTCCGGATAACAGGTGAGGTATACTTCAAGAAGTTCAACACCAGCCAGGTGTCCAGGATCCGCCGTAGTTGCTTGGACTGCCGTCTGGGTCATTGGCAGGGAAGTCTGGTTTGACATACTGCTTCATGTACCCCGCCATGCGCCGCTCCAGCTTGGCCACCACGTCAGGCAATTGCTCCACTAGATCCACGTGCTCTGTAGGGTCATCTGCACATCACAGATGAATGTACCAGTAAGCAATGACGTCAGTGGCTAAAACCATACATCTGTTGTTACTGAAACTGAAATCAATGTTCAAAAACTGCCTGGGTCAGTGCTGGAGATCCTGTAGATGTGTAGAAAATAGGTCTTATCTGAGACAGGTTGTCTCTGTAAGCACAAATTTTAGCAGGCTTCCAATGAATTTTTGGTGTCTTTTTAACCATACACCTAGCCCAAAGGTCAGTAGCATAGGCCAGGATTTTAGATGCAAGCACAGATTGAAAGACCAACCAAAGGCGGATCTCACCAAAAATTACCAAATTTTTCATGTCACCTTATCTTATCTTCCTCTACAGGTTGTGGCACAACTCCTATATTTTGGAAGATAAATGCAAGCAAATAGGGAACTATTAAAGCAAGCACATGCAAACCTTTAATATTGTAGAGGCGGGTGGTGATGAGGTCAGGGGCCTCCAATTCCTTGGCCAGAGACAGCTCACCGTCCTGTCCGTCATACTCCTTGTCCGGGGGGTACCAGTCACTGTACATGCCGGGCCAACCCTTGATCAGCTTGTAATCTCCTTCTCTGGAACAAACCGTTTAATCGGCACCATGGTTTCAATCTTGAAGGGGCACGATTTAATTTTTCAAAGATAACAGATCGACCCAGGATATTCATGATGGTAAACCCATGACACCAAATACGACATGTGCATAGACTACTGTGGGCTATAGTTGCAAAGATACACATGTATGTCAGTTAAATCGGCCATACCATGGGTGTACCGAGAAAGAAGAACGGCGTCAAGACAGCTTACTCACTCAATTGTTACAACAGCTTTCATGACAGGCACTAATCGAATTACCTTACAGACAACTGAGGGGTGTGTGTGTGTGTGTGTGTGTGTGTGTGTGTGTGTGTGTGTGCGTGCATGTTTGTGTCAGTGTGTCTGTTTGTGTTACCTAATGGCTGCATTTGTTACCTGATGGCTGCATGTCCCTCAAATGGGGGATTCATGTCGTCCAGGTTGTAAACGAATCCTGTTCGTGGTGACGGTCCCATGGATGTAATGGCATCCCACATGCTGACGCCATCAATGTCCTTATCTGAAACAGTGATGCCAGACTGAGCCACACAACGTCTCAAAAACTGCCAACGCTACTACTTGGAGGAAATCACTGATGCACTGAGGCAAAATATTTATTTAGCAGGTATACCCTGTTGTTTTTGGATGTTTTATTTTTCTGTTTATTTTATCCTGTTACTTTGAATATGGTATGTTGTTTGTACTTTAGGCAACTCTGATACATACTCTGAAACAATCCTCATTGTATGTTACATGCAAGTAGAATGTACAAGGCATCTCAGCTGATTCTTAATTCATGCATTAAAATGTTTGATGTATCATGAAAGGAGTAAGGTTCATGTAGCTTGAACTTACTTTTGACCACGCCTCCAGCAGCTGTGATGATGGTAGGGAACCAGTCAACTGCGTGCATCATTCTGATACAGACAACAGATTGGTTGTGAAACTGATGGAATACTCACATACGTCAACGACAGGGGCCATAAGAAGACTACTGCAAGAAACCAATAAGCGAGCTGAGCAAGTCATGAAAGAAATGGGCTGAGCAAAGAGACTCAGTATCAAAACAGTCAACCGAGCAACCCTGCAGCCACCCTCTGTCCCCCAGACAACCCCCAAACATCCACCCAAGTAAGTTTCTTACTTGACCCCTCTCTCCCCCATCTTATTTAAACAAACCCACCAAACAAGCAAGGAACCAAGAAAGCAACTGACTGACAAACCAACCAAATAATCATAAAATCAAAAATAAATTGCAAAAAGAAACAGAGAAACAAAGAACGAAACAAATCAAGAAACAGTTTTAAACCACCTCATCAACAACAAAACCCAACCAAAGGCAAACAACCACATTCCAATAATATAAGAAAGACTGACAGAACGTACCCGTCATAACGGACCCCAGCAGTTTTTAAACCCCATCCGTGTACAAAAGCTGCAGCTCTGGTTCCGCCCTCCCAGATGGTGACTTTGCCACCGCGCAGTGGATAGTTGTTACCATAAAACTGGGTCCAGCCGCCGTTCTGAGAGCCAGTCACACACACACACACACACACACACACACACCGACAAACACACACATGGAGGAAAATGTTAATGGAAAGAAATACAGGAAGTGCTGAGAAGCTATATACATGGTATGGTACATGAACTGTGTTTCAGAAAACCTCTAGTGGTATCCACGATAACTTACATCTGCTGTGAAGATGAAAAGTGTGTCACTGTACATTCCACGGTCCTTGATAAATGAGGTCAGATTTCCAATGACATCATCCATAGCAGTCACCATACCTGCACAGTTACAACAACACACTTTGCATGCTGATACAGTTCAGTAATGTATAGTGCTACTGAGTTCAGTTCAATTCAATTCAGTGAAATTCAATATTATGTTAAATTGGAAATATTGAACTAATGAATGTACCTGAAAATGTTCGTCTCCCCTCCGTTTTCAGGTTTGGATACATGTCAGTGTACTCCTTTGGTGCCTACACAAGAACACAGATAAAATTACTGTCAACAATAATGAACTAAATAACAACAGCACTGGAGAACAAAACAACAACAACAAAAAACCCACCAAAAAACAAACAAAAACCCAACAAAAAACCCCTAAATAACAAAAACAACCAACCAACCAAACAACACACACACATACACACAACATCCACCAGCACCACCAGCCCCCCCCCCAAAAAAACAACAACAACAACAACAACAAAAAACAAACCAAAAAACCACCGAATGACAACAAAAAACCAAACCAGACCAAAACCATTAAACCCTGACAAATGCAGTGAAAACTGCTGCTCAGATTGTCTCACCTGCAGTGGTATATGGACGGATTGCAGGGGCAGATACAGGAAAAGGGGTGTGGCCGGGTCATGGGATGCAATCAGCTGACGCACATGCTCTTGGTACACAAACTGCATACCGGTAAGTAAAACATAAAGAAAATGATCACAACATGGCATGGACACAGTCTCTGATATCAAATCTACTTCGTTTTACCTACATCCATCAGTCTTCTTGTTATACCTGTAGTCTTGTAGGTTTTTTTTTTTCTTTCAGTGTTGGGATCTGTGGATCCCCTTACAAGCACAATTCTCTTCCTTCAGGCACCCAACAGACTTTCAGTATAATAATTATAGCTTTCACATCATACGACAATCAGGGCTGGTCGAAGAGGGGGGCGTGGAGTGGTGTGTGTGTGTGTGGAGCCCCCCCCCCCCCCCCCAAAAAAAAAGGAAAAAGAAAAAAGAAAAAAAAAAGGCAGAGACTGTTGTGGAAAAACATGTATATGATTTTAATGTGAAGTGGGTGCTCACCACCCCCCACACCCCTCTCCCCCTTCGGAAGATTACTTCTTGCATGTTATACCAGGATATATTGTGTATCAGACTGCAACTGACCAAACTTTCAGTGTCCGCTCTTACTGTCAAATGACTAAAAAAGATAGATAATAAGCTAACAATCATCATAGTCATACTGAACATCATCACGACAGAATGGCTGTGGTCTCCGCAGACTGACTTTAATTTTACTCGCCAGTCGCAGTCGGGGCTGTGCTAGATCATTCTGCACTGATTTGTCATATTCAGTCAGTTTCCAGCCGGCGGGCAGGACTGCATTCTCGGGTTTCAAACCACAAAATCATCACTGGGCTGCACTGTAAAAACGACTGGACGGTAAAATACAAATATTTCCTAAGCCGGTCTGTTTCTTGGCACCGGCCCAAGCTACACAGCAACAGTACGTCGCACAGGTACAACCGCAACATTCGAAAAATTCCGCTGAAAACACTTTTGACCACCATTGCAGTAAGGAAAAGTCACTCCAATGATTTCTTGTGCAAGAAGGCCTCACGAGTTGTCTCCACTTGCAGAAAAAATCAAGGGCAATAACCGACTTATGACATTCAAAATAATAAGGTCTCAGGAGTTGTTCCCCCACACCGTTTCCGAATTGGTACGGAAATTGCCGAGTTGGCTATCCCGAAAGTAGTCGATTTGTTATCGGAAATCTTCGGAAGACATCGGCTGTCCGGATCACGTAAAGAGCCGAAGATATCGTCGCGCACAATCGGGATCTCTCGGAGTTGTTCGGAACACTTCGGCTCAATGGTTCTCTCCGCCGTGGAAACACAGCACCTCACCCGCTGTGTTTCTGCGATGGAGATAACTGTTGTAAGATAACTCGTGCCATCTTCATTTTTTTTTCTGATTCCAAGGTTTTTCCCCTTACATTGAATTTGCGGCTGCACGTCAACTAGAGTGCCTTCCCTTGAGTCATGAAGTTCCGGTGGCGGCAGAAAACGAAGAACCGACTGTCTGATTCAGCCGGTTGAAACACAACTGAAGTTTACGGCAATCAGTATTACCGACTTTGCGAAACTGGTGGCATTTTAGCCGACACCTGCAGACTGAGTATGAAATCCGAGAGACAAGTAAGTGCGTTTCCTGACCGGCAACAAACGCCAGTTTTGATCAAGTCAGTCGACACCGAGACTGATGCAACCTGCGTGAGGGGATCACCTCAAGCTTCTTCAGTGAGACATTTGGCTGCAAACCTACGCTCTGTTTATCTCATAAATGAAAGTCACCAGATCTTTAGGCGCCACAGACAGATGCCAGTCGTGATAAATTATGCTTATGTTGCCGCCGCTCGGTTCACGTGTATGCGTGCGTGTATCTGCAGACAGCAAATACTGAAGGAGGAATTGACGTTCTCGTTACATTTTGTTAGTGTACACGCATAGGAAGTCTCTTCATTCACAAATCTAGATAACACAATCCCAGTCTCCAAAACACATACACTCACACACACACACACACACACACACACACACACACACACACACACACACACACACACACGTATTTGTCACATACCGTGGAGTAAGTTCCGTTTTGAGTGGTGTACAGAGCGGTGTTATTTCTAAAGTCGTAGCCATTTACTGAAAACAAAACAAGCCACGGTCATCATTTTAAAAGGATATGTAGTTAAAAAAAAAAATCTTCAGACAAAACCAAATCTGAATGCCCCTGTAACTGAACAGATGGAAGTATTGAAGGAAGTATGATTACCAGTTATGAAATCACACATTTTCTACGACGAAACAAAACAATCAGAGTGGTGTGGGGGTGAAGGGCCGCGGGGGGTGGGTACAGGGGGGGGGGGAGGAGGTAGGCACAAAAGGGGAGGATGACCGTTGGTTGAATCTACTCACACACGTCATAGTGATAGTAGTCCTCTTGGCCGTTGTAGTAGCCAAAGAAAGAATCGAACCCGCGGTAAGTGGGCGTGCAGTTCCAGTTGCAGAAGCCAAGATGCCACCTGTTAGAAACTCAACACTGTATACCATGTACGTACCATATAGACAAAGTTCTTCACCGGAGACTGGTGTTGCTCAAAGTGATACTGGTTTCTCCGGGCTCCAGGGCTGCTGATCGGGGGTTTCTTTGCGGGTACATGTACTCCGGCTTTCCTCCTGGCCCCCAGCTAAATTCAAAATAGGTAGGGGACGCGCTTACCCCCGGGGGAAGAGTAAACTGCATTTCCAGAAGAAAAAGAAAAACTGACAAACACAACAACAAGTGACGACCGAGAATTACATTGAAACCTAACTGAAGAGTTCAGGCTTCAGCCCGGAAAAATCTTCCCCAAACCTGAGGTAGCCGGCAAGCTGTCCCTAACCCCTGCTGTGCACCAGACAGCACTTGATATTTCGGGCTGAACCGCAGGCTGTAAACGGCGTATGTATACCTACTTGCCAGCGGCGTGTGTTGCATATCCCAGCTTTTTCAGCTCCTGAGGAAGGAAGGTTCTGTTGAGGGGCGCACAGACCGCTTGCTGGGGCAGTATTACGCCATGCTGAAAACAACAATAACAAATTAGAGTCAGTAAAATCAACATTACATGAACACCTCCGGTAAAATGCCGCGCCTATATGAAGTTCTTGGAGTCAGTTTTGCTTTTAGGAAAGATTACTCAGTCCGGCAACGGCCCAGCGGCGCGCCAGCCAAAGCGGCCGTAGTATATAGGTACGACAGATTTTTTATTTTTCGTAATGACATTCAACCGCATAGATCTATGCAGCGTGTAAGTCGAATGCAAAAAAAAAAAAAGAAAAAGAAAAAAAAATCCGCAGTACCCAGGTAATAATTGTAGACATACCTGCAGTCCAGATCTGAACGGGTAGTAACCGCTCATGAAGGCGTTTCTTGACCTGAAACCGACACACACACACACACACACACACACACACACACACACACACACACACACACACACACACACACACACGTTTGGTTTGATTAGTAAAGCTGCAATTTTATTTGAAAAACCTTTACTAACGCTGTAATGGTGCCTGCGTATGGTTTTGGCGACTGACGTCAGTAGTGGTACGTCCTGCATATTGTCGCCAGAACTGGTACGTCATGTACGAACTAGCCTATCGACAAAACCGTGATACGACAGTGACTGTAACATTTTCAGCTGGACTTACGGTGTACAGACGGGCTGAACGTACGACTGGTTGAGAATGATGCCTCCTTCTGCCATCTTGTTGATGTTGGGAGTGATCATGTCAGGGTTGTTAAATCCCACATCGTTCCAACCTGGGAAAGGGTATAAACTGACAAATTATTCAAAAATAGGTGGATGGCGCTGCACCGCGGCGATGCGCTTCTCTGGTGGGAAGTAACCGGGGTTTCCCAAATGAAAGGGATAATCAGGTAGTAAAAACGCAAAAACAACCCCCAAGAAAACACAACAGCAACTACAAAACACAACAATAAACACAAAAAGCAACCTCCCCCATTAAGAAAAAAACCCAAAACCAAAACCAAACACCCCCCCCCCCCCCCAACAAACCCAGAAGACAAAAAAACAAAAACCAACCAAACCACAACACCCCCCTCCCTCCCTTTCCCCAAAACATCCACAACAACAAAAGCAGAATTATCAGCTGCAGACGACTTTAAAAAAATGTCTGTTTTTAATTTAAAAACAATCGCTGGTACTTATACCTACCCAAGTCATCAGCGACGATGAAAACGATGTGAGGGGATTTAGCAGTCGACAGCCGAACAGAGGCGAGAGTGAACAAGACGAACAGGGGACACAAGCCCTTTGCCTGCCCCATCTCAGATGTCTCTATACAGAGAAACACAAAATCAACAACGTCTGTCGCTACTTGGCAAAAATAAACATTGTTGTCAGATACCTATTTTTAAAAAATTCTGTCAGGACAGGACAGGCATAATTTTTTTAGGATTTAAAAAAAAAATCCAAGAGTGAAAATGATCACATGAACTTACTGAAAGTTTCAGGGATTTCAGGAAAGAACTGATTACACAAATTCACTGTAACATACACATCTTCGTGCAAAACCGTTGGAAATGTACATTTTCATGTGTAACACATACATGAGCATGCTAATCCATTATGCATTCGGACATTGTCAAGCAGGTGTCAAAACAAAAACAGGATTAATTGCCTGCTTACACGACAGCTGACCAAAATATTTATTGTGGAAAATAATCAATAGCAAACGTAACTGCCGAATGTCATACAGTAGTTTGGCTTTCATGAGCTTTCATCAGGACATTGAGGTTATGTGCGCACAAACACAGCTGGTTTTATGGTCGGTTGAACAGACATACTGCAAGTTTACTTGGCTTCACAGAGGCAGGGCGTCCTATCCGTGGGAACTATGTAATACGACAAATGCCCTGTTTGCCCGTAAAAGAATGGGACATTAATTTTGCCCTGAATATTGTCCACTGTGGCGCAGGAATGATAGGACATACGTCCGCCTTGGTAGAAAGGCAAGGCTTCATATCCTTGAGAACAATAATGGGACAAATGTCCTGGTTGATCATTAAAGAATGGGACACTTGTTCTGAATATTGTCCACTGTGGCGCAATAATAATACGACATATGCCCGCCTTTGTAAGAAAATAATCTGACTGAAAATTAATCTGGTCTATGACCAATGTCCGACGTGGATATAAAGTCCAGCAGGCGACAACTTGTTTTTGTTTTGTTTGTAACATGTAAAGTAGCGCTCGTGAGCGCACGTGTAAGCTCGAATTAGTCAACCTCAATGACCAGTAGAGCTCCGAATGCGGTACTCTGAGGTCTGCTAGACGCGCGAAGTTGAAATGAAATGACCCGAAGCTCTGTTGGTCAAACAGTGACAACAATACTATAGCGTGCGCCTCGTTTTTCGCTTTGCCTCTAGCCGTCTGTTGGCTCAGCGCCAGCCTTTGAGATACTGTAACTGTGTAAGTGTTCAGGTCGTGCGATGTTAGACACCACCAGCACAGCGTTAAAGGTCCAATCTTTATGATTTTTATCCTCACAGATCGTTCTGAGCTGTTTTCGTGGTGTCTAGCGTCACACCACTTAGACACATGCACACTGACAGCATCTAAAAAGTTGGCACTGAGCCAACAGAAGCATACTCACGGACACGACTGATACGCTGGGCGAGATTCTAGTCAACAGTCGTACAGTTTGAATATTCGACCGCTCGCGCAAAGTGTAAACAACACTGTATCGCATTAAGAACTCTACGAATCATCAAGACAGAGTACTGATTCCGGGCGTGCAGGCGCACCCACAAGCGAAACTGTTCCAAAACATAATATAACTGAGCTGGGTTAGTAAACACGGAAACAGCGCGTTTAAACGATCTGTCGGGTGAGCGCGAATACGCGGGAAGACACGACTGACCTTATTAGAACATTACTATCGTAGTCAAAGATTTATCAGCAGTGACAACGATACAACACCTCATATTTCTTAAATTCTAATTAGACGTGTTGTTTCTTGCTGGGTGTCAGCTGGCGTTGACTGTGATAGAGTTATGTGCACCTCTGCTGTTGTGCTGCTGATGTGAAATGATGTGGGTGTAGTGTTGTAATTTATTCATAGTACTGCAACATTGTGATAGATTTTTAGGTACGAGTGTACGAACATGTAAATAGGTATGAGTGAGTGTTTGGCATGTTTTATGTTTTTATGAGAGACCACAAAACAATGTTCCTCTTTTGGAAATTTAATAAATGTCTTATGTCTTATGTCTTACTTACAGTCTTGCCAGGCCCGACGCAGTCCGCCAGCAAAACTGATCCGTGCAGACGACAGTTAATGACAGAACTGCACGACTAGAGAGTGAAGGGGTTGGTGCGGAGGACCCCGACTGACAGCTCAGCTCGCAAAATCGGCAGAACACAGACCGTGAGCGCGCCTACCCGTAGAACGAACACAACGCACGGGTATTATTACACTCAAGGACGGGTGAACCCCAGCAGCATTTATACGTGCTTTGGCAGTTGGCACCGACGTGACGATAGTACTACGATTCGTTTGCACTACGATGCGTTAGCGCCTCGCTTGATGACACTACCACGGAAAACGGTTACTGCAGAAATGATATTTGCACTAAGCACTAGTTGCACATTGGCCTTCAGAAAATTCAGTTCAACTCAATTAAACTGGGTTCAGGTCAATACATATTTTTTTGTTGTTGCGGCGATCAAAACGAAAATCATTTATAGAACAGTTTAAATCTAAAATAATTTAGAAATTCGAGAAAAATGACGGCATTAAAACAAACTACGCTCTTGAGATACAGAAATAAGACAGGGTGGGTGGGTGGGTGGGTGTTTGGGGGGTTAACGTCCTTTTCCACCACATAGGGTGATGTCAAAGACGGGGTAACGGTGAAAAAGCCAGCACAAATCAGTATTTGGCCCCAGCCTGGATCGAACTCATGACCCGAGCATTAGAAGTCCAACGCTCTACCATTCGACCACCCCGGCTCCCCACGGAAATAAGACAGAGGTGTATCAAACATGACCGGTTGACGTTACATCCTGTAGGATCAGCAACCCCCACCGTGTCACTTGAAAAACGTGTTTCCCACAGATGCTGCTACTACTAAGTCAGTGGTCTTCCCAAAGTATGTCAGAGCTCTCAAAACTTGTAATGTTAACATCTGCTCCATGCGACTTGTACCGCTGACCATACATTTGAGTTCACTCAGATGCACTGAGACGGGCATTAGCTGTAACTATAGTCTGTTTCATACTAACGTTTCACTTGCCTCATCAGTGAGTCGGTTAGGCGGCCGGCGTGTGTTTTGGCTCATATTTTAGCAACGACAGCCCAGAAATGGCTC